>OY757015.1:82923010-83523010 GCA_963580285.1 Lucinisca nassula | reverse complement strand
TGAAATCCCATTTTCTGTATGTAATATTGGGTTTACAAGGGTATTCATTGGTCAGTTTTGTTAACTTGATGTATACAGGATGCTTTTTGAAACAAGGAACCGAAAGAGAATGGAGGTTTTGGTTTTACGGCCCTTTTCCACTTATATCGAGTCGATCGTTAAACAGAGGTGGACGAAAACCGGAGTACCCGAAGAAAAATGACCTGATCTTCCGTTGCAGAATTTGGCGTCTCACATATGACCCGAGGCAGGCTCGAACCACAGCGGTGAGAGACCTAATGATTAAGATTTAGCACTCTTATCCTCTAGGACACGGGGGCCCCGTATAGCATCTGTGATATTATTGTTATTTTTATTCAAAACCTTGGTTGTATGTGCTGGTGAGACCTTATAGAGGCGGTTTTAACGAGCACCCACGATTTTTGTCTTGGAGCAGAAATAAAAAACAAGAGGACCAAGCTGGTCCTGTATCGCTCACCTGAACTAACAGATTCAAAGGTTCAGGCAGTGCCAACCTTTACAGAAGGATTAATGGAAGGAAATGGTGATGACAGGCTTAGCAATTTCTGCAAATCAAGTAGAATGTAACTCTATGATTAACAGGCTGACCTCACTAGTTTTCAAACTCATTCAAGCTTTTATTCCTGACTTGCTAAGAAGATCCGATATCACCTGATGGGGCTATGGTGATGACAAGTTCAAAAATAAGCAATTAACTGCTGCAATCAAAGAGATGTTACTCTGTGACAAATAGGCAAACCTCACGAGTTTTCAAACTCCTTTTCTGCCTGACTTATTTGTTTGTAGGTTCATGAAGATCTGATCAAAATTGAAGGGGCAGCAGTGCTAACAAGGTCGAAAATAGGAATTTTTAATCAATCAAAAGGTACGTAACTCTATGATAAATGTGCCCACTTGACCAGTATCCAAGGTTTTATTCCATGCCACCTTACATATAAGTTTCAGAAAGATCCGATCAAAAGCGAAGGGCTACGGTGATGACAAGGTCATATTTTGACATTTTTAGCAATCAAAGGGATGTTACTCTAAGATAAATGGGCCAACTTGGCCGGTATTTGAACTCATCCTAGGTTTTATCCCCAGTCACCTTACATATAAGTTTCAGAAAGATCCGATCAAAACTGAAGGGGCTACGGTGATGACAAGGTCAAAAATCAACATTTTCAGCCCTAAAAGGGTCATAACTTTATAGTAAATGGGGCGACTTGGCCGGTTTTCGAACTCATCCGAGATTTTATCCCCATCCACCTTACATATAAGTTTCAGAAAGATCCGATCAAAACTGAAGGGGCTATAGTGATAACAAGGTCAAAAATCAACATTTTCAGCAATCAAAGGGACCTCACTCTATGATAAATAGGCCACCTTGGCCGGTATTTGAACTCATCCAAGGTTTTATCCCCAGCCACCTTACGTATAAGTTTCAGAAAGATCCGATCAAAACTGAAGGGGCTACAGTGATAACAAGGTCAAAAATCAACATTTTCAGCAATCAAAGGGACCTAACTCTAGCAAATGGGGCGACTTGGCCGGTATTCGAACTCATCCAAGGTTTTATCCCCAGCCACCTTACATATAAGTTTCAGAAAGATCCGATCAAAACTGGAAGGGCTCCTGTGATGACAAGGTCAAAAATCGTCATTTTCAGCAATCAAAGGGACCTTACTCTGTGATAAATGGACCAACTTGGCCGGTTTTGAACTCATCCAAGTTTTTATCCCAGCCACCTTACATATAAGTTTCAGAAAGATCCGATCAAAACTGAAAGGGCTACGGTGATGACAAGGTCAAAAATCGCCATTTTCAGCAATCAAAGGGACGTTACTCTGTGATAAATGGACCAACTTGGCCGGTTTTCGAACTCATCCAAGTTTTTATCCCCAGCCACCTTATATATCAGTATCAGAAAGATCCAATCAAAACTGAGGGCTATGTTGATGACAAGGTCAAAATCAGCATTTTCAGCAATCAAAGGGACGTAAATCTATGATAAATGGGCCAACTTGGCCGGTATTCGAACTCATCCTAGGTTTTATCCCCAGTCACCTTACATATAAGTTTCAGAAAGATCCGATCAAAACTGAAGGGGCTACGGTGATGACAAGGTCAAAAATTGATATTTTCAACCATCAAAGGGACATAACTATATAGTAAATGGGGCGACTTGGCCGGTTTTCGAACTCATCTGAGGTTTTATCCCCAGCCACCTTACATATAAGTTTCAGAAAGATCTAATCAAAACTGAAGGGGCTACAGTGATAACAAGGTCAAAAATCGCCATTTTCAGCAATCAAAGGGACCTAACTCTATGATAAATAGGCCACCTTGGCCGGTATTCACACTCATCCAAGGTTTTATCCCCAGCCACCTTACATATAAGTTTCAGAAAGATCCGATCAAAACTGGAAGGGCTACTGTGATGCCAAGGTCAAAAATCGTCATTTTCAGCAATCAAAGGGACGTTACTCTGTGATAAATGGACCAACTTGGCCGGTTTTCGAACTCATCCAAGTTTTTATCCCCAGCCACCTTACATATAAGTTTCAGAAAGATCCAATCAAAACTGAGGGCTATGTTGATGACAAGGTCAAAAATCAGCATTTTCAGCAATCAAAGGGACGTAAATCTATGATAAATGGGCCAACTTGGCCGGTATTCGAACTCATCCTAGGTTTTATCCCCAGTCACCTTACATATAAGTTTCAGAAAGATCCGATCAAAACTGAAGGGGCTACAGTGATGACAAAGTCAAAAATTGATATTTTCAACCATCAAAGGGACATAACTATATAGTAAATGGGGCGACTTGGCCGGTTTTCGAACTCGTCTGAGGTTTTATCCCCAGCCACCTTACACATAAGTTTCAGAAAGATCTGATCAAAACTGAAGGTGCTACAGTGATAACAAGGTCAAGAATCAACATTTTCAGCAATCAAAGGGACCTAACTCTATGATAAATAGGCCACCTTGGCCGGTATTCGAACTTATCCAAGGTTTTATCCCCAGCCACCTTACATATAAGTTTCAGAAAGATCCGATCAAAACTGGAAAGGCTACTGTGATGACAAGGTCAAAAATCGTCATTTTCAGCAATCAAAGGGACGTTACTCTGTGATAAATGGACCAACTTGGCCGGTTTTCGAACTCATCTGAGATTTTATCCCCAGCGCCGTTACATATAAGTTTCAGAAAGATTAGATCAAAACTGAAAGGGCTACGGTGATGAAGGTCAAAAATCAGCATTTTCAGCAATCAAAGGGACGTTACTCTAAGATAAATGAGCATACTTGGTCGGTTTTCAAACTCATCCGAGATTTTATCCCCAGTCACCTTACATATAAGTTTCAGAAAGATCCGATCAAAACTGAAGGGGCTACGGTGATGACAAGGTCAAAAATTGACATTTTCAGCCATCAAAGGGACATAACTAAATAGTTAATGGGGCGACTTGGCCGGTTTTCGAGCTCCTCCGAGGTTTATTCCCCAGCCACCTTACATATAAGTTTCAGAAAGATCCGATCAAAACTGAAGGAGCTACAGTGATGACAAGGTCAAAAATCAACATTTTCAGCAATCAAAGGGACCTTACTCTATGATAAATAGGCCACCTTGGCCGGTATTCGAACTCATCCAAGGTTTTATCCCAAGCCACCTTACATATAAGTTTCAGATAGATCCGATCAAAACTGAAAGGGCTACGGTGATTACAGGGTCAAAAATCATCATTTTCAGCAATCAAAGGGACGTTACTCTGTGATAAATGGACTAACTTGGCCGGTTTTCGAAGTCATCCAAGTTTTTATCCCCAGTCACCTTACATATAAGTTTCGGAAAGATCCAAACAAAACTGAAGGGGCTACGGTGATGACAATGTCAAATATCTGCATTTTCAGCAATCAAAGGGATGTAACTCTATAATAAATAGGCCGACTTGGCCGGTTTTCGAACTCATCCGAGCTTTTATCCCCAGTCACCTTACATATAAGTTTCAGAAAGATCCGAATAAAACTGAAGGGGCTATTGTGATGACAAGGTCAAAAATCGGCATTTTCACCGATCAAAGGGACGTAACTCTATCATTAATGGGCCGACTTGGCCGGTTTTCGAACTCATCCGAGCTTTTACCCTCAGCCACTTTACGTATAAGTTTCAGAAAGATCCGATCAAAACTGAAGGTGCTACGGTGATGACAAGCATTTTCCATTGTAAGCCTATGGGAAATAGGAATTGCCATAGCAACCAAAGTTTTCAATCAACTTTAATAAAAAGCTTAATTCTTCGTTGCCCCACCCAAGGCATGCTACAGATAAGAAATGATTGAGATCAGCCTGCAGGCTGCAGAGATATAACTGGTCAAAGGTGGTGACGGACAGACGACGGACGACGGACGACGGACGGCGGATGACCAGTTATACTAAAAGCTCCCCTGGAGCCTTCGGCCCAGGTGAGCTAAAAAACAATACCCATACCCCTGTAAACCCCAGTTTTCTCTTTAAACAGTGGGGTTTACGGGGATGTTCATTTCACGGACCTGTTAACGTGATGGTGTGTTGAAGTTTAAAGTGTCCGTCAACACTATAGATGTTATTCTGGAGACGTTGACTTGTCAATTCCTGATCGTTTCCATTTTTAACTTTTACCCGGCATTGAGATGAACTGTCATCGCAAGCCCTACCACCCAATGAAACCGCTAGAGTTTCAGGAGCGGTCCGACTCGCATCACTTTTCCTGGGTATGCTTAGACTGTCTAAGCGGTTTACCAGTACTCAAGTACAGTCGACGGTTTCAGCTCTTTGCGGAAGCACCGTGCAGTCTAATCTATTTCTCCAAGCCCCGATGGGCGGGGCGCGGTATAAGAAGTAATGATAATTTATATCTTTAATCCTATTAGTTATTTTGATTCTTGATGGGGAACATTGGATCACATTTTCGCCAGAGAGTGATATTTGCCCGAGTCGTTAAGTATCACTCTCAGGCGGGAATGTTATCCTTTGTTCCCCGTCAATGGCTCGAGCTATTATCGCACTTTGGGAATGTGATCTCACGTACCCCGTCAAGAATAAAAAATAACGATTTTGTTTTACACCGCAGAGCTTATCATGAAAATTTGTACAAGCGGACGTCGTGAGAAGTAAATGTTTACATGCATCGTAATCTACGTAAAACCCCTTTTGTACTCACCACATGTACTTTGAACACGTTAATGCCCTGTTAAAATGAGTGTTTAAGACTATTAAAATTGAATGGAATACAATCAAAAGTTTGTTTGTTATTTATTATCTGAAAATTATTGTGGTGCAAGAAATAAATATTTTTTATATATATATATAAAGCGAAAATGGCGAACATTGCAATTATTCAGCTTGGGTGAGAGCAAGAGGGCAATAGTCTGCGCTCGGGGCATATGAAAAATTTGCCCTTTCCGTGTCCAATAAGAGTCAAATTTATTAGTATAGTATAGCACAGATGAAGCGGCAAATGCACATTAACATTTTCTTAAAACTTCATAAACGAGACGCGAGAAAATCTTTTTATAACATGTGCATCAACTGAACATATACTCGGAATAATCCGAATGGACAGAGCCCTCAATGTTTGCGGGATGTGTGGATTACGGCCTATCCACTAAGAAGTATTAATGTTTCTCATCATACTGAACAGAGGCAAAGGCGGCTCTATATATCTGGACTTGCCAAAGTCTCAGATAATGTACACTGTACATACCCTTTGCATAGTAGTCATTCTGAAGAATATTACTTTTAACAGTGGCAGGAATGGCGTCGATAGCGTCGTCACTTGGAGCAAAAACAGTGTATCTGTTAAGACCAGCTGCAAAGGAAAAACATCGTCATTTTTTCCTTATCAGGCAATCGCACAGTTACTTGTGCATCTAATAGAACTAAAATGGCAACGAAAATTTACAAATAAACACATTTCTTGCACACCAGACAAGGAAATCCGTGATTTTACCCTGGGATAGAAATTTATGTTCTGACCCTGGTGTTCCGACCCAAAATCGAATATAATCGCGTGTTTGATAAATGCACTGGTTGATTACGACCTCGTATGCGCCGTCGTTAAGGTTGACGTCACGGCACGTTATGTGACGTCACTAAACATTCCTGCAGTGTCAACACACTGTGGCGGACGTTGGTAACACAAGTGACTGCAGCATTAAAAATCCGCGCTAAAAATGGAAGGTATGCAAGAAAAAGAATCCTATATGGGTGTGAAGGGTGGATGGAAAAATACGTCCCACAGGATCACTGTCGGGCATCACTCGGCAAGCCTCATGATGCCGGACAGTGTCCCTCGGGACGGATATTTCCATCCACCCCTCACATCCATATAAGATTCTTATAGTATCAGGGTCCATTTGTTCAATGTTATCTTAACGAGCTCCATAATGGTCAAATTGTTAACTGTTCTAGTAAGTACAATATCTTAAAAGGAAAGGTCTATTGCCAGTCGACTGGCAATAGCCAAAACACGTTAAAATGGCTATTGACAGTCGACTGGCAATAGCCAAAACACGTTAAAATGGCTATTGACAGTCGACTGGCACTAGCCATTTCAATGTATTTTGGCTATTGCCAGTCGACTGGCACTAGCCATTTTAACGTATTTTGGCTATTGCCAGTTGCTTCTTGTTTTTGTTTTTTTGTTGTTGTTGTTTTTTGTTTCTCTCTCCTTTTTTTATTTATAATATACGACTGTTATTATTTTTACAGCAGGTCATATTTCATATACACCATGATCCTGGGCAGACAAACATATACTGCGCCGCTCCGAGGCGGTTCTAATGTTCTCCATCCTCAACGGTTTTTAGCAGTAAATCAGCTAACAGGTCCTTATGAGGACCACCAACCCTGTTGACAACACTTTATACCGAGAAAATATGGACTTTACATGGGCATACCTCAATCTCCTATATTCTTTGCTTAGAACATAGAATTTTGATAACTGATTGAGGCGTTTCTACCGAGTACACACAACATACATTTTGCAAGATAAAAGTCGGAAATCTCCTTCATTATCCCGCACTACTTCTTATGTAGAGGAATTCCCTAGGGATCAAAAACGGGTTCGACTCAGCCATAGTAAACGAGCCATCGGTGTTCTAGCCGTCGAATTTCTACTGTAGTGATTTGCGGCGGTATTCATGTTTATGCCCCCGCCTATTCGAAGAATAGCGGAAGGGCATTAAGTTTTACCCCTGTCCGTCCGTGCGTCCGTTCGTCCGTCCCGACATCGTGTCCGGGCCATAACTCCTAAACCGTATGGAATATATTCATGAAACTTCACTGGTGCATTCATCATACTGAGCCGATGTGTCATGAACAAGGAAGACAACTCTTGCATTTTTGGTTTTTGAATTATCTGCCCTTGACTTAGTACCTTACAGTAAACCGTGTCCGGGCTATAACTCCTAAACCGTATGGAATATATTCATGAAACTTCACAGGTGCATTCATCACACTGAGACGATGTGTCATGAACAAGGAAGACAACTCCTGCTTGTTTAGTTTTTGAATTATCTGCCCTTGACTTACATCCATATATAGTCAAATGGTATGTCGTGTCCGGGCCATAACTCCTTAACCGTACGGAATATATTCATGAAACTTCACAGGTGCATTCATCACACTTAGACGATGTGTCATGAACAAGGAAGACAACTCTTGCATTTTTGGTTTTTGAATTATCTGCCCTTGACTTAGTACCATATAGTAAACCGTGTCCGGGTCATAACTCCTAAACCGTATGGAATATATTCATGAAACTTCACAGGTACATTCATCACACTGAGACGATGTGTCATGAACAAAGAAGACAACTCTTGCATTTTTTGTTTTTGGATTATCTGCCCTTGATGCATATATTTTATGATTGATTTGAAGAACATTTGTAATATTTTTATCCCCTCGCACAACATAGTTGTGAGGGAGGATATAGCATAACTTCACACAAATGTTCCTTATAAAAAATCTCGAGTGAGTTCGACTTTCAAGGTCATGACCTCATGGTCAAGGTCACTGTGGCTGTTTTTAGAAAAACTTTGTCATCGCTCTAGCGCCTACATTTCTTCACCAATTTCAATATAACTTCACACAAATGTTCCTTATAAAAATCTCGTGCGAGTTCGACTTTCAAGGTCATGACCTCAAGGTCAAGGTCACTGTGGCTATTTTTAGAAAAACTTTGTCATCGCTCTAGCGCCTACATTTCTTCACTGATTTCAATATAACTTCACACAAATGTTTCTTATGACAATATCTCAAGCGAGTTCGACTTTCAAGGTCATGACCTCAAGGTCAAGGTCACTGTGGTTATTTTTAGAAAAATTTTGTCATCGCTGAAGCGCCTACATTTCTTCACCGAGTTCAATATAACTTCACACAAATGTTCCTTTTGACAATACCTCGAACGAGTTCGACTTTCAAGGTCAAGGTCACTGTGGCTATTTTTGAAAAACTATGTCATTTCTCTAGCGCTTACATTTTTTCACAAATTTCAATATTGCTTCACACAAATGTTCCTTATGACAATATCTGTAGCGAGTTCCACTTTCAAGGTCACTGTGGCTATTTTTAGAAAAACTTTGTCATGGCGCTAGCGCTTACATTTCTTCACCGATTTCATTATAACTTCACACAAATGTTCCTGATGACAATATCTCGTGCGATTTCGACTTTCAAGGTCAAGGTCACTGTGGCTATTTTTAGAAAAACTTTGTCATCGCTCAAGCGCCTACATTTCTTCACTGATTTCAATATAACTTCACACAAATGTTGCTTATGACAATACTTTGAGCGAGTTTGACTTTCAAGGTCAAGGTCACTGTGGCTATTTTTAGAAAAACTTTGACATTTTTCAACAAAACTATTAGTACATTTGCCTTTTTAAATGATAAAAGTTTTAACAATTTATTAACTAACGATGTCGTTAGTTTTGAACATCTGGGCCCAGGAGTCTGTTTTATTGTGAATATACATAAGCGGTACTCCGACTGTAATCTATAAAACGCCACTTGGTGCCTGTGCTATGTGATTTCAACTTCTGTGAAATTAATTTGCCTTGCAGACAGAGCAAATCAGCCAAAATATTAAGTCACCAGTCCGAGGGACATAATTATGTTATATTTTTCACTTTCGCAGCTGCGCCCCCGCTCACCGGGGTTTGAAGAAATAGATGGTCTGCATGATGCTTCCAACGCAGAGCTGAAACCGACCGCACACGAGTACGGGTAAACCACTAAGAGGATCTAAGCCTGCCCAGTGATCAGACATCGCGTTATGTGGCGTCTGATTATGTAGACTCTGTTTGTCAATGCCCAAGTGTACGCGCACAGTCCACCCGCCCCACCAATCGGGGCTTGAATAAATAGATGGGCTGCATGATGCTTCCACGCAGAGCTGAACCCGTAATGCTTGTTACATTGGAAGTAAGACCATCACGAAAACACGCCTATATAATTTTGACCCCCTTTAACCCCACTTTTATATAGTAAAACTGGGGTTTCCGGGGGTATACCTTATTTTTCTTATTTCTGCTCTAAAATATACATAGATCGTGAGTACTCGTTAGAACCGCCTCATCGAGGCGGTTCTAACGATTACCCACGATCTATCTTTTGAGCAGAAATAAGAAAAATATCACAATTGTTCATCATAAAATTTTCATTTTTTCGGCGATAAAGGTGGCAATGTATTTGTATAGGCGTGTTTTCGTAATAACTCATGTGAATTCACCATTTTTGGCATTATATGCTGGACCCCAGCTCACACATTATCAATATTGGAAAAAAAGGTCGAGGGGGTCTGGCTCTTTCATTTGTTACGGGAAACAACGGTTTATTATAAATGGTGGAATTTCGGCTTGGCCTTCAGTTTCTATGATGTCCCGCAGGCGATGGGTCTTAGACTATTTATATTCTCTTTGTCATTACTGATATAGCCTTTGGCATTGGCTTAGAATTACAACATTTTTGCAAATGACTGTATTTGCTATTGTAAAATTAGAGAAGCAGAGGATTCAGTGAAACTTCAGAATAGTGATGTTTTGCAAGAAAAAAATGGATATGCAAGGGATATCAGTCTTTTTAATGGAAAATAATGTAGAAAACTTGGACGAGAACCAATAAAATGGAGGCTTTTTACACCTTAGAGGCAACGGTCCTCAAAAATATGGATTCCATTAAATGCCTTGGAGTAACAATCACAAACCGCCTGTGATGGAACACATTATATTTTATTAGTACCGTGTGCACTAAGACAAACAGAACAATTGTTTTCCTGAGACGAAATCTTTAACAATGCTATCAGGATGTAACAGAGGCATCATATAGAGGACTTGTTAGCCAGTTATTGGAGTTGGGTTTTGGATCCCCAATGTATGTTCTTCAGGAAGAAATTGGAAATATTCAGAATTAGGCTACCAGGTTTGTAACTAGCAATAACTGCTTTGAAGCGGAAAGTATAATCGGAATACTGAAAAACAATATAATCTCTTAACAAGAGGGAAGACAGTAGACTAATAATGTTGTACAAACGTCTAACATGTACTGCCAGTATCCAAGCTGATGACCTTATGCCACATTTAGCCGCTCACAAAATGAGCACACGTTACTGCTTCAGACCCCTACTGCAAGAACTAACATCAACAAGGATTCTTATGTCCCCTAAACCAATAGAGATGGAAACACATTGCCAAACACTATTGTGTCCTCTGCTGAAGTTCCAGAGGATAGTGTGGCTGGGTTTACCTCTGATGACTGGTTTCTAATATCACAGGTCCAGGAGAATGAATGTCATATATCATCAGTAACAGTTATTCTGATTCTGACTGCTATCACCATCTGGCGTACATAAGCTTAAATCTCTTTAAAAACTACTAAACAGGCACGGCGCTACGATTTCGACACCCAACATGTACTACACTGAAGACAAGAATACCAAATGTACCCTAAATATATTCGTAAGTTTTGATTACTCATTACGAAAACACGCCTATCGTACAAGTGCATTTTAAACTATACCGCCGAAAAATACGAAAATTTTCGGATGAAAAATTGTGATAATTTTCTAAATTCTGCTAAAAATATAGATTGTGGGTACCCGTTAGAACCGCGGTTCTAACGATTACCCACAATCTATATTTTAGAGCAAAAATAAGAAAAAATAAGGTTTACACCTGTAAACCCCAGTTTTACTATGCAAAAGTAGGGTTGAGGGGGGTCAAAATTATGTAGGCGTGTTTTCGTGATGTTACAGTATCATAGCTTCACTTGCTTATTATAGCAAAAGTGAATATAGGCCATTTTGATGAGTCTATTTGGTTTTCCTGATGAAACGTCAACGTCCTGTGCTTATGACCTGTATGGGTTATCATATCAAAGTCTTCAATGTGTTTTTTTTTGTTTGTTTGTTTGATGTGAGGTTTAACGTCCCCGTCAACACTGTATAGGTCATTTTATAGACGTTGCTTCCAATTTTGTGGGACTGTTACCCGACATTGAGATGAAATGACATTTCAAGCCCTGTCGCCCAATGAAACCAATAGAGTTTATAAGCATGGGCGGTCCGACTCGCGCCGCATTTTCAACGTGTGCCTAGGCACTCTGTCTCAATATGTTTAGGTGATATATCATACACATTACCTGGAATGCTGTACTGTTGATCAAGCTTTGTTAGTTTGACTAATTGTAAGAAATTGGATATATTGTAGCCAGGATTAGCCAGGATATCTGTCACAGTGCCCTCAGGAACATTCAGTACTTCATCAATCAAGAAGATTACACCGTTTGTAGCGTTGATGTTAGATTTCACCGCCTTGGCCTGGTTGAAGTACATTCCATGCTATGAAAAAATAGAATGGGTAGACAAGCTCGTACATTAACATCGTATAGATCTGATAAATTAAGCTTGATAAGTCACTAAGTGTCCTGACATTTTGTGGCAAGCATGGTGTAGCAGAAATAGTTAAAATAATTATTGAGAGATAATTTATATAATACATACATATTATATTGTTTTGTGAACATTGCGGTTTATTTCACCTTGCCACTGGACCAATCAATCACTGTACTATGAGGCAGTTCGATCATCTACTATACTATGGTAGTGGAAGTCAAAGTGCGCATGTTCTTTCATCGGTGTGATCGAATGACCTCTGGTAGATTGTTTGTTTGTTTGATTTGAGGTTTAACTTCCCCGTCAACACTGTAAAGGTCATTTTGGAGACGTTACTTCCAATTTTGTGGGACTTTTACCCGACATTGAGATGAAATGACATCTCAAGCACCTCTGGTAGAACTTTGGTAAACAAACATGGCAGCCCCCATGTCACGATTGAATTTGTTCGGACGACGAGGAAGATCACCATTTTGAACATTGCAGAAATAGCAGTGTCTATTCTATCTTTCATATTTTAGCATATTTTACATATTTTTACAAATAAATATACCTTAACAACAAAATGTGTATTTTCCTTGATCCAACATATTTCTTACTTTTCGCCGCCATCTTGTATCCAGTTTACCAGAGAAACCAACGCTTTAGTCTGGTTGGATCAGAGTGACGTCACGATTTTCCAACCAAGCTACACGACTGAGTTCGATCACACTTTGGTTAGCCAGTGGTTAACCATAATAAATGATTTCTTCGCGTTATGAAAGAAATGAGTTTAGCGAAGAATCGCACTTACTCATATTCAACAACAGGTGATGGTTCGTATACGTCCATGGCTTGTTTTCACATCTTGTCATGGAATTTGTATATACAAGTATGTTATTTATACATGCGCATTCTTGTGTTAACCCATTTTGTACAGGAAACCCCATAACGGGTAATTGCCAAAGAGTGTAGGCCCTGATCAGACTATACAGAACGCGGCGTCTGATCAGGGCCTGTAAGCCATTTTCTAAACAAAATTTGAAGAAAAGACAACCTGCCACCCCTTAATTTGAAATCGATTTGTGCTATATATAAGGTGGAGGATTCCATTTGGTACAAAAAGGGTCAACCAAACAATGATGCTGCAATTTCTCGTCTCTACCATTGATGCAGTTACCCATTAGTTCAATTTAGAAACTATTATTATTTTTGGCGACAGGGCTTGAGAGGTCATTTCCTCTCAATGTCGGGTAAAAGTCCTGTACAGTGTTGACGGGGACATTACACCTCAAATCAAACAAACAAAACAAACACAACCATTATTTATGCCGAACTCTGTAGCTCAGTCGGATGCGCGACAGTCTGGTGATCAGGAGGACGCGTGTTCGACACCTGCCGGGTCGGCAACATTCTTCCGTGGGGACTGACCATGAAATCTTTTTTACGATCATTGTCTCCCTTCCGCTGATTCAAGAAGGATAGTTGTCAGTTTATGGCAAAAGAATGTGCACTGTACTGGTTAACCGCTTACATCTAAGCCTGCCCAGGAAAAGTGTGGATATGTAAACCAACCGGCTCAAAAATGACCTAAAATAGTGTTGCCTGGGCCGCGGTCGGATGCGCGTCTGACTGGTGATCAGGAGGACGCGGGTTCGATACCTGCCGGGGTCTGCAACATTCGTTCGTGGAGACTGATCATGAAATCTTTTTTACGGTCATTATTTCCCTTCCGCTAATTCAAGAAGGGCAATTTTCAGATTCTAGCGAAAAACTGTGTACTGTACTTGTTAACAGCTTACGTATAAGCATGCCCAGGAAAAGTCCGGATAGGTACACTGACCGGCTCAGAATGACATAAGAAGTGTTGACTGGACCGTTAAACTCCGATAAAAACAAACAACAAAAACAAACTTTTATGCAACAAGACGGTTCTTTTTTTAACATGCTTCATTAACGACAAAGTCTCTTTTGTTTGAAGCAATTCGTACATTATTTCCAATGCGTCAAATGCGGCGTGTCGCCAGCAAACCTGCTTTACAACAAGATCGGCCATCGCAGACTAAGCTCAGCTTGCGCATTCACAGAGTTTGATAGGAGTCCTATTTGTCCGAATAATCATAGTTGTCTTCAGTGAACAGTGCTTATCTTCTCTTGTCAAATGGAAAAGCAAAGACTGTTCCGTATGTTTTGTCGAAAAACGCAGAAAATAGTTTTCTCGTGATGAATCTCATAATTAATGACACCTCTTTTGTTCGAAATCTGAATATCACTTACAAGTTTAACCCTATTGTTGAAACTCAGACTTGTATAAATGCAGCAAGGCCATGAAAGCGCATATGAAGACTTGCAGTCTGCTTAAGGTAAGAATGGGAACTACTACGTCATCTAGTAATGTAGGCAGCCGAAGAAACGATTCGAAGAAAATATCTAGGCATCCCGAAAACCAGTTATCACCTGAACGAAAATCGTCTGTGAGGTTGAAATCATTTAATAAACCGGAGTATGTTGTCAGTTATAGGAGAAAAAGAACAGGAACAACAACAACAAAATCCACACAGTTAGCAAAACCGTCTCAGGATGACAACAAAGCGGTGGAAAGGACACGGCAAAATGTACAATCCAATTCACACTTCGAATCAACTAGCAAACAAATGACTGGGACGAAAAAATCAAAACGGACAGAGAGCACAACGAAGGATAAAAAGATCGTGTATAACTCGAATTACAGGCATAAACTGCCACAGAATAATATGCAACAAGAACGGAAATATAGAGAAGAACCATACGACAGCACATCTGAGAAAAACAACAAAGTCATTACAGGAGCTAAACAAATTACTGTGAAAGGTGCGCAGCTGGGAAAATATACGGACATTTATCTGAGATCTTGTGACACGGGGCATTTGGAAATTAAAGAATACAATCCAGTTAAAGTAACTGGAATTACTGTCCTGAAGGAAAATAAATTTATAGTGATTGAAGAACAAAAGAAACTGGTGACATTCACAGCGAGTGAGGATGGTGAGTATGGCAAATTTGGATCTTGGATCGAATTCAAATTGCCACCAAGAGGCATATGTATGTTAGGTCAGGATCTTTTTATTGCGTTTGCCGACAGAACAGTACAACAAGTAAAATTTCAAGACAAACTAAGTGTGGAAACTAGTTTCTTGATGGAATACAAATGCTCAGGAATAATGGCATACAAGGAAAACCTATGTGTTGGATTGGAAAATGGAAAACTATTTATTGTTGATACGAATGGAAAAACATTTAAAGTGATTATGCTTCCACAGCCACATCAAAAACAGTGTATTCCCCGCTCTACGGTGCAAACTCCAGACGGAAACATTATGTTTTGTGACACCAGTTCTAATACAGTTATGAGCATTAAAGACGATGGATCATTGATTTTCATTTATAATGGAATGCAAAATCCTTTTTGTGCAATATATGATCCATTTCAAAAATATCATCGTTATTGGCCAGGACAAAGGTATGGGGGAAACGATACAGTTACTGACAGAAAAGGGTAATAAAGTAAAGGTGCTTAAATACAGGAAAGAGCTTGGAATGCAGCCGTGCTGCATTGTAAATATAAAGGATACCATGAAGATTGCTATTAGCGGAGACAGCAACAAAATTCAATTTTACCACATTGAAAAGTGTAGACCAAGAACAAGGCGAGAACTTGCCTTACAATCAAGGTAATAACGAGGAGAACAGATATCCCAATAAGCAATGCATCACTAGTCTTTATGTTATTGAATTAGTTAACAGGCATTCTAATGCACTTGCGTATGTAACGCGACGTCTGATTGGATAACGTCAAAAAATTGCGACCGTATATTCTGCGATATAGTGTTGGAAACCCGACGTCATCACATAACGTCGCTTTTCATTGGCTGGCATGTTTTACGCAGCTCCCAACGCTAGCCGTTTTGTGCAAAATATTACAGTTTTTAACAAAACAACCGTAGAAGTGCATCAGAATGGTGATAATTGTATTGCAAAATTGTGATTTAGAGAGGTAAATCGGAGGTTTTAAGGTCGGAAATTTCGTGCCGTAAAACGAAATTTCCGACCGTAAAACCTCCGATTTACCTCCCCAAATCACAATTTTGAATATAGTTATCCCTCAACTATATTGCAATGAAACACCATGATAAACATAAAATCAAATAGAGATAAGAAAGTTTTGCAGGAGTTTTGTAAGAATCTTAGATAGGTGTGAGAGGTGGATGGAAAATTCCGTCCCGAGGATCACTGTCCGGCATCACGAGGCTTTCCGAGGGACGGATTTTTCTATCCACCCCTCACACCCATGTAGGTTTCTTTTTCTTGTATAACTTGCATTTCTGAGATTTTAAATAATACAGTCACTTTGGTTGCCGACGTGTGATGACATTATATTGATGCTTATTGAAATAACGCAACGTGCTGTGATGTCAACATTAACGACGGCGCTTATAAGGTCGTATTCAACCAGTGCTTTTCAAACACGCGAGAATATTCGATTTTTGGTTAGAATATCGGGGTTAGAACAGAATTTCTATCCCAAGCTAAAACTATGGATTTCCTTATCAGGTGTGCAAGAAAACTTATTCTTTTTGCTCAAAAATAAGTTTTGATATATATAGGGACATACAGATCGCAGTCTATTGAATTGTAATGCTAATCTGTTTTAGCAAGTCAAGGTAATGGAAAATGACATGTATGTAAAAAGTATCTCCGTACATCATCATAGTGCATAATATATTTTCTGGTCCTTTAGGATCATTGAGTTCATTTAGAATCATTTTGCTTAAGCCGGCGCTGGAGGGCGTGGCCGGTATTGCACTTTTCAGTACTGGTCATGAAGAGACTCACTAAAACCGAGTCTGCTATTTGGTGCATTCTTTGCTTCCAAAGGATCTTGATATCATATATATTTACCCGTGAAATGACATGTATTGAAACTCGTAGTTCGTTTTATTTTTATGTTCTTGGAGATGCTGCACTGATGAGTTAGAAATCATTCATGCGGACTGTACAACTTATTTGTCTAAACCACGATAGAATCAAGAGCGAGAACTGTGGCCACGTAAGGTTTAGACTCCAAAGCGGTATACCAGTACTCATGTCCGGCCGGATTTAGCTCTGTGTGGAAGCATCATGCAGCCCGATCTATTTTTTCAAGCCCCGATTGGCGTGGGCCATGGTACATTTTGTAAACATCTCCAAAATTGTAAACATCTCCAAAGAGGTATACCAGTACTCATGTTTGGCCGGATTCAGCTCTGTGTGGAAGCATCATGCAGCCCAATCTATTTTTTCAAGCCCCGATTGGCGGGGTCCATGGTACATTTTTTAACCATTTCCAAAATTGTAAACATCTCCAAAATGAACCCACAACAAAGCGGTGGCTCTAAGGCGCATTCATGTGGGAAGCTTGTGTGCTTTCATCATCCGCTACTATAGACCGTTGCTACAGAAATATATTTTTGGCGCACAAATGAAACTCTGCCAGAATGAGTCATTCTTTTTTGTTTTTGTTTGATTTGAGATTTAACGTCCCCGTCAACACTGTAAAGGGCATTTTGGAGACGTTGCTTCCAATTTTGTTGGACTTTTACCCGACATTGAGATGAAATGACATCTCAAGCCCTGTCGCCCAATGAAACCAATAGGGTTTATAAGCACGGACGGTCCGCCTCGCACCGCGGTTCCTGGACAGGCTTAGATCCTCTAAGCTGTTTACCAGTACTAGTGTGCGGGCCGGATTCAGCTCTGCGTGGAAGCATCATGCAGCCCATATATTTCTTCAAGCCCCTATTGGCGGGGGCTTGAGTCATTCTTTTAAGTCTTAGTCAAAAGCCAATTTTGAGTTGTAAGCAATAGTATTCATCACGCATTTCTGGATATATGTATGTGGAACACAACTTCATTATACATTCCCAAAGGGCGCAAATGACAAAACAGTGTAATGGTTGCAACAATTTATTTAAACAGATCAGTATACAATATCTGAAATATCAACCAATGATACTTGAGTCTGGCGGAGGAATCAGCGCATGATCAATCACGTGAACGACTCCATTTTCTGCTTCAATGTCTGGGAGCTGTAGCTGTGCAATATTGTTCAGTTTTATGCTTCCATCTAAAAAAGAAGAATTTCCTTTAACATTTTATCACTATAATAAGTCCTTGAAACAATGACCCCTCTAAACCCCACTTTATTTAGACAAATGTGGGGTTTGTAGGGGTATACATTATCTGCCTTAATTAAGCTAAGAAAACATAGAGTGTAGATGCTTGTTATAACCGCCGGTCCTAACGAGCACCAACAATCTATGTTGAATTCTAACATGACGTTAACGTTTTTCCCATTGAACCCAGTGGAAACGTCGGCGTTTGCAAATATGCGATAATTCACGTCGTCAACGTGGTGCGTGCAATTTGGCGTCATCGTGACGTTGCATGTAAACATTTCCTTCTGTCGACATCCGCTGCAAAATAGTCCCGAAGATAACGCTTTGTTACTACTGTATTTCAGTTTAGCATCATGTTAGAATCGAAATAATATCCACGCACCCGGTGTGTTATCGTGATTAACACACGGTGTTGTCGGGCAGATGCGAATATTAATTCACTCCGGCTTCGCCGTCGTGAATTAATATTTCGCAATCTGCCCTCCAACACCGTGTGTTAATCACGATAACACACGGTACGTGGAGATTATTTCTTAAATCAAGGCGTAACTATACCAAATTTAGTGACACAGAGGTTCTGTCGTGGTTTAGACAAATAAGTTGTACAGTCCGCATGAATGATTTCTAACTCATTAGTGCAAAATCCCCGAGAACATAAAATAAAACGAACTACGAGTTTACATACATGTCATTTCAGAACGATTTTACATACATGTCATATCAGTTGAAAGCAGAAATAAATACGATGTTACACCTGTTACGAAATATTTTTTCATAACTTACATTATTTCACATGGACATGTTTTCTTAATCTAATTACATTCAAAAGCGTCCAAAGTCTCATTACGTATCCTACAGCTCTCCTAAACAGTTGATATTCTGATAACAAATTGCGATACTATTCTTCTTTATATTCAACACATATGTCATGGGTGCTTGTTAGAACCGCATTATGGAGGCATTTTTATCGAGTACCCACAACATATGTCTTAGAACATTAAGAATTAATGTATACCCCGGAAATACGAATTTCCTCTATACAAGCTGGAGTGTATGCGGATGTTCATTACACGGACTTGTTACTATGATGGCAACCATTTAAATGGCAATTCACAATGGTATCAAATGAGGTATTAATATAGAATCGGATGATGCAAAAACGATCGTACGACTCGAAAATTATATTGTACAGAATGCTTATGTTTTGTTTTTCTTTTCTAAGGATATTTACGTTGCAATGCTGTGCCGGTTAGTTAAACGATTCTTACAATTCCCGAGGATGTATAGAGCTCTAAAGTACTTAAACATTGCCATGTGCAATTAGTTTCGCCGGTAATTGGCAACTTCCCATTTTGTTAATTATTTTAAATCCTTGAACAGTTGAAAGTTGTGTCGCCGGCTTGTGGTCTGAAATTAGGATTGTGACCACTGCACCGCAGTCACACACAGTTATTTACGTAGCCGGCCATGCAATATTGCCGTATATCACATACAGACATCAGAAATCCACATTAGCATAATTATGCTGGGCGCAACAGTACTGAAGTTAACCAACAATTTCTTCTCGTGGAAACGAAATACTTGACTCTCACAGAGAACAGCAGGCTGTTTTCGCCCTGCAGACACACAGCGTTGACTCAACGTTGCATCAACATGAAAAAAAATCATTTCAACGTTGACTCAACGTTTTTCAACGTTGATTCAACGTTAAGAACCTGAAAGGAAGTCATTTCTGAAAACACATTTTTGGTCGTCGAACTAAAGCAGTATCATAGTTTCTTACCGGCGAGGTGATAAACCAAATGGAATCTTCCTCCTTATATATAGCATGAGTCCATTCCAAAATTTAGGGGTGTCTAATTGTGTGTTCTTCAAAAACTATTCAGAAAATAGCTGAACTTTGGGCAAACAGTGTAGGCCTTGATTAGACGCCGCGTTCTGATCTGGTCCTGCACTGTTTGCCAGGATACTCGTTTTGGGGTTTCTTACCGGCGAGGTGATTAACCTGCAGACTGTGACCTGGTAATGTCGTTCTAATGGATCTGTATTTGGCTATACTCGAAGCATGCAGCGTCCCAGAATGCACGTGGTACTCAACAAAAGCTAAAGAAATACATGTATTGATTATATGCTTTTAACTTTGGATGGTTAAATTCATTCTAAAACAACTGACCAATTAGAGCAAGGAACGCAAAATAATAATAATAATTCTGACAATAGCCTATATTATTCTGACCCCTTAAACCACGCTTTTATATAGTAAAACTGGGGTTTATATTATTTTTTCTTAAAACTGGGGTATATATTATTGTTCTTATTTCTGCTCAAAAACATAGATTGTGGGTATTCGTTTGAGCGGCCTCGCCTATGCGGTTCTAACGTGTACCGACAATCTATGTTTTGGGCTGAAATAAGGAAATTATCAGACTTTTTTATCTATTTTTTGTGTGGTAAAAATTTCAATATAATTGTATAGGCGTGTTTTCTTTATAATGAAACACACAAATGAATAAAAAGGGCATTATTATAATGCATTCATTTGGTACAAATTTTCTTTTATGTCCTTAAAATGACAATTTTCTTATGAAAAATGGTATGTGGTATTCCGGGCATGACAACTCACCGACTGTAAATAACTCGACGACATAGCTTTTGAAAAAACTCACCAACGCCAAACAAATTCACCGACAATCCAACTGATTGACAACGCTCACTTATCGACAGGACAACTAACAGACAAAAGGGATTAATTTCTATTGAGATTTGAAATTTTCATGCATTAAATTACAGAGAGGAAAATGGTTAGGTTGCACCATTTATGAAATTATCAAGGAAAAAAGCGTGGTTGTCTTTGCTAAATAATTACTTTTCCTTAATTTACCAGGAATAACAACTGTTTGTTCTACTCTATCCAATCTTGTTTCAAAACAGTTGTCGTTTCAGTTTGTTTAAAGACGTCCTTAATTAATCAGGAAAAAACAAGTGTCGGTGAGATAAAAGATAAAGATAAAGAAGCTTTATTTAACGTCGCATATTCGAAACAAATAACATAAGCTCTGTAGAGCTTTTATTGCGACAAACAAAGTATCCTCTATCAAATACTTACCTGCCTTTATTTATCTTCCTAGGAATACCCCTGATAATGCGAGCGTCAGCCAAGGGAGCTCCTAATACCATTTTTCACGCCTTTGGTATGGCGCGGCCGGGGATCGAACCCGCGACCTCCCATTCCCGAAGCGGACGCTCTACCACTGAGCTGAGTGGATGGGTTTTCCAATTTTTTTTGTCTTCGACCTGTCATGTCGGTCAATTGTCGTGTCGATGAGTTGAAAGTTTTCGGTGAAATGTCGTGTCGTGTCGTCCAGTTGTCTGTCAGTGAGCTGTCATAAATCCATAAGTGATTGCGGGCGCTGGTTAGAGCCGCCTAACGAATACCCACAATCTGTGTTTTTTGAGCACGAATAAGGAAGATAACGTATAAAATGCCTTGAAATCCCATTTTCTGTATGTAATATGGGGTTTACAAGGGTATTCATTGGTCAGTTTTGTTAACTTGATGTATACAGGATGCTTTTTGAAACAAAGAACCGAAAGAGAATGGAGGTTTTGGTTTTACGGCCCTTTTCCACTTATATCGAGTCGATCGTTAAACAGAGGTGGGCGAAAACCGGAGTACCCGAAGAAAAATGACCTGATCTTCCGTTGCAGAATTTGGCGTCTCACATATGACCCGAGGCAGGCTCGAACCACAGCGGTGAGAGACCTAATGATTAAGATTTAGCACTCTTATCCTCTAGAACACGGGGGCCGGTATAACATCTGTGAAATTATTGTTATTTTTATTCAAAACCTTGGTTGTATGTGCTGGTGAGACCTTATAGAGGCGGTTTAAACGAGCACTCACGATTTTTGTCTTGGAGCAGAAATAAGAAAAAACAATACCCATACCCCTGTAAACCCCAGTTTTCTCTTTAAACAGTGGGGTTTACGGGGATGTTCATTTCACGGACCTGTTAACGTGATGGTGTGTTGAAGTTTAAAGTGTCCGTCAACACTATAGATGTTATTCTGGAGACGTTGACTTGTCAATTCCTGATCGTTTCCATTTTTAACTTTTACCCGGCATTGAGATGAACTGTCATCGCAAGCCCTACCACCCAATGAAACCGCTAGAGTTTCAGGAGCGGTCCGACTCGCATCACTTTTCCTGGGTATGCTTAGACTGTCTAAGCGGTTTACCAGTACTCAAGTACAGTCGACGGTTTCAGCTCTTTGCGGAAGCACCGTGCAGTCTAGTCTATTTCTCCAAGCCCCGATGGGCGGGGCGCGGTTATAAGAAGTAATGATAATTTATATCTTCAATCCTATTAGTTATTTTGATTCTTGATGGGGAACATTTGATCACATTTTCGCCAGAGAGTGATATTTGCCCGAGGTGTTAAGTATCACTCTCAGGCGGGAATGTTATCCTATGTTCCCCGTCAATGGCTCGAGCTATTATCGCACTTTGGGAATGTGATCTCACGTACCCCGTCAAGAATCAAAATATCGATTTTGTTTTACACCTCAGAGCTTGTCACGAAAATTTGTACAAGTTGACGTCGTGAGAAGTAAATGTTTACATGCGTCGTAATCTACGTAAAACCACTTTTGTACTCACTACATGTACGTTGAACATGTTAATGCCCTGTTAGAATGAGTGTTTAACACTATTAAAACTGAATGGAACACAATCAAAAGTTTGTTTTTTATTTATTATCTGAAAATTATTGTGGTGCAAGAAATAACTATTCTTTTTTCTTTTCATAAATCGAAGATGGCGAACATTACAATTATTCAGCTAGGGTGAGAGCAAGAGGGCAATAGTCTGCTCTCGGGGCATATGAAAAAATTTGCCCTTTCCGCGTCCAATAAGAGTCAAATTTACTATAAGTATAGCACAGATGAAGCGGCAAATGCACATTAACATTCTCTTAAAACATCATAAATGAGACGCGAGAAAATCTTTTTATAACATGTGCATCAACGGCCCCCGCCCATATGGGCTTGAAGAAGTATTTGGGCTGCATGATGCTTCCACGCAGAGCTGAATCCGGCCCGCACACTAGTACTGGTAAACCGCTTAGAGGATCTAAGCCTGTCCAGGAACCGCGGTGCGAGGCGGACCGTCCATGCTAATAAACCCTATTAGTTTCATTGGGCGACAGGGCTTGAGATGTCATTTCATCTCAATGTCGAGTAAAAGTCCCACAAAATTGAAAGCAACGTCTCCAAAATGACCTTTACAGTGTTGACGGGGACGTTAAACCTCAAATCAAACAAAAACATGTGCATCAACTGAACATATACTCGGAATAATCCGAATGGACAGAGCCCTCAATGTTTGCTGGATGTGTGGATTACGGCCTATCCACTAAGAAGTAATAATGTTTCTCATCATACTGAACAGAGGCAAAGGCGGCTCTACATCTCGACTTGCAAAAGACTTAGCTAATGTACACCCGTACATACCTTTTGCATAGTAGTCATTCTGAAGAATATTACTTTTTACAGTGGCAGGAATGGCGTCGATAGCGTCGTCACTTGGAGCAAACACTGTGTATCTGTTAAGACCAGCTGCAAAGGAAAAAAATCGTCATTTTTCCTTATCATTAGGAAAACACACCCGTGTGACATAGTGCATTCTTTCATAGCGCAAAAACGGTTATTTTTCTGATGAAATTGTTTAATATTTTCCTTATGTAGATTCCAAACATAGGTTGTTGGTGCTCGTTAGAACCAACTCATTTTGGCGGTTCTAACGAGTACCCACAACCTATGGCTTGGAGCAGAAATAAGAAAAATAATGTAGGGGAGACCGGGGCTAGTACGGCCCCTTTTTAGAAAACGTTCATTTTTTCAAAGACTCTTACAGCTAGGTCTCAGAAAACTTTATATGTAAGTAAGGTACAGTGTAGCCGTACTAGCCCAGGTATATGCCTTCTTATTTCTCTGTCTGATAAAGGGTATTTTTTTAGTCAAAGAGACCGGGTCATGATGGCCGAACTTGCCCCGCTAAGGGGCAAGTTCGGCCACCAAACGGGACAAGAGATTGTCTCACAGAAACTCTCCTGAACTATTAATATATTTCACAGAACTAACCTATAGGGAGGAAAGCAATGTAAATATATAACGCATCAATTATGTAGTTTTAATTCTGTAATTAAAACATAAACTTTTCTGAATGTTTAAAATAGTTTAAATACCTGAAGGTGAGAAAAGTAGGGGAGACCGGGGCTAGTTCGGCCCCATTTTAGAAAACGTTCACTTTTTGAATGCCTATAATACAGCTGGGTCTTCGAAAACTGTGTATGTAAGTAAGGCTGGTATACGCCTTCTTATGTCTCTTTCCGATTAAGGCTATTTTTAGTCGTAGCGATCGGGTGATGGTGGCCGAACTTGCCCCAACTTAAAAGGCCGAACTTGCCCCTGACAGACTTTGCAGAAACATCACGTGAAATAATCCTTTTAGGGTGCTGGAAAAGAAATTAATAATGTATTACATTAAAGCGCATTATCGAACCGTAATAAATGTGTAGAAATTAAATCGGAATCATAAAACTTCTCAAGAAAAAATAAAAATATAATTACTATGGAAAATTTTCTCAGCATGCACGAAAACGAGATTTCGGTTCCAAAATCTATGCCATATTCTTCCAGGCGGTCATTATGTACTGACGAAGATAAAATCGTCATAAATAACTTCACAGTATGATTCCCAGCCCTTTAACCTGGTTGATATGCTAAATATAGCCATATGCCGAACATGCCCCGAGGCCGGACTAGCCCCGGTCTCCCCTATACCCCCGAAAACCCCAGTTTTCTCTATATAAAGTGGGGTTTAGTGGGGTCTTAATTTCACGGACTTGTTCACGAAATGCAATCGCACAGTTGCTTGTGCATCTAATAGAACTAAAATGGCCACGACAATTTACAAACAAACACATGTATCAGGGTCCAGTTGTTCAATGTTATCTTAACGAGCTCGATTGTGGTCAAATTGTTAACTGTTCTAGTAAGTACAGTATCTAACATGTTGTTATTTATGCTGAAAAATATGAGTAGTTACTGACATTTTTCAACAAAACTTTTAGTACATTTGCCTTGTTAAATGATAAAAGTTTTAACAATTTATTAACTAACGATGTCGTTAGTTTTGGACATCTGGGCCCAGGAGTCGGTTTTATTGTGAATAATACATAAGCGGTACTCCGACTGTAATCTATAAAACGTCAATGGGTGCCTGTACTAGGCGATTATAACTTCTGTGAGATTAATTTGCCTTGCAGACACAGCAAATCAGCCAAACTATTCAGTCACCAGTCCGAGGGACATAATTATGATATATTTTTAACTTTCGTAGCTGCACCCCGCCCATCGTGGTTTGAAGAAATAGATGGGCTGCACGATGCTTCCACGCAGAGCTGAAACCGACCGCACACGAGTACTCGTAAACCGCTTAGAGCATCTAATCCTGCCCAGTGAGTTGCTGAGTCGGATACTGAAACGGCAGAGGATCCGATTGCTTAATTCAATAATGTGTTCGATGGAGGTTCCGTTAACTGGGAGATCGGTCCCTGTCATTTATAGTGTTGTTGTGTCATCGGATGGAGTGATAAAGTTACCCAAAGGCTTGAATCCTTCTAAAACTTCAGGACAGAACTGACATCATCATACAGTTTTAAAGGAACTAGCAAATCAACTAGGTCCAGTAGTTGGCTCATATGTTTCTGGATCCTCTTGGTTCGAGTGAAATCGCCAATGATTATTTGTCTACTATTTAAATCAAAGCACTGAGAGTACTGGTGTGTCGATCGTCTCTGAGTGTAGGTTGGGAAAGTAGTCCTTAGCTTAGAATCGAATTGTTCGTTTAACTTTAAGCAAGCACAGAAGAGCTGATCAGACATCGCGATATTTAGACTTGCCCAAGTCTGTTAATTAGGTGTAGAAATAATTGTTTACAAAAAAAAAAAAATATTAAAAATAAAATAAAATAAAAAAATAAATACATTGTAAATGAAATAGCAATACAGTCTTTTATGAAAATTGTGAAATTAACATTCAGAGATGAAGACTAAAGAGACTTTTACATATTTTGTTTGTTTAAAGGGACTTTCATTTAAAAATAAAAAATGTAAATGTAGGGACTTGGGCAAGTCTACGCGTTACGTGGCGTCTGATTATGTAGATTCTGTTTGCCAATGCCCAAGTGTACGAGCACAGTCCACCCGCCCCATTGTAAATGAAATAGCAATACAGTCTTTTATGAAAATTGTGAAATTAACATTCAGAGATGAAGACTAAAGAGACTTTTACATATTTTGTTTGTTTAAAGGGACTTTCATTTAAAAATAAAAAATGTAAATGTAGGGACTTGGGCAAGTCTACGCGTTACGTGGCGTCTGATTATGTAGATTCTGTTTGCCAATGCCCAAGTGTACGAGCACAGTCCACCCGCCCCGCCCATCGGGGCTTGAATAAATGGATGGGCTGCATGATGCTTCCACGCAGAGCTGAACCCGTAACCTTGGAAGTATCGTCTCCAAATGGCCTATACAGTGTTGACGGGGACGTTAAACCTTAAATCAAAAAGACGAGCACAGTCCAGAATTTTCTTCTGACGCTGCGCTATGACGTCTTAGGGTAGTACTTGGATTTTGTTCAACAGAGTTGGGAGGGTGCAAACGCAGCCCCTCCCATCTTTTGGAAATTATTTCAGATTCATACAGTTTTTCACCCTCTGCAAAATACCTGAAATTCGCATCCTCAACCGCCCCTTTTCAGAGTCTGCGTACGGCCCTGAATCATGTTCAAAACTGTTGTTGCATACATATGGCGAAAAGTGCCGACCTGATCAGAAGCAATGTACTCTATATCCGATCTCGGTCTACGCTGTATGTCTAATAACGGTACCACCTATAAAGTCTGGGCTACTCATTTTTACACTTAAAAATTCAGGGTTCTAAAATTAAGTTCTTAGCAGGAGTGCGAAAAGTCTATTTTTACTCGACTTGGCATACATTTGTGTAACAGTTTTATAAATAGAATGTTCCGAAAAACGTCACGTGACATCGTTGCCTGGATTAAGATATTGTTTTTCTTTCATTACGTAAGCAACCTGGCATTCTTATACTATTTCGGTTAACCCTCAAATGCCACTATTTAAGCAAACAGTGAAGTTCCTGTGCAACCTGCTGAGCAGACGCCACATTCCGCGGAGTCTGGTATGGGTATTATCCAGCACACGATTCCTGTCAAGACTCTATAGATAGCTCTTGTTGCATCGATAAAATTAGCGCAACGTTTCAAGTTCTATTAATAAAACATAACATTGGTTTTCCCAAATCAGTGATGGTCACGTGGACAACTGCATAAAGCGGGATATGGCTCTTGCTTGTACCCTGTGCCCCTCACAAAGGTGCCGTGTAAGTTGCTTGAGCATACAGAGCTGAATCCGGCCCGGACACTAGTACTGGTAAACCGCTTAGAGGATCTAAGCCTGTCCAGGAACCGCGGTGCGAGGCGGACCGTCGATGCTCATAAACCATATTGGGTTAATTGGGCGACAGGGCTTCAGATTTCTTTTCATCTCGATGTTGGGTAAAAGTCCCACAAAATTGGAAGCAACGTCTCCAAAATGACCTTTACAGTGTTGACGGGGACGTTAAACCTTAAATAAAACAAAACAAATATTATTTTATTTTGGATAGCCTATTGGCCATTTTGTGGGAAAGTAACTGTACTTTTGGCTTTCCGCTATTTATGCTTCCATTGGGGTCTGTTGTTATATGTTTGTGTTTCTTTCCCTTTGGTGTCTCTGATGGGAGCTGTGGGTTAATTGTATCGATTCCTGATCATTGCCTCCACTTCTATTTTGATCAGAATATCTTACTGACGTTACTAACTTACTTGCTGATCGTTTTTCTTTTAAATTGGGATGAACACAAACATGCAATGCGTATTTAGAAAAAGGCACAGCTGTGAAACTCAACTGCCAATTGTTATAAACTTTAGGGTATAATCTTGAACAAAGGCGGGTCGGTTGACCCGTCTGTCCTGGATTTCGAACATGGCTTTTTACACCGGCACCCCTTCATAAATTACTAAAGAGCAAAGTATTTGGTTATGACATTGGCGAGAAGACACTCGGGTGAATTCACCGTTTTTGCATTATTTGCTGGCCCCCAGCTCACACATTATCAATATTGGAAAAACAAGTTCGATGGGGTCTGGTTACTTGTTTTTTTTCCCACACCGATAACCTTCAGACTTTGAACCAGCAGATAATGCAAAAAAGGTGAACAGAACTCTTTCATTTGTTACGGGAAACAACGGTTTACTGTAAATGATGAAATTTCGGCCTGGCCTTCAGTTTCTCTGGTGTCCCGCAGGCGACGGTTCTTAGACTATTTATATTCTCTTTGCCATTACTGATATAGCCTTTGGCATTGGCTCAGAATTACTACTTTTTTGCAAATGACTGTATTTGCTATTGTAAAATTAGAGAAGGAGAGGATTCAGTGAAACTTCAGAATAGTGATGTTTTGCAAGAAAAATGGATATGCAAGAGATATCGGTCTTTTTAATGGAAAATAATGTAGAAAACTTGGACGAGAACCAATAAAATTGAGGCTTTTTACACCTTAGAGGCAACAGTCCTCAAAAATGTGGATTCCATTAAATGCCTTGGAGTAACAATCACAAACGGCCTGTGATGGAACACATTATATTTTATTAGTACCATGTGCACTAAAGAAAACAGAACATTTGGTTTTCTGAGACGAAATCTTTAACAATGCCCTCAGGATGTAACAGAGGCATCATAAAGAGGACTTTTGGAGTTGGGTTTTGGATTCCCAATGTATGTTTCTTCAAGAAAAAACTGAATAAGTTCAGAATAAGGCTACTAGGTTTGTAACTAGCAATAACTGCTTTTAAGCTGGAAGTATGATTGGAATACTGAAAAAAAAAGAATCTCTTAACAAGAGGGGAGACAGTAGACTAATAATGTTGTACAGACGCCTAACATGTAGTGCCAGTATCCAAGCTGATGACCTTATGCCACATTTAGCCGCTCACAAAATGAGCACACGTTACTGCTTCAGACACCTACTGCAAGAACTAACATCAATAAGGGTTCTTATGTCCCCTAAACCATTAGAGATGGAAACACCTTGCTAAACACGATTGTGTCCTCTGCTGAAGTTCCAGAGGATGGTGTGTCTGGGTTTAGCTCTGATGACTGGTTTCTAATATCACAGGTCCAGGTGAATGGATGTCATTTGTCATCAGTAATAGTTATTCTAATTCTGACTGCTATCACCGTCTGGCGTACATAAGCTTTATTCTCTTTTAAAATTACTAAACAGGCTCAATGAACCAGGAGGAAGCCAAATAATACAATGAACTACGATGTAGTCCTGGGAGATTCGACACCCAACATGTACTACACTGAAGACAAGGATGCCATATTTACCCTAAATATATTCGGATGTTTTGTTTACTCATTAGGAAAACACCGCTATACAAATGCATTGTAAACTATACCGCTGGAAAAAACACGAAAATTTTCAGATGAAAAATTGTGATATTTTTCTTATTTGTGTTCAAAATATAAACTGTGGGTACCCGTTAGAACCGCCTCGACGAGTACTCACCATATATATTTTAGAGCAGAAATAAGAAAAATAAGGTTTACCCCCATAAAACCCAGTTTTACTATATACATGTAACCGTGGGGTTCAATGGGTCAAAGTTATATAATATAGGCGTGTTTTCGTGATGATAAGCTTTTAAAAATTCGAAACAGGCTCAATAAACAAGAGGAAGCCAAATAATACAGTGCACTACGATGTAGTCCTGGGAGATTCGACACCCAACATGTACTACACTGAAGACAAGAATACAATATTTTCCCTAAATATATTCGGAAGTTTTGATTACTCATTAGGAAAACACGCCTATACAAATGCATTGTAAACTATATCGCCGAAAAAACGAAATTTTTCAGATGAGAAAATGTGATATTTTTCTTATTTCTGCTCAAATAAACTTTGTAGGTAACCGTTAGAACCGCCTCGTCGAGGCGGTTCTAACGAGTACGCGCAATCTACAGTTTCTATATTATCTATCTGGTTCATTCCGCTATTGATGCTTCCATTAGGGTCTGTTGTTTCATGTTTGTGTTTCTGTGCCTTTGGTGTCTCTGATGGGAGCTGTGGGTTAATTGTATCGATTCCTGATCATTGTCTTCACTTCTATCTTACCCCTGTAAACCCAGTTTTACTATACAAAAGTGGTGTTCAACTGGGATCAAAATTATATAGACGTGTTTTCGTGATGTGACACTATCATAGCTTCGCTTGCTTGTTATAGCAAAAGTGAATATAGGCCACTTTGATGAGTTTGGTTTTCATGATGAAACGTCGTCCTGTGCTTTTGACATGTATGGGTTATCAAATCAAAGTCTTCAATGTGTTTTTTTGTTTGTTTGTTTGATGTGAGGTTTTACGTCCCCGTCAACACTGTATAGGTCATTTTAGTGACGTTGCTTCCAAGTTTGTGGGACTTTTACCCGACATTGAGATGAAATGACATTTCAAGCCCTGTCGCCCAATGAAACCAATAGAGTTTATAAGCATGGACGGTCCGACTCGCGCCGCATTTTCAACGTTTGCCTAGGCACTCAACCTCAATATGTTTAAGTGATATACCATACACATTACCTGGAATGCTGTACTGTTGATCAAGCTTTGTTAGTTTGACTAATTGTAAGAAATTGGATATATTGTAGCCAGGATTAGCCAGGATATCTGTCACAGTGCCCTCAGGAACATTCAGTACTTCATCAATCAAGAAGATTACTCCGTTTGTGGCGTTGATGTTAGATTTCACCGCCTTGGCCTGGTTGAAGAACATTCCATGCTGTAAAAAAAATGGAATGTGTAGATACGCTCGCACTCTAACACCGTACAGATCTATTTTATCTAATTCATCCATCGCATTCGATTTTTGTATCTATATAGTATTAAAGTATTCTCCATTTTTGAAGAATCAACCGGTACCATGCAGTTCCCATAAAATACACAGGAAACTATTGAAACTCCTTCCGGTTTGTATCTAAAACTGTAATTCGGCATTCGTTCTGATGTATTTGAGGTAAAGGCGCATTCTTAACAAGAAAATTCAAACACCTTTTTCAAACCTATTTTCCCAAATTATATAGTGTATGGGTCTTTCTTTCTTTTTGTCTTTCTTTCTACTGATACTGCGATCGGTCACATTTGACCATTACTCGCATGTGTACATTACATACACGCAAGGTTTGCAGGATGAACGCCGACACAGTAATCATGTAATTACGGAATGGATCTTTAACATGCACGGGGGATGGTTCTCTCTGCACAGGGGCCTCCAGTTAACGTCCCGCCCCGAATTGTGGCATTCATCCCTGCAAATGATGCCGGTGGAGCATGTCCGGAAACCACAATTCTATTACCGCTGTCGGGATTCAAACTGGGGACCTCTAGCATCAATGACAAGTGTACTAACCACTGAGCTACCACGTTCCTCACAAGTTTGCAAAAAGCCCGTTCAGAATTTATTCACTGATCTTTAGTTTTAAATTCTAGGAGCAAAATGTAGAAAAATGTAGAATACGCTTAAGGGGAAAATGTACACATTCAGGGGAGGCAACTCCTGAAAAAGCGTTTTTGTCTCCCGTGACAATTGGGGTCAACTCTTAAAGGAAAGACTTTGCTCCTGAGGAGCAAATTCTTTCCTTTAAGAGCTTAAAGTAGACCCCTTTTTCGGTGGGACGGAGCCAAAAGATCAGTGAACAGTAAGTCCCAAAATTGTCTCCCATTAAAAATGGCGGGAAAATCTGCTGAGTGTTCCCATTCCCCTAATTCCTTCAACCCTATAACAATCAAAGCACTGACAGCACTGGTGGGTCGATTGTTTTTTAGTGCAGCTTGAAAATGGTCATGGGCGGGAGACAAACAGCACAAAACACACCTATATAATTTTGAACCTCTGCAACACCACTGACTTTTATATAGTGAAACTGGGGTTTACAGGGACAAACTATATTTTTCTTATTTCTGCTCCAAAATATAGCTTGTCGGTACTCGTTAGATTCGCCTCTATAAGGCGGTTCTAACAAGTACCCCCAAGCTATACTTTGAACAGAAATAAGAAAAATATCAGACATTTTCATCTTAAAATTTTCGTGTTTTTTGGGGGGCAGTAAAATTTACAATGTATTTGTAAAGGCGTGTTTTCGTAATCGACAGTTTCGTTTACATTTTGTATTCCTGTTCTCCAAGCAAACATTGTAGTCTGATCTGGGTTTACACTGTTTGCCAAACCCAGCATGATCCCAGACAAGGCTCTATAGATAACCCTCTCACGAAGCACTCTGACCCCATTGCGACACAAATAGCGCGGCTATTTTCTATAAATACTCATTGCCTCGATTTCTTACAAATCAGTGATATCCACGTGGACATCAACACTGAAGACATTCTGCACCTAGTAATTTTTGGTCGATGTACAAAAAAGTCGACCTAAAAAATGAAGGTATGCAAACCGTGACAATTCACCTTATTTGCATTATTTGCTGGTTTCTAGTCTGAAGGTTATCAGTGTTGAAAAAACAGGTAACCAGACCCCCTGACCTTGAAAGGTCAGGGGGTCTGGTTACCTGTTTTTTCAATATTGACAATGGGCAAGCTGGGAGCCAGCAAATAAAGCAAATATGGTGAATTAGTGCCCTCAAGCAGTATCTACACTATTTATCATTCTCATAATGATTGTGACTAAACCCACGTTTGGCAAAAACAGATGTTTCCAGATTCAAAAGTGGAAGAGTCAACTTAAGATATGTGGGGGTGTTCGGAATGTAATGTACGGAACCCGGGAAGGGACATGATTTTTTTTTTATTTTATAAGTTGTGCGCACAAGATAAAATATTGTCCGCACATCTTCCCAAGATCTTTGTTGTGCAAACAAGATAATATGTTGTGCGAACAAGATAATATCTTGTGCGCACAAATATTATGCGAACAAGATAATATCTTGTGCGCACAAGATATTATGTTGTGCGAACAAGAGCATATCTTGTCCGCACAAGATAATATCTTGTCCGCTCAAGATATTATCTTGTTCGCTCATCATAATAAAAATAAAAAATCATGTCCCTTCCCGCGTTCCGTAGTAATGGGAGAAAAGTAAAAAAAGTCATTATTACATGTTCTCTTGAAGAGTCAGGACAGTGCTGTGCATCCCCGACAAAGAGTGCCAGGAAACACTCGCCTGCAGCGGTTGTTCAAAGTACCGTTAGCTTAACGAGCTCGTTATTGATCAAAATGTTAACTGTTTTAGTAAGTAAAATACATAAAGCAGTGGTATTTTTGCTGATAACATATAAGCAGTATTTTTTTTCAAAAGCTTCTCACATTTTTATCTGCAAACATCATTAGTTTATTTTCCACATTTAATGCTCACGTTAACTACGGACATCGTTAGTTTTGAACAACTGACCTTGATATCTAAGTTTTAACCCATATTTTTAGGATAGAATCTTTCGCATAGTAACTCTTTTTGAACCAAATGGAATCTTCCTCTTTATATATATAGGTGGAGTCCATTTTAAGATTTAGGGGTGTCAAGTTGTGTTTTCTTCAAACTTTATTTGGTAATGCCTGAATTTTCTGCAAACAGTGGAGGCCCTGATCAGACGCCGCGTTCTGCGGCGTCTGATCTGTGCCTACACTGCCAAGGTACCCCTATAGGGGTTTCTGGTACTAAATGGGTTAATAGCTTTGGATAAGTCCATTTCAAAGTTTTGAGTATGCTTAAGGTTTTAAACATCACTTAAGGGGAATGGGAACACCAGGCAGATTTTATATTTTCAAATGGAGACAACTTTCGGGACTTCCTGTTCGCTTTTCTATAAGCCTTGACTCACTGAAAAAGGGGCCGACCCTTCAAGGAAAGAATTTGCGCTTTAGGAGCAAATTTCTTTCCTTTAAGATATGACAGCTATTAACATGGGAAACAAAAATACTTTTGCAGGAGTTGCCTCTTCTGAAGGTGTACTCACTCCCATTAACAATAAGCAACGAGTAAAAACATTGAGCAGTCCCACGTTCTTCGGCCTCTGTTCTGGGTTTTCATCGTTTGTCGGTGTCAGTTTGCGCGGGAAAAGGGATGAGTTAATGGTCATTATTGTGACAATCCACAGGAGCTTGAAGTTCTGTCCATAAATTATTCATAATGTCCAAAAACAAAATGTCCAAAAACAAAAGTAACAGTAGCCATGTCGTAAGAAATTGCTTTCAGAGCTATTGTATTTAGACATTTTCATTACCTTGATGGGCCAAACGTCAAGCACCCGTGCCCAATCAAACAATAATATCGAACAAAAAGCATGCGTCATTTATAAGAGAATTTCAATCCACTGCACTAGGTTTAAAGCTGTAACATTTCTTTGGCTATAATGCAGAAATTACTGTAGGTAAACATCCAAAGGAGATAAAAGAACTTGATAATTGCACGACCCGTAGAAAAGGCGACCGACTGAAGTCGGTTGATTTTCTAAGAGTGCCCTAAAATCACCGTGTCATTCTGTCATTCGGTCAATCGGTCATTCTGTCAGTCTGTCAGTCTGTCTGTCTGTCCGTAACCCGTTTGTGAAAATTGGTGATAGTGACTTAACCGCTTGGAATATTTATACAATTTTTGGCTTACTGATAGATATCAATGAGATCTAACCAATGAACTTGCGAAATAATACATTCCATTTAGTATAGCCTCGCCGAGGCGAAAAATGTGAAAATTTTTGAACTGCTTCTCCTCGGAAACCGTTGGGCCGATTGAAGTCAAATTTCATATGGAGCCTCTATGGGATGGGGAAAACCAAATTTGCTCATGGGATCCAGGTCACATGACCAAAATGGCCGCCAAGCCATATATGGTCTGTCTGTCCGTCCGTCCGTAACCCGTTTGTGAAAATTGGTGAAAGTGACTTAACCGCTTGGAATATTTAAACAATTTTTGGCATACTGAGAGATATCAATGAGATCTAACCAATGAACTTGCGATATATTACATTCCATTTAGTATAGCCTCGCTGAGGCGAAAAATCCGTAACCCGTTGGTGAAAATTTGTGATATGGACTTAACCGCTTGGAATATTTAAACAATTTTTGGCATACTGATAGATGTCAATGAGATCTAACCAATGAACTTGCGAAATATTACATTCCATTTAGTATAGCCTCGCCGAGGCGAAAAATGTGAAAATTTTCGAACTGCTTCTCCTCGGAAACCGTTGGGCCGATTGAAGTCAAATTTCATATGGAGCCTCTATGGGATGGGGGAAACCAAACTTTGCTCATGGGGTCCAGGTCACATGACCAAAATGACCGCAAATCCATATATGGTTTGTCCGTCTGTCCGTCCGTAACCCGTTTGTGAAAATTGGTGATAGTGACTCAACCGCTTGGAATATTTAAACAATTTTTGGCATACTGATAGATATCAATAAGATCTAACCAATTAACTTGCGAAATATTACATTCCATTTAGTATAGCCTCGCCGAGGCGCAAAAATGTGAAAATTTTCGAACTGCTTCTCCTCGGAAACCGTTGGGCCGATTGAAGTCAAATTTCATATGGAGCCTCTATGGGATGGGGCTAACCAAAAATTGCTCATGGGTCCAGGTCACATGACCAAAATGGCCGCCAAGCCATATATGGTATGTCCGTATGTCCGTCCGTAACCCGTTTATGAAAATTGGTGATAGTGACTTAACCGCTTGGAATATTTAAACAATTTTTGGCATACTGATAGATATCAATGAGATCTAACCAACGAATTTGCGAAAATATTACATTCCATTTAGTATAGCCTCGCAGAGGCGAAAAATCGCCGAGGCGAAAAATGTGAAAATTTTCGAACTGCTTCTCCTCGGAAACCGTTGGGCCGATTGAAGTCATATTTCATATGGAGCCTCTATGGGATGGGAGAAACCAAAATTTGCTAATGGGGTCCAGGTCACATGACCAAAATGGCCGCCAAGCCATATATGGTCTGTCTGTCTGTCCGTCCGTAACCCGTTTGTGAAAATTGGTGATAGTGACTTAACCGCTTGGAATATTTAAACAATTTTTGGCATACTGATAGATATCAATGAGATCTAACCAATGAACTTGCGAAAATATTACATTCCATTTAGTATAGCCTCGCCGAGGCGAAAAATCCGTAACCCGTTTGTGAAAATTGGTGATAGTGACTTAACCGCTTGGAATATTTAAACAATTTTTAGCTTACTGATAGATATCAATGAGATCTATGAACTTGCGAACTTGCAATATGAACTTGCGAACTAGTACATATAGCCTCGCCGAGGCGAAAAATGTGAAAATTTTCGAACTGCTTCTCCTCGGAAACTGTTAGGCCGACTGAGGTCAAATTTCATATGGAGCCTCTATGGGATGGGGCTAACCAAAATGTGCTCATGGGGTCCAGCTCACATGACCAAAATGGCCGCCAAGCCATATATGGTATGTCTGTCTCTCCTTCCGTAACCCGTTTGTGAAAATTGGTGATAGTGACTTAATCCCTTGAAATATTTAAACAATTTTTGGCATACTGATAGATATCAATGAGATCTAACCAATGAACTTGCGAAATATTACATTCCATTTAGTAAAGCCTCGCCGAGGCGAAAAATGTGAAAATTTTCGAACTGCTTCTCCTCGGAAACCGTTGGGCCGATTGAAGTCAAATTCCATATGGAGCTTCTATGGGATGGGGGAGCCGGCCTCAGTGGCTCAGTCGGATGCGCGTATGACTGGTGATCAGGAGGACGCTGGTTCCACTCCCGCCGGGGTCGGCAACATTTTTTCGTGGAGATTGATCATGAAATCTTTTCTACGGTCATTCTCTCCCTTCCGCTGATTCAAGAAGGGCAGTTGTCAGTTTCTGGCGAAAGAATGTGCACTGTACTGGTTAACCGCTTACGTATAAGCCTGTCCAGGAAAGTGTTGATAGGTAAACTGACCGGCTCAAAAATGACCTAAATAGTGTTGACTGGGCCGTAAAACTTCAAAACAAACAAACAAAAAAACAAACAAATGGGATGGGGGAAACCAAAATTTGCTCATGGGGTTCAGGTCACATGACCAAAATGGCCGCCAAGCCATATATGGTAAAAAACCCTTCAAAAATAGTCTTCTTCAGAACCACTGGGCAGATTTCCACGAAACTTGATAAATGACATCTGGGATGTAGGCCCATCATAAATTGCTAAAATGGTGACCCTGGGTTGACATTGACCTTCTTTGTGCCTAGGTCAAACTTTGACGCATATGCTTTTGTATTGGAAAATGTGAGAATGCGTTTTATCCTGCAAACGATTCAGAATACAGTACTAAAGTATTAGATATATTTTTGCTCCTTACGATAAGGCGCATTTATCGGGGGAACCGTTTTAGGTCCAGGTCACATGACCAAAATGGCCGCCATACCCATATATGGTAACAATCATAAAGCTAAAAGCATTCGGCGGGTCGTGCACTTCAGCTGAAGCACTGGTTTATTTAATGTTATTAATCAAGTATTTCGTATTGGCCCAGGTACAGGTTCGAGGTCTGCTGCATTGGCCCGAAGGCCGAGGGCTAATGCAGCTGACCGAGGACCTGTAACTGGGTCAACACGAAATTACTTGATTAATGACAATTTTATTAATTGATACAATTAAAAATACATGATTATTGATTTTTTTTACCTCACTTGCTCAGTTAATATTGCTCTATCTGGTGTTAATACGGATGACCTCCGATCAATACAGAAATATGGAATACATGGTTCGTGTCTTTTGACATCAAGCTTATCAGGCAAGGCTACGAAAACGCTTGTGTAGAATCGCAAGGCTTGCTTGATATCAAATGGCACGAATCTGGTAATTCTATTTATTAGTTTATCCCCGTGTACACTCTTTAAATAAGCAATTTATGATCATTATATATCTATTGTCTTCAGTACATTCCAAGATTTTGGTGCGAAATAATCGGTGCATATGACCGTAATTTATGATATTTTTTCATGTTTTGTTTTTCAATTTTTCAAGTAATAATAACATATTTTCCAAATTTGCCAGGAGTCCGGTTCATTCATAAAATTGCAATGTCACGTTGTCCTGATAAAGCTCACTTGTACTGAGATAGCGTATCTTTACCAGGCCAAGGTTGTGCAATTCAATTAGTATAAGGGGTAACTTATAAAGGATAATTACAGAATTCCTCTGTACTCTCAACACGTGTCCGTTGCTGCTGTTAAGACAATAGTGCTTGATAAAGTGAAAATCGGATGTATAGTGTTCACCCGCAACTATGTGGTACTTTATCACGTCTGTCAGCAAGTTGGCATTGTTGATTACACTGCTTAAATCTTGTGCTGGAATCTTTGCAAACGCCGCATTCGTAGGAACCAGAATTGTCCATGAGCCTGAGAAAAACACATAAATAAAGGAATTTTAAAATAGCTATATCATACGGACCACGCCCTTGTTTTTCAGAATCAGAATCAGAATTATTACTGTGACATTCATATACCAGGGCCTGTGATTATGGCGTTAGTCCTTAAAGATAAAATTAGCTACACAATCCTCAGCACTTTCAGCTGTGGAAATGATCGAATCGGGAAGGACATTCCAATCTCTAATGATCCGCGGGAAGAAAGAATCTTTGTAAATGTCAGTTCTTGCAGGGGGGTTCTGAAACACCAATGAATGGCGATTTCTACAGCGCCTAATTGGGGTGAGGGAGGGGGGGACAAGGTCATCTGTTGGAATGCTGGCAGCACCGACAAGACATTTGTGTAATTGTATGAGCCTACTGTTTATTCTCCTTTTCTTTTCTTTTCAATACGATACCACATCTGTTCCATATACAGTCGAACTTCAATGGCTGGAACACCTTTGGGACCTCGAAAATCTGTTCGAGACAGGGGTAGTTCGAGCCACTGAGGTTACTGTCAAGAGGCATAACGATATACTTTTAGACATCGTTTCGGTGTTCTATAATGAAAATGTATGCTGTGTGTACTCATTAGAATCGCCTCATCGAGGCGATTCTAATGAGTACACACAGCATACATTTGCAAAAATAAAAGACTAAATTCTCCTTAACTATCCCCCACTATTTCGTATGTATAGGATTTCGCTAGGGGCTCAGGAATGGGTTCGACATATCCATGGTAAACGAGCCATCGGTGTTCGAGCCATCGAAGTTCTGCTGTAGTGCATTCTTTAACAGCCTGTATTCACGGAACAGTAAAATTCCTATATTGAGACCCCCTTTGGGAGTGTCTAAAAGGTCGTCTCTTGCGAGAGGACATTGTATGCAGAAAACACAAAGAAAGAACATATAACTGCAATCTTCCAAATAAACCTTTTTAAACCAGAATGTCTTAATTTTAAATGGTCTTAATAGCGGAATTTCACTGTAGAATGTTTTGAAATATGTTTGATTTTTTCTCTCTCAAAACAATAAAAAAGGATTTGACAAATTGTAAACGGCATGAGATGTTGAAGTACTGGTTTAAAAAAAATTCAATAAGTTCTAATGAAAATTTGTAACATTATTTTCTTAATTGTACTCTAGAAATAGGTTGTTGGTGCTGTTCAGAACCGTTTCGTCGAGGCTGTTTAATGCTGATCAGAATTACGCTGACCCATTTCGCTTGGCGCGACCCACGCGTTACGATACTATATCCATGAAACGTAGTGCATTTTTCATATGTCCAAAATTGTTTTTTTTTTTTTAACATTTGTGATATTTTTCTTATTTATACTCCAAACATAGGTTATGGGTGCTCGTTAGAACCGCCTCATTTCGGCGCAATGAGGCGGTTCTAGCGAGTACCCACAACCGTTATCATGGAGCAGAAATAAGAAAAATGTTGTATATATCTGTAACCTCTATTTTTTCTGTATAAAGTGAGGTTTAGAGGGTGCCCATTATACGGACAAGTTAGCATGATGCTGCGAACAAAAATAGGTGCAGATCCGTACAGTCAGAGCCGCACCTCATAGTTGTTGCTATGGTACAATGCCTCTTTCTATATTTAAAACACAAATACAGTAAAATTCCTATATTAAGACCACCTTTGGGACTGTTTAAAAGTGGTCTTTAAGACCACTTTTGAACAGTCCCAAGGGTGGTCTCTCTCGAGAAGACACTGTATGATTAAAGCACAAACTTTTAAGAAAGAATAACTGCAATCTACTAACTAAACCTTTTAAACCAGAATTAGTCATAATTTAAGGTGGTCTTAATAGCGGAATTTCACTGTGCTCTTGATAATCTGTGTAGCTGAGCAGTCCCAGTTGCGTCCCTGAACCCAGTCGCCTCCCGCCCGCACCCCCCCCCCCCCCCCCACCGCCACCCGTTTTTTTTTTATGCCGAACCTCATATAATGCTTCTCACTGATGACCACAATATCGCTTGTTGCTGATCGTTTAAGGGGTCTCATCATCGAGATGCTTCTAACAACCTGTGTTTTTAACTAAAAGGGTCAAAAATATGTCATATAAAGCCCATAAAGCAATCCGCCATTCTCTTAAAGTGTGATTTATCAGAGTATTCGTTGCATGGACTTGTTTAAGCTATGTATGGCAACTTTATGAGCTAGAAATCAAAGAACCGCTAAGAAAACATACACACACTGGTTACACTTTAAACAGATAATATGGAAATGTAGTGTGTGCGAAAGTATAATGTCAAATGAGTTCAACTGAATGCAGGTCGCATTAGGACAAACCCAAAGAAGCGGATCTAACGAGCACCTACACTTCATGTTTGAAAATAGTATATGCTATTAATGTTAACTGTCAAGAGGCATAACGATATACTTTTAGACATCGTTTCGGTGTTCTATAATGAAAATGTATGCTGTGTGTACTCATTAGAATCGCCTCATCGAGGCGATTCTAATGAGTACACACAGCATACATTTGCAAAAATAAAAGACTAAATTCTCCTTAATTATCCCCCACTATTTCTTATGTAGAGGATTTCGCTAGGGGCTCAGGAATGGGTTCGACATATCCATGGTAAACGAGCCATCGGTGTTCGAGCCATCGAAGTTCTGCTGTAGTGCATTCTTTAACAGCCTGAATTCACGGAACAGTAAAATTCCTATATTAAGACCCCCTTTGGGAGTGTCAAAAAGGTGGTCTCTTGCGAGAGGACATTGTATGCAGAAAACACAAAGAAAGAACATATAACTGCAATCTTCCAAATAAACCTTTTAAACCAGAATTAGTCTTAATTTTAAGTGGTCTTTATAGCGGAATTTCACTGTAAAATGCTTTGAAATATTTTTGATTTTTTCTCTCTCAACAAACTAAAAAACAATTTGACAAATTGTAAACGGCATGAGATGTTGAAGTACTGGTTTAAAAAAATATCAATAAGTTCTAATGAAAATTTGTAACAGTATTTTCTTAATTGTACTCCAGAAATAGGTTGTGGGTGCTCGTTAGAACCGTTTCGTCTAGGCTGTTTAACGCTGATCAGAATTACGCTGACCCATTTCGCTTGACGCGACCCACGCGTTACGATACTATATCCATGAAACGTAGTGCATTTTTCATATGTCCAAAATTGTTATTTTTTATGAAAATTTGTGATATTTTTCTTATTTATACTCCAAAAATAGGTTGTGGGTGCTCGTTAGAACCGCCTCATTGAGGCGCAATGAGGCGGTTCTAGCAAGTACCCACAACCGTTATCATGGAGCAGAAATAAGAAAAATGTTGTCTCTGTAACCCCTATTTTTCTCTGTATAAGGTGGGTTTAGAGGGTGCCCATTACACGGGCTAGTTAGCATGACGCTGCGAACAAAAACAGGTGCAGATCCGTACAGGCAGAGCCGCACCTCATAGTTGTTGCTTGGATGGTACAATGCCTCTTTCTATATTTAAAACACAAATACAGTGAAATTCCTATATTAAGACCACCTTTGGGACTGTTCTTTAAGACCACTTTTGAACAGTCCCAAGGGTGGTCTCTCTCGAGAAGACAATGTATGAAGAAAGCACAAACTTTTAAGAAAGAATAACTGCAATCTACTAACTAAACCTTTTAAACCAGAATTAGTCATAATTTAAGGTGGTCTTAATAGCGGAATTTCACTGTGCTCTTGATAATCTGTGTAGCTGAGCAGTCCAAGTTGCGTCCCTGAACCCGGTCGCCTCCCGCCAGCCCGCACCCCCCCCACCGCCACCCCGTGACAGTTTTTTTTTATGACGAACCTCATATAATGCTTCTCACTGATGACCACAATATCGCTTATTGCTGATCGTTTAAGGGGTCTCATCATCGAGATGCTTCTAACAACCTGTGTTTTTAACTAAAAGGATCAAAGATATGTCATATAAAGCCCATAAAGCAATCCGCCTTTCTCTTAAAGTGTGATTTATCAGAGTATTCGTTGCATGGACTTGTTTAAGCTATGTATGGTAACTTTATGAGCTAGAAATCAAAGAACCGCTAAGAAAACATATACACACTGGTTACACTTTAAACAGATAATATGGAAATGTAGTGTGTGCGAAAGTATAATGTCAAATGAGTTCAACAGAATGCAGGTCGCATTAGGACAGACCCAAAGGAGCGGTTCTAACGAGTACCTACACTTCATGTTTGAAAATAGTATATGCTATTAATGTTCTATTAAACGATTATCGTTTGGGAGCATGGACAACACTACAGAAATTTAAACCGTGGATTGCACATTTTTTTCCTGCGTCAGACATGCTAGTTTCGGCCAACCAGGCCCCAACAGCGACCTCCAAACATTTTCAAAATTCCGCAGTGGAGTCGATGATATTATATAACCTATCCTATGATGAGCGGGGAGACTTTTTTTGGCCGCCACACAATCCCTTAACACCAGCTCGTGAAATTATAACCACTTTTCTCTACATCATGTGACGTTTACAATGGTGTTCATTACACCATTAGGGGCTTGAAGAAATAGATAGACTGCATTACGCAAACACGCCTATACAAATACATTGCCACCTTTATCGCCGAAAAAAATGAAAATTTTATGATGAAAAATTCTGATCTTTTTTCTTATTTCTGCTCCAAATATAGATTGTGGGCACTCGTTAGAACCGCTTTTTCGAGGCGGTTCTAACGAGTACCCACAATCTATATTTTAGAGCTGAAATAAGAAAAATAAGGTATACCCCCGGAAAACCCAGTTTTACTATATAAAAGTGGGGTTCAAGGGGGTCAAAATTATATAGGCGTGTTTTCGTGATGGCATGGTGATTCTGCGCGGAGTTGAAACCGACCGCAGATGAGTACTGGTAAACCGCTTAGAGGATCTCAGCCTGCCCAGGCAAAGCGGTGGGAGTCCGACCGTCCATGCGTATAAATCCTATTTGTTTCGTTTGGCGACAGGGCTTGAGAAGTCATTTCATCTCAATCTCGGGTAAAAGTCCCACAAATTGGAAGCAACGTCTCCAAAATGACCTAGACAGTGTTGTCGGGGACGTTAAACCTCAAATCAAACAAACAAAAAACTACGAACTATTCTTGAATAGGTGCGTATTTAAGAGAGTAGGTTTCATAAATTCGGAATCACTTTGTCTTACCTTGAGCAGAGAGATGTTGTGCTAGTCCCGACTTGTTCACTATCGTCAGAAATGTTGTTGCATTAAGGGTACTCAATTGCTCGTATATTGATTGGCCATCGCAATAACCGGTGGCGAACACAAAACATAGTGAAATGAAATAGAACGTTTTCATCTCGCGGGATCTAAGACTCAGTCCAAAATATTCAAGATGGCATGGAAATGCTGTAGATAAGCACTTGACAGGGGTCAAAAGGTGATTACTTATGTAAAGGTCAAATATTATCTTCAGAGTTTGGAGTTGAAATGAATTTCATTGTCCGGTCATGATATAACCTCAGGGACAATGAAACGATTTCATTGCACTCTGGCTGTTATGCGGCGTTCTGTTGCATCATGTCAAAATTGCAAGTCGTTCGTCTTACAAATGCATATTTCGTTTTCCTTCAACATACAACTTAACCTTCATTTTTAGACTAGCTGCTAGTCTGATTATATTTCTTTTATTTATTTTTGTATGTGTGTTAATTATGTTGTCCATGGCTAGTGTAAGATCTGTTTTATCACCGAAAGTGCCTGTGTTTGCAGTATAAATAAGAGGAATATCATAAATTTTCATCGGTAAAGTAGCCATTTTGGAGAGATAAAAATACACTATGTCGCACGGTGTGTTATCGGAATGACGTGGAAGAATGTTTTTGACCTGGCAAGTCCGGGATCGAAGCCACGACCTCCTGATCAACAGTCAGACATACAGTCGACTCTGACACGGGGCCGGCTAACTGTATTGAACATTGTCAATTAAGTTCTGACGTAAGATCCTTTGGAAGCAAGGAATACACCAAATAAACGAAAAAAGCGGACTCGGTTTTATTGAGTCTGTTCTTGACCAGTACTGAAATGTGCAACAACGGCCACGCCCTCTAGCACCGGCTTAAGCAGAACTCTATTTTCAAAACGATACCAAATGAACTCAATGATCCCAAAGGACGAGAAAATATAATCTGCACTATGATGATGTACGGGGAGACGTTTTACGGCCGCCACACGGCACAACACCAGCTACAGTGAAAAAAAATAAGTTCTGAAGTAAGATCCTTTGGAAGCAAGGAATACACCAAATAAACGGAAATAGCAGACTCAAAGGCTGTAAACTAAATCGTCCGGCTTTCACAATCCTCAGCTATCCACTGAGATGACGCTGTTTGGCGCAAATTGTGCTGATAATAGCATCGATGCACCTTCCCCAATTATCAGTTTTGAAGAATGTATGCTGCTGCTAAAAAGACGTTTTCGTTAGCATGTTTTGTTTATTACAGCACATACATGTATTGGGCCCTTGGGAAGGTACCTCGGTTATAAGGTGCGAAGCCACTCGGTTACACTACAACATTATTGACCTGCATTCAGCTGTTGTTAAAATGTTATAATAAACCAGTATGTTGATTTTTTAAAATACATCCGATGGCCAGCACCGGCACTTGCATGACTGAGCTGACGCTGTGAAGCGCAAATTGTTCATCACACCGCATATTGGTTTAAACATATCTTATTGCTTATATACATGTAAGTTACAAGCAAATGGGTAGGGCCACAATTTCTAACAACATTAATTACGGCCCGTCCAGTACAAACTACACAATTACAAGCAATAACAGATGATAATGAATGCTTCAACACAACCACAAAATAGATTTTTTTTCTCATTTTTTAAACAGAGAGAGAGAGAGAGAGAGAGAGGGGGAAAAAGAGAGTACCGGCTACTAAACGAGATATTGTTTAAAGAGTTATTAAATTATAAGTATGCTGGTTATCCCTATGAATCATGTGCAAAAAGGCATGTTTCCTTGACATAACATTGTGCACTTTTGAACAGGTCTTTGTTTTCATTTTCAATAGCATTTGCCTTACCATAAGGTACAATTTGACAATTCTGAGGGTGAAAAATTCTGGTTGCCTGAAAAAGATGGACTCGTGCATTGGCATACTTTGGGCATTGAAAGAAAAAGTGTTATGCATCTTCTCTACATGTCCACAATCACAATGGGCATCTATAGTTCGCCAACAAATAGCTGGCAGTGACGTAGCTGACTATTTGAGCTATTTTACCGTTAGCCCCATAAGCTTTGCATTGTTCAGAACAAAAACAAGTCGTGACGTCACTGTCAACTATTCCTCGACGGACAGTACTAATAAATGATTATTGTAACGGTCATAACTAAGCTCCCTACATTTGTTGCGTATTCGTGCATGGATAATCTATACATATCAGGCCCGGGAAAGTATTGCTGGGTTTAAGGGGAATGGGAACACCTTCAGTGGAGGAAATTCCTGCAAAAGTATTTTTGTCTCCCATGCCAATAGCGTCAACCCTTAGAGGAAGAATTTTAACTGTTGGACAGAGTTTATAGAAAACCGAACAGGAAGTCCCGAAAGTTGTCTCCCTTTGAAAAATGGCGGAAAAATCTACCGGGTGTTCCCATTCCTCCTTAAGCATAGGTTATGAAGTGCGAAGCCTTTCATTTACACCAGAACATTTTCACCTGCCTTTAGCTGCGGTTATAATATATCAACGATACACGAGGGTAGTTCAATATGTTCGTAGATCTCGGGGTATAGCTCACAGATTGGGCGATGGTTTCAACATTATTTATCAATATAAATCCCAATTAGTTTTCTTCAATGCATTCGGCCCACTTTTCTTTTAAGCAGTCTATGCCTTTGAAATAAAAGTGGTCTATTTGGTTCTCATACCAAGCCTCTGAAGCAGCATTGAGCTCATTATTGTCCAAAAATCTCGTTCCATGCAAGTGGGACTTCACATTTCGAAACAAGGTCTTGGGGAAGGTCTGGACTGCATGGCGGGTGATTTAACTTCTCGAACTTCCACTCTCGAATAGCTGCTTTTGCAAATGTGGACATGCATGTGCAAAGGGGCATCATCATGCAAAAGACGGACACCAGCCGCTTGAGTTCCCCTTCGTGTTTTCTTTAATAGCAACCCTTAATTGAGCCCCGCCAAGCGAATTTGTGTCTTCGAGCATTCCGTCATGACAAATTTTAACTGCGCATGCCCAGCCATCCATAGGGGCCAGGGATATGGCTTTCTGACTGAAGGTTCCTCTTGATTCACTGCTTGAATGAGCGAGCAGCGAAGGTTCTGGCGAGACTGCGCGGACGCGCAGGCTCGCCTGAACCTTCGCTGCTCGCATAAGCGATAAGTACCAAAATCGCTTGACGGGGCCCAATTGTTTAATGACATTGACATAGTATTCGTCTGTAATTGAAGTACCAGCAGTCTTGTAATCTATCAATATAATCCCTTTGGAGTCCCAAAACACCGTGGCCATTGCCTGACCGGCTGATGGTTTGGTACGAAATTTCCTAGGTGGGAATGAGCCATGGCGCTTCTATTGCATGGACTCGTTTTTATGCCCCCCCCCCCCCGCCATTCGAAGAATGGTGAAAATGGCATATAGCGTTGCCCCTGTCCGTCCGTCCGTCCGTCCGTCCGTTCGTTCGAAACGTAAACGCGGTCAATAACTTCCTTATTTCTCGATGGATTTTAAAATTACTCGGCAGAAATGTTAACCATCGTGAGACGACGTGTCACGTGCAAAACCCAGGTCCGTACCTCCAAGGTCATACTTAGAGGTCAAAGGTAAAAAAGGGTCTGAAACTTAAACGCAGTCAATAACTTTCTTAATTCTGGATGGATTTTGAAATTACTTTGTAGAAATGTTAACCATCACGAGACAATGTGTCACGTGCAAAAAACCCATGTCCGTACCTCCAAGGCCAAGGTCATATTTAGAGGTCAAAGGTCAAAAAAGGGTCCGAAATTTAAACACCGTCAATAACTTATTCATTTCTGGATGCATTTTGAAATTACTTTGAAGAAATCTTAACTATCATGAGACGATGTGTCACGTGCAAACCCAGATCCGTACCTCCAAGGTCAAGGTCATACCTAGAGGTCAAATGTCAAAAAAATGGTCCGAAACTTAAACGCAGTCAATAACTTGCTTATCTCTGGATGGATTTTGAAATTACTTGGCAGAAATGTTGGCCATCATGAGACAATCTGCCTCACACAAAATCCGCCAATAAAGCTAGAAGAATGCAAGAGAAGAAACTATATTCTACACATCACACTTATAATATGTCAATAGGTCATAGGCATCATCGGTAACAAAAGAAAAAAGTGTATTTACTTCTTTAGAAGCCGAAATAAAGAAAGACAATGTTCTAGTCATAAGACAGCTCAAAACGGCTGAATGAAAACAAACACACCTTCAGAGTTATTGTCAAAGTTGTGGATGTAATTAGTAATTGATTGGTGGCTTGAACTGTGAGCTCAATATGATGGGTAACCCAATCAGATAAGAGGAAAGTGACACACCTCCAGACAGACATTTGGATTATAAAGGTAGCACATTGGGTTAATCATGCGGTGAACACACAAATTTAACTAATTACTACAGTTTTTGCATGACGCTGTTGATGACCAACTCCGATGATTTTTTGTCATCTTACATGGCTTTGTAGATTCGACCGATTCTTTTTCTTCGGAAATCGAAAATCCGCCAAAATATAAAAAGTAGAAGTAAAACAAAGATCAGGAATTGATACAATTAACTTACTCCATCCATAAAAGACACCAAAGGGAAAGAAATACAAACATTAAGCGACCAGACCATAATGGAAACCTAAACAAAGGAAGGCCATAAGGACAGTTACTTGCCCACAAAATGGTCATATGGCCATCCAAAATTAAAAGACACAAGTGATACACACAGTAAGTAACAAACAACAACATAAATAAATCGCCACAGAAGAGCCGCCCTGGAACGGTCAGTGGAAGATTTCCACTGGGGGGCTTAAATCGATTTTACGTGGCCACAATCCTCGCCCTTACTTCCGTCGCGATTTAGACAAATAATTTGTTCAGTCCGCATGAAGGCCGCCTAACTCATCAGTGCAACATCTCCGTGAACACAAAAATCAAAGAACCACAGAGGTGAGACAACGGTGAGGACTCGACAGCAAGAAACCACTGAAATGCTGGAGCAAAAGAAAACCAACAGTTAGACTCCGATGAGCCCGACCAGAGTTAAATCTGCGAAAAGGTCTACTCATTAAAAGCGCCAAAATTTGCTGCCGCTTAATGTAAGTGTGTAACAGTTTTCAAAGTTTGTATTTTACAAAATGCCACTTCATTTTAAGAGCCGTTTAGATCACTACAATGTACACTAATATGTATTCGCGATTGCGCCCTTATGATTTAATGATTTTACTTCAACAAGTCAAACCAAATAGGGGGTTCTCCGATATCATAGATACGAGCTTTCTTCCGCATAATCTGAAATGATAGACATAGTCATATATAAATCACAAGCCATTTTAACTTCATATCTCGACTTCTAGATCTTTGGGTGGTTTATTAAATATTAACAATACCTATTTCGATGGTTTGGTCAGTCAGATTTACCCCCCGAACTTCAGTTAAATAAAGCAAATTCTTCTGATACCGAGGTCCCGTTTTTAGATATACATCTGTCAATTGTAGCTGGGTTTGTTTCCTGGAAAATTTATGATAAACACGATGATTTTGACTTAGAGATTGTAAATTTTCCTTTGTTGGATGGTGATGTTCCTGGTGCGGCATCCTATGGCGTTTATATTTCGCAATAATTCGATTTGCCAGAGTGTCTAGTCCTGTAACTGACTTCAACACTCGATATAAATTGTTAACTGCTAAACTTCTTAATCAGGGCTATCGGTATCATACACTACGCAAAGCCTTCTATCGAACGACATAGTATATAAAAATAACTTTAGCACCCAATTTCGTAAAATCATTCTTCGATATAAAAAAAATGGGTACAACATAAAGATTATACGACATACTGCATGCATGGTAGTTAACCCAAGCACAGTTGACAACTTTGCTTCCCTCTTTAATTTCACGCCGGTGGGTCAGGCCTTAGATTCCACGACGGTCCCAGCGTAATGGCTTGCTGAGAATTAGAGAGAATTTAGTTTTATGTAATACTGGTTGGTGCCTGATGCTCTGTCACTCGTAGGGCCCATCGGAGTACAACTTTTGGTTTTCTTTTGCTCCAGCATTTTAGTGCTTTCTTGCTGACCTCACCGTTGTTTCATCTCTGTGGTTGTTTTGATTTGTGTGTTCTGTGAGATTTTGTATTGATGAGTTTGGAGGCTTTCATGCGGATTGAACTAATGATTTGTCTAAATCGCGACGGAAGTAAGGGCGAGGATTGCAGCTGCATAAAATCGATTTAAGACCCACCTACACACACACCCAGCGGAATTCGCTTCACTGATCTCTCAGAGACCGTTCTTCTGTCGCGGTTTACTTTTGTTATGGTTTGTGTTTGAATATGTGTATCGCTTATATTATTTTGTTTTGGACAGCCTAATGGCCATTTTGTGGAAAAGTAACTGTCCTTTTGTCTTTCCGCTATTGATGATTCCATTAGGGTCTAGTCATTTCATTTTTGTGTTTCTTTCCCTTTGGTGCCCTTGATTGGAGCTGTGGGTTAATTGTATCGATTCCTGATCATTACCTTCACTTCAATCAAATACACGTAACAAATGTATTTTTTGTTAATAAATACTTGTCATCAACACATCCTTGTGTTAAATATGACAAAATTTGATTAGAAAACATCCATTTTTTACGAGTTTTGTACTTAAATAACCCCTGACCTATAAGACTGACATACTTAGAGGGTACATTAAAAATAATTTTCCATTGCTCACTGTACCTGGATAGTTTTATGGTGATTTTAAGTGAGCAATTTCCCCAACTATTTGTTAAAAGAGAGTTATGAGTAGTTTCGAGTTTATTTTGCACTCATTTGACCTTTGACCTTCTTTTTGGCCCCAGACGCATTTCCAGACGTGGCACCTACCCCTATGATTTTTGACACACATCAAGGATTACATTTAGCATAGGTGCCATACTCTAATCGATTTTGTCATCAAACGTAAACTATCAAGCTTTTTTGCACCTGCTTAGTCACGCATAAAGGATGTTTTTATGTATTGTTAATTGGTTTATGTATTATTGCCAGTTATCCGAGATGCGACAATTTAATTAAGGGGATAATGTTAAAGTATGATGTTTAATTGTCTTACACAAAGAAAGTGTTAAAATCGGTCCTGCTCATAATAGAGTAACATTTTAGTTGAAAATATTTAATGCTTGTAAAACCATTTTATATCGCCTTTTCTGTTTTAGAAATGGCACAGTGTAGTATTCTGACTATGTTTTGATAAAAAACGGCCTGGCAACCCGGTTCAGTCAGCTGGTGGGTACTGACTAATAAAACATGTTGTCGGACAGGCTAGCTCAACGGAAGTCGCGATTTGACTTACGGTAGTTGCGCAAAGGCAATGTTTCAGACCCATAACGGAAACAAAGTCACAAAGAAAAAATCCAGTGCTATATCAATATCGGGGATCATCAGTGATTCAAGTCTGTAACATTAGTATCCATTTTTATTCCATTTAACCCATATCCATGTAAACAAGCAGGTTTACTACTCAAATACACGTTACAAATGTATTTTGTTAAAATATTTCGATAACTAGAGAAAGCGACCAGTGGGTCACGTATACCGCCGGCCAGCGCCACCCTCTGATTTATCTTTCGAGCTTGTATGAAGAAGTCAAGAAGCTATAAGAATTTATAAATGTGTTTGTAAAAGCTAAAACAAACATCCAATTTCTAAATGGACCAAAAGCGTGCGGGCATCAAAGTTACTGAAGGGATGGGGGCATCAATGTTACTGAAGCAGGTGGGGTTGCATCAATGAAATCTTTGGACTGGTATACAACATCGATGCAAATATCAATTGAATTTGTCTTAGAGTTTAGAACATACAGGTATCTAGAAAGTTTGTCATAAAATTTTATCCAAATGTAAATGTTTAAGTCTGTGACCTTGAGGTCAAGGTCACAATGGGTGGGAGAAGGGATATGCATCACAAAATCTTTGGTCTGGTATGCAACATTGATGCAAGTATCAACTGAATTTGTCTTAGAGTTTAGAACATACAGGCATCTATAAACTCTGTCATAAAACTTTAGCCAAAAGTAAAATTTCTAAGTCCGTGACCTTGACCTCAAGGTCACTGTGGTTGGTAGGACATGCGTCAATGGAATCTTCAGACCACTATGTAACTTCAGTGTAAGTATCAACTAAATCTATCAAGGGGTTCAGAAGATACAATATCTTTTAACGCAAAACTTTAACCAAAACGTTAACGGACGGACGGAAGGATGGACACACGGACAGACGGACGGACGAACGGCAGAACGAAAACTATATTACCCAATAGCATACTTCGCATGGCGGGGGTATAATAAATACTGGTCAGCAACACATCCTTATGCTAAATATAACAAAATGTGTTCAGAAAACATCCGTTTTTCTCGAGCTTTGCACTTAAATGACCCCTGACCTATAAGACTGACATACTTTGAGGGTACATTTATAATGCTTTTCCATTGTTCACTGCACCTGAATAGTTTATGGTGATTTTAAGCAGACATTTCCCCCAAATATGTGTCAAAAGAGAGTTATAAGTAGTTTCATGTTTATTTCGCACTCATTTGACCTTTGACCTACTTCTGAGCCTCAGAAGCATTTCCAGACGTGGCATCCACCCCTATGATTGTTGACACACATCAATGATTACATTTAGCATGGGTGCCATACTCTACTCAATTTTGCCATCAAAAGTAAAAATATCAATCGTTTTCGGGATTGGATGGCCAACTATAAGGTGTAAGAAGCCTCAATTTTATTTGTTCTCTTCCTAGTTATCTGCATAATATTGCATTTGAATGGGGCTGAAATCTCATGCCAACTTTTCGTGCCCAAGATCCTAATCTATCTATATCATGAGTCCTCTCTATCTCTAATTTCCCGGTAGCAAACACAGTCATCTGCGAACAGTCTTATTTCTGAGTCAATCATTGGTGTATAGGGAGAATAACAAAGAACTAAGAACCGCCCCTTGTGGGACTCTAGACAAAACTGATGCCCACTCTGAAGATTCGCCATTAACAACAACACGCTGTTTTCTGTAGCAAAGGAAAGAATCTATCCATACGACTATTCAAATAGCAGCACATTCGAGGGCCGTTCCAAAACTAATATCACTTGTGCAAATGTTAAATAGTAGTAGAATCCATCGGATACAATAACCTCACACCTCCAATCCAAGACATCCAAAGGAAAGAAACTCAAACATATTATAAATTCACCATATTCAAAACTTCACAATGACGGTTAATTTTTTAATCTTTTTTACTTTCTCTGCTCTTCATCACGCACACATTCCTACATTGTATGTAGTTTGACCCCTTGAGCCCCACTTTTATATTGTAAAACTAGGGTTACAAGGGTAAACCTTATTTTTCTTATTTCTGCTTTAAAATATAGAACTTGGGTACTCGTTAGAACCGCCTCGATGGGCGGTTCTAACGTGTGCCCACAATCTATATTTGAGCAGACATAAGAAAATTATCACAATTTTTCGTCTGACAATTTTCAATTTTTCGGCGGTAAAATTTACAGTGTATTGGTATAGGTGTGTTTTTTTTTAATGTCAGAATACTCTCCGAATGTGATGTGGTTTTATGCTGAGTTGAAACTTACCTTTCATACAGGCCCTAGTCTCAGTTACGTTGTTAGTTCTTTACACCCCACATCTCCAACCCCCCCCCCCCCCCACCTCCCCGCCCGTACGTCGGGGCTCGGAGAAGTAGATTGGGCTGCATGGTGTTTCAATGCAGACTGAAACCGACCGGACTTGAGTACTGGTAAACCGCTTAGGTCTAAGCTTACCCAAGCAAAGTGGTGCGAGTCAGACTGTCCCTGTATATAAATCCCATTGGTTTCATAGGGCGGCTCGGCTTGAGTTGTCATTTCATCTCAATGTAGGGTAAAAGTCCCACCAAACTGGAAGCAACGTCTCCAAAATGACCTAAAAGTGTTGACGGGACGTAAAACCTCAACTTAAACAAACACATGTAACAACGAGAGTAGTCAATAAGAAACCAGCCTATCCCATTTCCAATTGACCGCGACACCCATGATTTTAATTCCTTGTTTCAATACATGTTTGCGCCGGCCTCGGTAGCTCAATCGGATACGCGTCTGACTGGCGATCTGGAGGACGCGGGTTCGATATCTGCCGGGGTTGGCAACATTCTTTCGTGGATATTGAAAATGAAATATTTTCTACGGTCATTCTCTCCCTTCCGCTGATTCAAGTAGAGCAGTTGTCAGTTTCTGGCGAAAGAATGTGCATTGTACTGGTTGACCGCTTAGTATAAGCCTGCCCAGGAAAAGTGTGCCTAGGTAACCTGAACGGCTCAAAAATGACCTAAATAGTGTTGACTGGTATGTTAAACTCCAATAAAAACAAACAAACAATACATGTTTAAGGCATGAGGGCAAAATTGCATCTCAGTATCGTGTCATTCACTCATAAGATATTGGACGCCAAAAATGGATAACGATGCAAAAGCAAGCTTTTCGTCAAAATTTGAGTACCGTGCTTTAATTCGATACTTGTATTTGAAAGGGAAAACAGTTCAGGAAAATATTTTGCGACAATGTTTATGGGTATTCTGCATCATCGTATGCACAAGTTAAATTCTTGGTTTGGGGAATTCAAACGCCGAAGAACGTCATCGGAGTCTTACTGTTGTTATTTTTAGCTCCAGCATTTCGCTGGTTTCTTGCTGTCGAATCCTCACCACTGTTTTCCCTCTGTGGTTGATTTACTTTTATGTTCACGGAGTTGTTGTACTGATGAGTTAGGAGGCCTTCATGGGGACTGAACAAACTGTTTGTCTAAATCGCGACGGAAATAAGAGCGAGGATTGTGGCCACGTAAAATCGATTTAAGCCCCCCACAGTCGAATTCGTTTCACTGACCGTTCCAAGGCGATTCTTCTGTCGTGGTTTATTTTTGTTATTGCTTGTCTTTGAGTGTGTGTATCATTAATATTATTTTGCGTTGGATTTTGTGGGAAAGTAACTGTCCTTCTGGCGTTCCGCTAGTTGTTTCATGTTTGTGTTTCTTTCCCTTGGTGTCTCTGATAGGAGCTGTCGGTTTATTGTATCGATTCCTGATCATTGCCTTCACTTCTGTTTGAGAAGAGAAAACCATATCTGGACGTTCAACGATGAAGAAATGTGTTACAAAGTACGGGATCTGGTCTACTCTGGTAGGCGAATTAAGGTTGAAAACATAGCGAATGCATTATACTTTTCACATGGTAGCATTTCAATAATTTACATGATCGTTGGATATGCGCAAGCCAACAACCCTTTTGGTCCCAAATCCCTTTGCGATATGAAGATGGCAACCAGAGCATCAGTATGCAACTCATTGTTGAAGCGGTATAGGTCGGAGAAGACGATTTTCTTTCAAGTCTGAAGTTCAAAGTCGCCAGTGGGTAGGGCAGGGGTATCCAAGGCCAAAGAAATTAAAAACGCAACCCTCTGCCGGCAAGGTGATGGCAACTGTATTTTGGGACGCACAATGCGTTATTATTTCGGACTTTTTCCATAGTGTAGTTTATATTTTACTTTTGGTCCTTTGAGATCAGCGTGAATATTCTGAGAAATCGGAAATAAATTATTGGTTTAGACTCATATTCTAGACAGGTTTTTATTTATTTGGACCCCATTTTGATTTATATCAGTCTTTGAATCGACTGCCTGTTCAAAATTCGCAAAATTGTAGTATGTTTCCTCTGGCTTTCTTTGCCGGATCATTACAGGGTCACTGATGAGGCTTTATTAGCCGAAACTACGTAGTATGACCCATCTTCTTTCTTATGAATGTTTTCATTGCTCTTAAAGGAACTCATTTTTGATTTTTATTTGCCTTAACTGCAGCTGGTGTTGTGTCGTGTGGCGGCCGTAAAACGTCTCCAAGTACATCAACCATAGTGTAGTTTATATTTTACTTTTGGTCCTTTGAGATCAGCGTGAATATTCTGAGAAATCGGAAATAAATTATTGGTTTAGAATCATATTCTAGACAGGTTTTTTATTTATTTGGACCCCATTTTGATTTATATCAGTCTTTGAATCGACTGCCTATTCAAAATTCGCAAAATTGTAGTATGTTTCCTCTGGCTTTCTTTGCCGGATCATTACAGGGTCACTGATGAGGCTTTATTAGCCGAAACTAAGTAGTATGACCCATCTTCTTTCTTATGAATGTTTTCATTGCTCTTAAAGGCACTCATTTTTGATTTTTATTTGCCTTCACTGCAGCTGGTGTTGTGCCGTGTGGCGGCCGTAAAACGTCTCCCCGTACATCAACCATAGTGTAGTTTATATTTTACTTTTGGTCCTTTGAGATCAGCGTGAATATTCTGAGATATCGGAAATAAATTATTGGTTTAGACTCATATTCTAGACAGGTTTTTATTTATTTGGACCCCATTTTGATTTATATCAGTCTTTGAATCGACTGCCTATTCAAAATTCGCAAAATTGTAGTATGTTTCCTCTGGCTTTCTTTGCCGGATCATTACAGGGTCACTGATGAGGCTTTATTAGCCGAAACTACGTAGTATGACCCATCTTCTTTCTTATGAATGTTTTCATTGCTCTTAAAGGAACTCATTTTTGATTTTTATTTTCTAGCAAACAAAAATACAATAGCATCTGCTTATTATGCAAATTTGCTCGACCAACTGTTGAGAACTGCGATCCGTGAAAAACGCTAGGCAAACTCTCCAAAGGGTTTCTGCTGCAACAGGACAAATGCGAGAGTCCACACTTGCAAAATTGATGCTGTTGAGCGGAATGGTTTGAATGTTGTTTGAATTGAGGTTTAACGTCCACGTCCACGCTATTAAGGTCATTTTTGAGATGTTGCTTCGAATTTTCTTGGGCTTTTACCTGACATTGTGAGCGGAATGGGTAGACGCTAAAACAGCACCCTGCCAATTCACCGGACTTAGCTCCTAGTGACTATTTCCTATTTTCCCAAACTTGAAAAGGGATATCCGTGGACAACATTTCCGGCCCAACGAAACAGTTGAGGAGTGGGTCGGAGACAAGGACCCTGGCTTTTTCAATTCTTGGCTGATGGCACTGGAACAGCGTTGGTCCTAGTGCTTCATTCTATTGGGCCTAGAAAAAGAAGAGAATGATCCCACCCAGAAAAAAGTTAGGTTGGTTTCTTTATTGACTCGCCCTCGTAATAAATACATGGTAAAGATAATTTATCTAATAGTCATCGAATTAGGAACAACATCGGGTAACGAGTTTAAGTGAACCCCTTTGCTTGTGAGCCGATGTTGTTCATACTTCGATGAACGTTAAATAAATTACATTCATTTCCTAAATGAATATAGTTTTTGAAGAACAAACTATGAAAGTGCAAGGATTTATTTCCAAGTACATGTAAATTCATTTCAACGCTTGCCGCTAGGTAAGAATTCTGATGGTATCAGAAGTGAATCAATTGCATGGATAACACCGTTCGAGGCACTGATGTCAGCTTCGATAACATGGGCCTGATTCACCATTATTCCTGTGAAAAGAAAACAAACATCCATATGTTTACAGTTAACTCATATACAATGTATATGCCTAGCGTCTAATATGAGGGACATTGACTAATGATGTAAAACATTTATTTTGTCCTGGTGCGTCTCCCAGGGTCTTCACTGTTTTGCCACCCATACAGCTGTTGATAGAGTCAACATCAGGTAAAAATTGCACTTGTTCAGATAGAATAAACTCGCAAAGACATGAGATGCCAGAATACTTTGGGAAAATATGGTACTTGTTAAAGACTGTTCTAGCAATGACACTTTAATATTATGAAAATAATATTTTGTGAAAAGTCTAAATCGCAAACAATGCTGCCTTGAATGACCCTCATTTCTCACGCGGGTAAATTTCGTAATGTGTGACTCAAACTTATACGAGAAATAACATTTTGTCTGCATGCTAACACATGGGGCTGAATTGTCTAACTTAAGCATATCTATGCACTGAATGTCCTATATTATCCAATATTATTTATGTAATCTCACCAAACTGTGTTTCAAGTGGTTAATGCAACTCGTGACAGAAGGGGTCAGATTTCAATCGACAATAGATAACAAATATCACAGGAGAAAGACAATTTGCTTTTATTTTTATTTTGTCATTTTATGCATAGTCTCCGGGCCTTTTGTGGTTTACCTTAATTTAATGCCGCGTTTACTGCACATGACTGTACATTGTCCGTGGTAACGGGAGATTTGTAACATCCATGACATTTTGCAGCCAAACCGGAAGCGGCTAAAATCCGCAACAGTGAGTCTGTCAGGATTGTCAGCCGTGGGATTTAAAAGTTAGCAACAGGTAGATCGAAAAAAAAAAGGAATGAGTCGAACAAAACGTTTGGTACCCTCACCGCATGTATGTTTGTGTTAATTTCGGTAAAAGTCGGCAACAACCGTATCAACGTCATTGTAAACAACATTCTGAACTGGCCACTATGTTAGTCTGCGGTCGCATTTGAAGGGTTTATATGGAGCTCTATTTTTTATGCCCTGTCATTCAAAAAATGGCGGGGTATTATGTTATACCCTCCGAAATTTTGAGTGTCCGTCCGTCACCGCCTCATAGTTTCGTGTCCGCTCCATAACTCTGATACTGTTTCAAATATTTTCACGAAACTTTACAAACATATAGAGCACTATCAGGCGACGTGCAGAACATAAGAACCGTAACTCTGATGTTCCTACTTTTGGAGTTGTTGCCCTTTGATAATTGAACATAGCCATTTCAGTCATAGTTTCGTGTCGGCTCCACAACTTCGATACCGTCAGAGATATTTCCATGAAAATTTACAGATATGTAGAGCTCTATGAGACAACGTGCAGAATATATGAACCGTAACTCTGGTTTTCCTACTTTTGGAGTTATTGCCCTTTGAACTTCGAATATAGCTGCTGCTATATGTTTCGTGTCCGCTCCATAACTCTGATACCATTTGAGATATTTTCGTGAAACTTCACAGACATGTAAAGCATCATGAAGCGACGTGCAGAACATATGAACCGAAACTCTTTTTATCTTACTTTTGGAATTATTGCCCTTTGAACATTGAACATAGTTTTGTGTCTGCTCCATAACTTCGATACCATTTGATATATTTCCATGAAACTTCACAGATATGTAGAGCGCCATGAGACGACGTGTAGAAGAAATGAACCGTCACTCTGATTTTCCTTCTCCTGGAGTTAATGCCCTTTGAACTTTGAATATAGCTGCTGCTATCAGTTTTGTGTCCGCTCCATAACTCTGCTACCATTTGAGATATTTTCACTAAACTGCACATTGAACATAGCCAGTTCTATCATGAAGTCTGTTTGAAGGCACTATATCTCCGGAACCTAATGATTGATTCTGAGCAAACTTACATGGTTACAACACTAGGATGGGGGAAAACAGCAGTTATGTTTTGGTGACCTTGACCTTATTTTCAAGGGCACAGGCTCACCAAAGCTGTCAATTTTGGGCCAAAGATGGCTTGTCGGCACCCAATCTCATGAAGATATCAATGAAATGTGGTCTAACTTCGTTTAAAATGTCATTGCAATTGACCAAAGATTTGACTACATTTTGAAGACCTTGACTTTAGTTTAAACGGCACCGGCCCCCAAAACTTGAAAATGAGAATTTAATTCTGGTTTACTTTCTTTTGGAGTGGTGGCTCTTTGAACTTTGAAAATAGTCATCTCAGTCATGTATTCCTGTCAACTTTTTTAAGGGAAATAGTAATGCATCCTTACTTTGAATTCCTTTTTCATTGTGATATGGCACTTGCTTGATGTAATTGTAGTATTGGGCATCATGCAGTGCTTGCAGTTTTATTTATATGAAGACTTTGGGCGATGTCGTCAAAATTGCCGATGGAATTATAATTGTTTCAAGAACAACGACCATCCATGATTATTTCATTGCATTAACATTTGCCGGATCCCTCGGAAGATATTTGAACATTCGACCTAGCGGTCTCATGTTCAAATAGCTTCCTCGGGACCCAGCAAAGGTTAATGAATGAAAAACCATGGTTGATCCCCATATTCTTGCATTAATAAGCTATTGTCAAATGAACCGGAAGTCGTGCTCAAACAACAAAAACCATGTCCCTATCATGAAATTCGCGTGCTGTTTGAAAATGGATTTTGAGCTTTTGATAAACACAAGACGGGCCTTCCTTTGTTTACGGTACCTTGATAACCTAGGTATGAACGATATTCCTTGATTATTTCATTGCATTAATATTTGCCGGAGCCCTCGGAAGATATTTGAACATTCGGCCGAGCGATCTATTGTTCAAACAGGACCGAATGTTCAAACAGCTTCCGCAGGACCCAGCAAATGTTAATGCGTGAAAAACCATGGTTGATCCCATAACTGAGACGTTGGTTCAATGTTGAGTGCCTGCTGGGTAGTTACTCACCAGTGGCGGTCTTCGTGATGTTGACTGCAGTACCATGCAGGGTGTAGGCCTTTCCAGACTGCAGCAATGCTGAAGTTCTTTCCCCGGGGACGATGTGATACTTCAACACCTCTGAAAGCAGAACACATGAACACATCAGAGACATTGTCTGTAAACTATAAGGAAACTAAAAAGCTCACCACGCTAACAAGGCTTTGAAACAAAACCCATGTTACCAGCAAAATGGAAAATATCATATGAAAGCCCGGATAACACTGAAGAGTTGATTGTTGCTGCTGTTGTTGTTGTTTATCTTGTTGCAACAACTGTTGCTTGTAGCTTCATTGTGCAGTTCACCTATAAGATTCTTCTGTCCTTCTTTGCTAATGTCCTCAATACAGCCATTTTGTACGCTCATCTCGATAACATTCAGACCTTCTTTATTTAATATGCTCTCAAAAGTACTTTGTACCGCCCCCGCCCATAGGGGCTTGAAGAAATATATGGGCTGCACGATCCTTCCACGCAGAGCTGAATCCAGCCACACTAGTACTGGCAAACCGCTTAGAGGATCTAAGCCTGTCCAGGAACTGCCCTGCGAGGCGGACCATCCATGCTAATAAACCCTATTAGTTTCATTGGATGACAGGGCTTGAGATGTCATTTCATCTCAATGTCGGGTAAAAGTCCCACAAAGTTGGAAGCAACGTCTCCAAAATGACCTTTTACAGTGTTAACGGGGACGTTACTCAAATCAAACAAACAAAAACAAAAGTACTTTGTAACACATCTGTTCATTGTAGGTATCACATTGGAATACATAGTGGTTAAGGCCCTCAGTTACCTGGCACTAACTAGTATATAGTTTAGATTTGGTCCACTCTCTCCTTGCTTTATGGTTAGTAAAGTTGTCAGAATGGCCTGACGCATCACGAAAACACGCCTATATAATTTTGGCCCCCTTGAACCCCAATTTCATATAGTAAAACTGGGGTTTTCAGGGGTAAACTTTATTTTTATTATTTCTGCTTTCAAATATAGACTGTGGGTACTCGTTAGAACCGCCTCAACATATCCACCCGTACATTCTATTCCACTTGTTTAATCTGTTTCTTGATATCATGCACTGTTTCCTTCTCATACATACTGGTTATCTCCCGTCATCTCTATAGCTCCTCCTTTCGCTTGTCTGTCTGCCAATTCGATTGTCTATGAGTGTACGCTGGCATAATGGTTAGACTGTTTAGTTTAACTATTAAAGTCTTGTATTGTATGCAAACTGTGTGGATCCTGATCCGACGCTGGTTGTAAGGTCGTATGACCCTAAATTCCTGGGGCCAGTTGTAAAAAACTAACGACGTCGTTAGTTAACGTATCGTTAAAATTTTGATCATTTTTTATGGCAAATATGCTAATATTTTTGCTGAAAAATGTGAGCAGCTTTTGCATCCGCAAAAGCTGCTCACATTTTTCAGCAAAAAATATCCAAATTTTACTATATAAAATGGGGTTCAAAGGGGTCAGAATTACATAGGCGTGTTTTCATGATGTGTTGCATGTTAGAAAGTGGGAATCATTACGAAAACACGCCTATACAAATACAGTGTGAACTTTACCGCCGAAGTAAATGAAATTTTAAGATGAAAAATTGTGATATTTTTCTTATTTCTGCTCAAAATATAGATTATGGGCACTCGTTAGAACCGCCTCATTGAGGCGGTTCTAACGAGTACCCACAATCTATATTTTAGAGCAGAAATAAGAAAAATAAGGTTTACCCCCGGAAACCCCAGTTTTACTATATAAAAATGGGGTTCAAGGGGGTCAAAATTATATAGGCGTGTTTTCGTGATGGGGAATAGTCTCGGTGACTTACCTCCATAGATATATGCCGCATTTGGACCACCAGGTCTGAGAAGATTGTTTTTGTACACACCAAAGGCATTATCAACTGGTGCGAACAGAGTGAAGTCGCCAGCTAAAACAAAGTAAACAAGTGATTTTACACAACAGCATATGATCAGATCTTCGGAATGTTTAACTTCATAAATGACCCCCACAAGCTAAGCTATCGTATCAAGCATATCTGCTGGAGAAGACTCAGATCAGCCTGTGCATCCCAAACTTTTTCACATCGACAAAGAATACCGTGTTCATTGCATTACGGTTACACAAATGATTGGCCTAGGGCTTTCTTCCATGTCTCTAAAAACGGTTATTTTTCTGATAAAAATTGCGATATCTATTTTTTCTTAAAAATGCCAAACATATAGATAGTGGGTGCTCGTTAGAACCGCCTCATCGAGGCGGTCGATGAGGCGGTTCTAACGAGTACCCACAATCTATGTCTTAATTGGAGGAGAATTAAGAAAAAATAATTTATACCTCTGTAAACCCTTGTTTTGTCTATGTGAAGTGGGGTTTTAGGGGTATACATTACAAGGACATTTTAACTTTGTGGTAAGATGGTAAACAGGCTTAGTTGAGTCTCTGTTGAGCACTGAACGAGGCGTCTGAACAGTCTACACTATCTGCAAAAACTGGTCCTCAAATTCGTGAAGCCTAGTTTCGCCTATCCCATAATGCATCGTACACAGTGTTTGCTCAGAAACCGCTGCTGAAGGATGCTAAAAAATTAAAAGGCGCATTATTGGATTTCGTATGGTGCTATTGATAAACCCACTGACTTATCATCGGTAAAGTAGTACAAGACTATTAATAACCGTAATCTTGGTTGCCCAAAAGTGGTCACGTGGACAGTAGCAGTTTTGTCCTTTATACCTTTGGTCGACTGGAAACCAGTACCAGTCGACCCAAAAACCAGCCAAACTTATCTCTGGGTGAGATCGATCTCTTCTTTTTCGGTGTAATTGTCCTCTAGAATGATACACTTGGACCAACGCTGTTCAAGTGCCATCAGCCCAGAACTGAAGAAGTCAGGGTCCTTAAACTTTTCTCCGACCCACTCCTCAACTGCCGCCACACTTTCTTCGTTGGACAAGAAATGACGTCCACGGATATCCTTTTTCAAGTTTGGGAATAGGAAATAGTTACTAGGAGCTAAATCCGGAGAAAAGGCGTGGTGTACTCATTCCGCTCAACCGCATCCATTGCAGTTTTGCGAATGTGGACTCTTGCATTGTCCTGTTGGAGCAGAACCCTTTGGAGAGTTTACCTCGACGTTTTTCGCGAAACGCAGTTTTCAGATGGTCGAGCAAATTTGCATAATACGCTTGTTAGTGTACTTTTCTTTGCTAGAAAGTCCAAATAAAAAGCCTTGTGCGTCCCAAACTACAGTCGCCATCACCTTGCCAGCAGAGGGTTGCGTTTTGAATTTCTTTGGCCTGGGATACCCCAGCCCTACACACCGGCGACATTGAGTTTTATTCCCTGGCTCATAATAATGGACCCAGGTCTCATCTACAGTCCCAGAAAAATCAATTTCGTTTAACTTTAACCGCTTCAACAATATGCTGCCTAGTGATGCTCTGGCTGCCATTTGCTCGTCGCTGTTGAATTTTTGGACCCAATGGGCTGTTAGCTTGCGCATACCCAAGCAATTATGCAAAATTGTTGAACGCTGTGAAATATGGAATGCGTTCGCTTTTTCTTCTACCTTAATTCGACAATCAGAGTACACCAGATCCCATATTTTGTTACACGTTTCTTCATCGGTGGCATAGATCTGGTTTCGTCTTCTTAAGACGTTCTACCGCGTATGAATTCAACAACCCAGAATATACCTTGTGTATAGGATGGTGCAGAAGACCTATAAACTTTGGTCAGCTCGCAATGTATTTCCTGGCAAGGTTCCCCCTTCAAATACAAGTACCGAATTCCACCATGGTACTCAACTTTTGACGAAAAGGTTGCTTTTTCACCGCTAACCATGTTTGACGTTCAATATCTTATGAGTGAATGACACGATAAGTGTTCTATTTTGCCCTCATGCCTTAAACATGTATTGAAACAAGGCATAAAAAACTTGGTTGTCTCGGCCAATTGGAAATGGGATAGGACATGCTCTCGTATTTAGTATAGGCGGCAAGCATTTCTCGCTTTCTCTGACAACGACACTAGTTTGAGGAGGGTTCGCGACGGGGTCGAAATATCCGCGACGACTTAATGACTATTTGGAGACAAACTTTATTGTTCAATTTTTTTCAAACATGTTTAAAAAAGCCTGCAAAACCCATTTAAAACCCTGCGACTCATGCGAGGAGTTTGATAAATAACGTGATCCGAAACTTGTTCGCGAAAGCAGGTGGTAATATGTCGCCAACAGTCGCAGCCCAGTGAGATAGAGACATAAGAGTGAGGTATATTTTTGAAAGTGTTTACAAAGTGCTCCATGAACGGTCTTTCTGATGCACTGGCGACGGAACATGTCGTTTAATTGAATAAGATTAAACATCCGTGACGGTATTTTCTTGCACACCAGCTTAGCAAATCTGTGGTGTTAGCCCGGTATAAAAATTCTGTTCCTACCCAGGCAAACTACATAAGTATAGTGCGCGAAAAATCGCACATTAAATAAAGTGCAATGAAACTTTCCGGTGTTTTTGTGCAAGAAAAAGAATATAATATGGGGTTCTGCTGTTGATGGTCGTTTCCAACCCACGGGATGACCATGATGAGTAAAACCTTGGCAAAGCCTCGGTTCCGCTCAGCAAGGTCATCCCTCGGGTCGGAAAAGCCCATCCACAACAGAAACCATATAAGATTCCCAGCAGGCTCACGTCGCCAGGGCAATGTCCAATCAACGTCGGTGCAACGTCACGACGTTGCACCGACGTAGATTTGACGTTGCATAAATGTCATGACGTTGTACCGACGTTGGTGTGACGTCACAATTACGCCATGTTCCTGCTGGGTTCTTATATTCCTCGATAGAATGTCTTGGACCTGGCGCCATAACGTAGCGCAAAAGGAAGTCCATAGTCTGCCTGAACTTTAAAACTTGCTCTCCAAGAAGCATTTAGCCTTTCCTAAAAATTCGATAGCTCGATACGCCCCACTCTTTCCCCGGAATATGTATCCTACTCCCTTAAACACACGCATAACTTACATGTCAGAAGAGTGGTCAAGTTTCCAAGGAGGAAAGCCAAGAAGAGATCATTAAATTTGTCATCACGCTGGAGTAGTATCTGACTGATAGTGAGGTGATCAATTACAGGAGGAAGGAGCGATAACCATAACGTAGTGCAAAAGGAAGTCCATAGTCTGACTGAACATTTAAACGTGCTCTCCAAGACGTATTTAAGCTTTCCTACGAATTTGATAGCTCGATACGCCCCACCACCTCCCCTGAAGTGTATCCTACTCCCTAAAACACGTGCATAACTTACATGTCAGAAGAGTGGTCAAGTTTCCAAGGAGGAAAGCCAAGAAGAGATCATTAAATTTGTCATCACGCTGGAGTAGTATCTGACTGATAGTGAGGTGATCAATTACAGGAGGGAGGAGAACTTCATCTATTGGCTGCACGACACCATTATTGCACACAACATCACCAGGTCCGACGAGATTTCCTTTGTGGTCAAACTGTAATGGCTGAAAAAAGTAAGGGTTACAAAATTATGACGTAGTACATACGCAATATAAACTGTTTAAAAAAGTTATAGCTTTTACAAAAAGCTAGGCATTACGAAAACACGCCAATGCAAATACATTGTAACTTTTATCGCCGGAAAAATGAGATTTTAGGATGAAAAATTGTGATATTTGTCTTATTTCTGCACAAAATAGAGATAATGGGTACTCGTTAGAACCGCCTCATCGAGGCGGTTCTAACGAGTACCCATAATCTCTATTTTAGGACAGAAATAAGAAAAATAAGTTTTACCCATGCAAACCCCAGTTTTAATACATGTATATAAAAGTGGGTTTCAAGGGGGGGGGGTGTCAAATTATATAGGCGTGTTTTCGTGATGTCTACGCTTAGCACATATGAATGTCTAGAGTTATACCACAGAAGTGTGTTTATACAGTAAACTGTCTTTGACCATTTTCTAATTGCCAGTCTGCACCCCGGATCCTGTCAACTGCGGTACATGTATAATGTCTGACACATCAAAGTTGCAAATGCCGAAATTGTGTCAAAAAGTACTATTTTCATCTTTGAAAAAGCACATGTGCAACTTCAATATGCCTGCAATAACTTATCAAATGGAACGCTTGAAAATTGTTGATGAAGTTCAGCAGACAACTTTCCTACACTTAATAAAAGACTAACTAAAGATATACCAAGCATTTTGCTAACTGCGAGGCAAGATTTTAAGCTCACCAGAGCCGAAGGCTCGGGGGAGCTTATAGGATAGGCAGTGGCCCGTCTTAGTCGAGAGTTTGTAGATGTATATTTTGTATTAGCCTGAACAAATATGACAGCAAATATGAGCTTGTACACATGTTATAGCAATTCTGTGCCAAAGCTCGGCCCGTGGGTCTCTTGTTTGTGTGGAAGCTTATACTTGTTATGGGCCACTTTTTTGTGAAAGCTTATACTTGTTGTTGCATTAAATATAAAGGTCAACCTGCATCGTGGGTAACTGTGTTTGCATTTTAAGGACCCAGTCAATACTATTTAAGTCATACTGAGCGTGTCAGTGTACCTGAACAAACTTTTCCTGGGCATGCGTAATAAAAGCGGTTAACCAGGACAGTGCACATGTTTTTACTCAGAAACTGTCAACTGCCCTTCAAGATTCAGCATTAGGTAGTTGTTTTGTTTCAGATTGCTTTCCTCATCCTCATATTACTCAGTGGATTAGTTTAACTAATTTATTTTAAGAAAGATTTTTTTTTTCTAGAACATCATCACGAAAACACACCTATAAGGCCTCTCTGACCCCCTCAAACGCCGCTTTCATATAGTAAAACCGGGGTTTACAGGGGTATACCTTATTTTTCTTATATCAATTTTTTCATCTTAAATTTTTCATTTTTACGGTAAAATTTACAGTGTATTTGTATAGGCGTGTTTTCGTAATGTTGAGTCAGAGAATAGTTGGCAAACATGTTAAAGACAAGACATGAGATTAAAGAGTTACATCCAGATCACATTATTTTTAGCATGTGAGGTACTTTCATTCTAGGATATACCTCTACTACATGAAAGAGATCAGAATTTCCATAGTTTTCAGTTTTGGGTATTTCAAGTAATCACTACAAAAATACATTGTTAACTTTACCGCCGAAGAAACTAAAATTTTAAGATGAAAAATTGTGATATTTTCTTATTTCTGCTCAAAAAATAGATTGTGAGGACTCGTTAGAACCGCCTCATTGAGGCGGTTCTAACGAGTACCGACAATCTATATTTTAGAGCAGAAATAAGAAAAATAAGGTTTACCCCTGTAAACCCCAGTTTTACTGTATAAAAGTAGGGTTCAAGGGGGTCAAAACGATATATGACTGTTTCCGTGATGTTTTCATTCTAAGTTCTGTGGAGGATTACTTGTTGATTATTATTCATTTAGGACAAAGTGGGATCAGACAAAGTAACTCTAAGGATATTTAATAACAAAGCTAAGCTTTTGTTTCTTTCTTACTTCATCACATTGATGTTAAAGGTGCCTTAATGAGCTTTCGGTAAAAAAATGCTTCCAAAAATAAAATACATATAGCCGGTATTTTTCTTTAAAACAATACAAATGAATGCATTTTATGCAAAAATGCGAACAATTATGAGGACAGGTAAACGAGTTTGAGAGGGATTCCCTAACTAGGTTTCGAACACTTGTTAGATCTATTTTTAGTTCGTGATAAAAATAGAATCCCCATATATGACGTTATGCGACGTTCATTTTTGGCCTTGTTTGCTTAGGACATGCCTGAATCGGAAAAAAATATGACACTGAATACCATGCCATAAGTAACGACACTCAGAGACGATACTGTCGCCATGTATGTGTAAAGTGACAGATTTATTTTTAGAACAAAAATTCCGAACACATGTTCAGAGCGAAGGGTAAACACGAATGAAAACGACTATTTTCACAAAGTTCTGAAGCTGTATTTGGCTCCAAAAGTGTACACATGACAAACGAGTATGAGTTGAAGATGAAAACCAAAAAAAAAATTGAGACCCGGTAGCTCAATAATGCACCTTTAAATGACGTTACGTAATCCCGCCAAAATGTTTAAAAATGTTAAAATTGTTGGTACATGTAAATAAATTATGTTATTTTTTCTAAAAGGCTTGTTTGCATTTTCTTTCTGCTACGCTTGGCTCGTAACAGAAAACCGGGTCTCGTCCGGTATAAAAACAATTTAGAGCATTTAAGGGCTGACAATTCATCTCTAGGCAAGTAATTGTCATTTCTTTTCAAAAAAAAACAAAACTTTTCAGTTGCTTCAAAAGATTGACATTCCCCATAGGCATCTGGGATACTGACATTTCATGTTACAGAAGGATTGTCATTTCATGTGATTTCTAGAGTGGCTTAAGATTTCAAAAAAAAAAAAAAAAAAAAAAAAAAATTAAGTCAATTCAATCTTTAATTTTATTAACTATATATATCTTACACAAGCAAAAATCCAAACATGTCGTTTAATTTGCATAATTGATAACACACCCGTGCGACATAGAGTATTTTCTTCACATATCCAAAATGGCTACTTTTCTAATGAAAATCCGTGATATTTTTCTTATTTATACTTCAAACAAAGGTTGTGTGTCCTCTTTAGAACCGCCTCGTTGAGGCGGTTCTAACGAGTACCCACAGCCTATGCCATGGAGCAGAAACAAGAAAACTACATGTAATGTATACCCCAGAAAACCCCAGTATTCTCTATAGTTTTTTTTTGTTTGTTTGTTTGTATTGGAGTTTAACGGCCCAGTCAACACTATTTAGATCGTTTTTGAGACGGTCAGTTTACCTATCCACACTTTTCCTGGGCAGGCTTATACGTAAGCGGTTAACCAGTACAGTGCATTTCGCATCACGTGAACAAGTCCGTGAAATGAAGACCCCCTATACCCCACTTTATATAGAGAAAACTGGGGTTTACGGGGGTATACCTTATTCTTCTTATTCTTGCTCCAAGATATTGGTTGTGGGTACTCTTGAGAACCGCCTCAATGAGGCGGTTCTAACGAGCACCCACAACCTATGTTTGCAGTATTTATAAGAAAAAATAACAGATTTTCATCAGAAAAATGGCCAATTTGGAGATGAGTAAAAATGCACCAATTTGCACGGGTGTGTTATCGTAATGGCCAGAAAAGTATTATCTATATCAAGTGGGGTTTATGGGGTGTTCATTTCACGGACTTGTTCACGTAATGGAATAGCTTTTTGGCTCAGCCTTCCTAGGAGGAGCAGTTTAATCTTGCAAAAAAAGAACAGTATTGTTAAATACTGCTTCCCATTATGGCGTCACTTCTGTCAAATCAAGCATGAAAACTCGTGAAATTAAGAATATTTTGGTACAGGATTTGGCTGATTAAGACATTTTTTATTCATCTGTTTTGCATACTGAATTGAAATTGAGACAACTTGAAACTTGTGGAAGGCAACTTAAATTAGGAAAGTTAAGACTAGAAATAAAAGAAAGAGATAGGGAGAAGCAAAAAGAAAGAAAAGAAAGAGAGAAGGAAAAAAAGAAAGAGAAATACAGAAGGAACTAGAGCTGTCAGTGAAACTGACTAGGGCCCCGGCAGCGCTATCAGAGGAGTAGGAAAATGTTGAAAATTTGTGGACGGACAGACGAACAGACAGACAGACAGACGGACGGACAGACAGAGTGATTACTATAGGGCACCCACACTTTCAGTGCGGGGCCCTAAAAATTATAAATGGAGAAACGGATTGAGTTAGAAAAGTAAAAACGAGATAATATTGAAGAAAAAGAAAGGGAAAGGCAATTTCAATAAAGGATGACAGAATTGGAACTCCAGGGTCAATATAGGGTAAAGCTTACCCCTGTGTTTGACTCCGGTAGTTATTTTGATGTTACAAAGCATATTAGACTAGTTCCTCCATTTTAGGAAAAAGCAGTAGATAAGTATTTTTTTTTTTTTTTTTTTTTTTTGCATTTTGTAAAAATTGATGAAAATTTAAAATGGGCGAAAGCTTGGGCCTTGCTTTTGTAAAGCGTGGTAGATGGGAAAGCGCGAGACATTTGCACTCAGCAGACTGTTGAGCAAGAATCAGACTATGATTCAGTGAAAACACTTATTCTTAAGGCACGAGAGATGGTCCCTGAGGCCCATAGGCAAAAAAATAGGACTCACGTAGAATTTTCTCGAACAAAAGAGCAGTTATTTGATAGTTGGTGTCTTTCTAAAACAAAAGTAGGATCTGATCATGGCTGTTGGTATTTCACCATCTGAACCGTTAGGTAAAGATGTTCATTTCTTGCATTTATTGTTAGTGGAGATAAGATTGTGTTATTTTCTCCCTCACTTCGTTCGTCCGAAAATAAAAGTAGTCTTTTCTATGCTGTCCTGGGACGAACTCTTGGAGAATCTGTCACATTACAGAATAAGAATTCAAGTAAAAAACGATTGAGTTGGAAATGCCGCTGAACGCTACAGATCGGTTTCCATTTATTATCAACTTGTAACAATGCAACAATGCAACATACTACGCTATGCTGTTCTGGTAATCACATGGCTGCTAAAGTAGTCAACTCCTAATCGTAACTGAAGTTATGAAATCTTAACATGTCCATACTTCGTATTAAAAACGACAGTTGAACGAAATCCCGTGACGTCAAATACCTGATCAATACAGAGTTATCTTAACTGAGGAGAAATTATGGACCATAGTCGATAGAAAACAAAAATTTAGGAAATTTAAACCGCGATATAACTGAATAAAAGAAAAATCTCAGATTCTCATTGTCTACTTATTTATACATCCATTCAATGAATTCTGATAGCATTTTTTTTTTTAAATACATAAAATCTTGCATAATTCGTCTATGGTAAATGCGCGATACTTGAATAAAACCGGCATTTAACTCAGTTATAAAAAATAAGAAAAATTTGTAAATTATCATACGAATTCTAAAATTATTTTCATTCGATAATTGGAAGAATTTTAATCTCTAGGTGCAAAATATGAATATTGAAAACAATTCCGGATACTACCGAAAAACCCCCGAACTAATATAGACAACACTCAACAGACCTGTTATGTGACGTCACGGCAAAAGCTCAATACTACCGCAATGTATAAATATTGTGGATAGAGCACTGAATATTTAATATAAAACAGAATGTCCACATCTAAAAGCGCACGACGTCCAGCAAAAAACAGCTTATCTGAAAACTTGTGTCCAAAATCTATTCAGTGACCTTCTATATTTCACACTGTGCATTTAGATATGTTCAATATATATAAAGATTCTTGAATGTGGTATTGACTGTTCGAAATGCTCGTTAGAACTGGCGAAACGTTTTTTCAACTCTTGTAAATCGTTCACGATTCTAAATATTTTGATTGACCAACTCATTTCCCTGTCAGGATCACGTTAAACATGTATGGGTTGCTCAATGACTTCTGACTTTGTCATTTGGAAACAGCCGATGTTCCGATCATTACTGTATTTTCGATCAAAAATTTGGTCTAAAGACAAATCTTCCCTTCTATTCTCTGTAGCGTATAGCGGTCGACTGACGAGAAAACCGTTCAAGGCCTTTTAAATTAACCAATAAACTCACATCACCCAAAAGGCATCATATAAGACGGAAAAAACATGAATATAGTATGAACAGTGGTCATTGTACATGTCCTATAAGACAGACCGAAAAGAAGAAGATTTATTTTCTCCCTCACTTCGTTCGTCCGAAAATAAAAGTAGTCTTTTCTATGCTGTCCTGGGACGAACTCTTGGAGAATCTGTCACATTACAGAATAAGAATTCAAGTAAAAAACGATTGAGTTGGAAATGCCGCTGAACGCTACAGATCGACTTAAAATCAAAGAAGGGGTACCAGGTAACGGATTCTTAAATCAGAATGGTGTGTATGTGGCTATATATAAGTATTACGTCAGAACAATGACTCATGTCATAATGAAACGGGAGTTCGGTTTTAAAATTTATCCGAAAGTCTAGAAAAGCCGGGGCTTGAACCCACGACCCATGGTTTATGAGAAACCAGGATTTAAGCAAAATTATAAAACTAAATTTTACGATACTAAAGGCGTCGTTTGGAAGAAAAACGTTTCCTATGACCGTGAGCCATTACTAAGCGCTCTTGTCCATAGCTATTTGAAGGTGCTTCTAAGACAACGATTAGTTTTGCCTTCAAATAAATCTAAAGCGCGAATAAATATTCTCTTACTCTATATGATAACTTCAAAATATTTTGTTATACTGAAGACCCTAAGTGAATAATGATCGGATTTCGGCTGTAACCTAGAAGTGGTTGTGTGTCTGTTTAACAATAAAACTACCGTGAATCGGTGCCAGAGTAATATTGATGACCGTTCTATACTGATGTTTTTACACAAAACACAAACTCGTGCCACGCATGTAAATATTAGATAATTTACTGAATATGAAGAACCTGGAAAACCCTGCAGTGCGCAAAGAACTTGCATATCCGGTTATTATGTTTTCACTATTTAAGAAATAGAACATGAAATTCCCCTTATGTAGACGACCCACAGTGATAGACTCCTTCCTGATGGGTGCTGACATTATGCGCTTCTGTCCTTCCAAGGTCATATACACTGACTCTTTGTCGAGGGTTCGACATTAAAGCCAACTTATGATTCCAACTTATTGCGTAGAAATAAAATCTTACACAGAAACGGATACTTTTGACTTCACTAGATGACTAAGGAACACTTCACTAGATGACTAAGAAACACACAAGGAACTTCCAATGAAGCCTGTAGTGACTAACGAATTGCCTGGCGCCATGTAGAACCAAACTCATTTAACAGTAGAAATTGTTGCTCGTTCTGTCTGCTCTAGAATGTAACACTGTCCCATAATCGTTTTGCTGCATCTCCGAGGCCAGGGTGGTCGTTTAGGCGTCTAACTCATGAACTCCATAGTTCGCTTTGAAAAGGAATCTATAAAACAACAAAATTATTTTTAAGCTTCTTCATCAAAACTAAAATATAAACCCAAGAATGTTCTCCGAGAATAACGCACTATAGTTATTATCATACTGTAAAAATTAAGGATACGATAAATGCCACATGACGTAAGACTCGGGGATACAATCTCAAGTTTATAAAGCTTGAACTCTTTGCAGAAAGCTGCTACTTGTTATAAGATATCTACATGACTTCTGTCTTATTTTTTTTTTTTTTTTTTTTTTCAACATTTTTTTTTTTTCCTCTCTGTGGGTTACATCTACGTGACTGTCTTTTTTTTTTTTCTCTCTGGAATACTACCCGGTACCAATCTCTGGGCTACTACCCAATACATGTTTTTTTTTTTTTTTTTGTTTTTTTTTTTTTCTCTCTGGGTTACATCTACCAGACTTGTCTTTTTTTTTTCTCCATCTCTATCTGGGTTACTACCCGGTACCAATCCCTGGGCTACTACCCAATACATTTTTTTTTTTACACCAGGTTGCCATGAAAGAATGCGCACTGAACCAAAAGAAAGCATATATACAGAAAAGCAGTCTACACTTGACCGGTTCAGTGCGGCAGTTCTTTCCCTGGACCACCTGCCATAATGCTTTTCGCCGGATTTGTTCTTTTAATTTTTAATGCAACACTATCGCCTTTAACTTTGTGTTGCTGCTGTGTTATCATTCTTGCATTTGGACTGTAAGTCGCAACCAGCCTGCATATGTTCCTCGCGATGGGAACTGCAGAATGGAAAGAAAGATAAGAGAAAATATGCGGCAATAAAATGTAGAAAACCAGTACTCGGACAAGGACTAGAGCATACTGTTTTCCACGCACGAGATGTTTGAAAGAATTATGAATGGATACATGGATGTAAAAGTGTTCGCTTAACGTTAATTTACCGAAAAATTAACTGCATTCTTTCTAGGCAATAGTAAAATAGTGAAATTCAACACGAGCTGCTATTATTTGAATTCAATACGACAGCAACGTTGCTGCAATATTGAATCCGCGTTGTTACACAGCTTTAAGAAAATGACAAATAGCTACTGGGCGCTGAATCGCAACGTAAATTAAGGGTAAAGTTAACTAGACATTGTAAACACCCCAAACTTGACTCCGTATGGCGAATGTGGGGTCTACGGGGGTATTCACAGCCTTCCCAATTCCAGCCCAAACACAGACCACTGATATCCACTACAACCGGCTCATTGAAGCAGTTCTAACGAGCACCAATAATCCATATCCGGACAAAACGTAGGGGAAAAATATCAAACATTTTTACTTGAAACGTGCTAATTCTAATTAAGTCTCATAACGTACTCATATAGCCGTTGAAAAGGCGTTTTCTGGTAAATAAAAATGCCACATGACGTAAGACTCGGGGATACAATCTCAAGTTAATAAAGCTTGAACTCTTTGCAGAAAGCTGCTACTTGTTATAAGATATCTACATGACTTCTGTCTTTTATTCTTTTTATTACGAAAAGTACATGTGTCGATCTCCGATAGCGCCTTGCAGAACAAATATTATGAAACTAATCAGTATAGCGCCGGCAATGTCTTTGTTGATGATTTTCTGTCTTTCATTTCTCTTTTTTTTTTTTTTTTTTTTTTTCGTAACAGAGCACAGACAAGAGTAACCATCTAGCATATAAATAAGAACATTACTTACAAAAGACGACATAGCAAATGGGCTCCTGGAATCTGACCCAAGTATATATAAAGCCACTTCCAGAAAATAAGTTCGATAGTGACCCGGTATTAGATCAATGAGTAGGGGCCAAGGATTTGGGAAGTATGAAAACGCCTCTTGATTTCACACAACGCATATAGATCAAGGCTTTCAGAATTAAGAAAAACAAGGGGAACAATCCAGTTTAAATTCTGACTCCAACCATATGCAAAAGCGTTTACTCCGGTTGTGCGTGTGTTCGAGTTTTGCGTCCCACGAACATCAAAGGTCATATTGTGACGGGGCCTCTGTTTCAAGACTCCGATGATGCGAAAGTCTGGAGAAGCTCGAGATCGAACCCATGACCACTTGTTAATGAGGCGAGAAGCATAACTGCACCGCGGAGGCTTCTCAACTCCGGTAGTATCAGTTGAGTGAGTTAGTGTTTGAGTTTTGCGTCCCACCAACGGCTAAGGTCATACGGAGACGGGACCTCGGTATAAAAACTCTCCGAAAGTCTGGAGAAGCCCGGGATCGAACCTGCGACCCCTGGTTTACAAGGCGAGTAGCGTAACCACTACATCACTGAGGCTTCTAGGTAGTATCAGGTGACCTATATTTGGAATTTCTGAACTTTAGAATCTTTAAAATCTGCAAAGTTGTCGAAAGTAAATGGACCCGTTTTCCTCATTAGTCAAATATCTAAAGTCTTTCTTTAGCAACCAACTGCAGCGAATAAACTATGTTACCTATGCTTACGTACCAATTTTCCAGATACTGATTATCAGTGTAGAGTCTGATCAGTTTGCCATCTCAAATGTAAATCACACGATCGCTTAAAAATAAGCATTTAACTCTCTATAGGTATAGTTTTGCTTTTTGTCAAATCACCAATTCTGTATTTTGCGGCCGCATTTCTGGGTTCTTACCAAAACAACAACAACAACGAATGAATTTGAAAGCTCAGTGGTCGAATACCAGTCTGCTGGGTACAAACACCTGGTCATAATCTGACAAAAGTTACCAAATGCCAATGGCATAGTGATATTTTCCTGCTACTTTTGCGACTTTCCAGGCGCTCCCTGAAATCTCTTTACTACTCACAAACTTTCTGGCAGGTTAGAGGACCATTCTCTTGTGCGGACCTCAAAAGTTTTAAATAACCTAATTGTAACAGTTCTAAAAGTATACTCAACTTCATTCCGTTTAGCTGGCTCTGACTCTGGATTCTCAGCAATTGCTCCTGTTTTGTTCCAGCAACACACTTGCGGATGGTGTAGCCAAATCTTGAAACAAAACTCAAACATCAAGTCTCTCTGCCTGTCAAAATCCTGATTCATGAACTTTGGTCTAAAGACAAATCTTCCCTTCTATTCTCTGTAGCGTATAGCGGTCGACTGACGAGAAAACCGTTCAAGGCCTTTTACATTACCAATAAACTCACATCACCCAAAAGGAATCATATAAGACGGAAAAAACATGAATATAGTATGAACAGTGGTCATTGTACATGTCCTATAAGACAGACCGAAAAGAAGAAGATGTAAACCCGCTTTTGATTTCTAATCCTTTCATTGATCAACCACCTGATCCCATTGAGTAGAAAATTCTTGATCTTTATCCGTCCTGTGCAGTCGCAAGGGCTATGGCTGCAAGGCTAAACAAATTGATGGAAACAGGATTTTGATCGTGTTTGTTTGTTTGTATTCACCTTATTTGCATTATCTGCTGGTTTCTTGTCTGAACCTGCTGGAAAACCAGGTAACCAGACCCCCCTGACCTTGAAAGGTCAGGGGGGTCTGGTTACCTCTTTTTCCAATATTTACAATGTCCAAGCTGGGAGCCAGCAAATAATGCAAATATGGTGAATAGGAGTTTAACGGCCCAGTCAACACTAGTTTTGGTTAGCTATTCACACTTTTCCTGGGCTAGCTTATACGTAAGCGGTTAACAAGTACAGTGCACATTCTTTCGCCAGAAACTGACAACTGCCCTTCTTGAATCAGCGGAAGGGAGACAATGACCCTAGAAAAGATTTCATGATCAATCTCCACGAAAGAATGTTGCCGACCACGGCAGGTACCGAACCCGCGTCCTCCTATAACCAGTCCGACTGAGCCGACTGAGCTATCGAGACCGGCAGATTTTGATTTAACTTACTAAAATGTGTTACTTTTCTAAAAGGTTAAGGTCAAAGTTAAAATTCTTTGTAAATAAACTGAGTTTTTTTTTTGTTTTTTTTTCTGAAAGGTGTGTTTGCTTTTTATCTCTGCTACGCTTGGCTCGTAACAGTAGTAAATGACCACAGAACAGATTTCGTGAAAGAATGTCGCAGGCCCGGCAAGAATCAAAGGCACGACCTTCTGATCACCAATCAGACGCGCCTTCGCCTTAGATACCGGGGTCGATTATCATCAGGTATAAACACCATAAAGTGTCACAGATTATAAGGATCTTACACGGGTGTGAGGGGTGGATGGAAAAATCCGCCCGGAGGTCACTGTCGGCATCACAAGGCTTGCCGAGTGATGCCGGACAGTGACACTGAGGGATGGAATTTTCTATCCATTCCTCACACCCATGTAGGATTTTTTTCTTGCATTCATCCATTTCTGAGCGTGGAATTATAATATTACAGTTACTTCCTTTGCCAACGCCCGCCATTTGGTGTTGACACTACCTTGATGTTTAGCGACGTCACATAACGTCTTGTGACGTCAACCTTAACCACGGTGCATATGTTCGTATTCAATCAGTGCAAATCAAACACATGAGAATATTCGATTTTACCCTGACTCTGGGCAAGAACAGCAGGGTTAGAACAGAATTTCTATCCCAGGTTAAAATCGCGGATTTCCTTATGTGGTGTGCAAGAACATGCTGTCCTTTATGGTTCTGAACATGGAGTTTTGTTGATGTGATATTTTTGTTAGATCGTACTTTTAAGATTGACTGTGGGTCTCGTCAGAGCCGCCTCATTGAAGCGGTTCTAACGAGTACTCACAACATATTTCTTAGAATAGAAATGTGAAAACTACAGTTTAACAGACCACATTTGTGACTGTTCAAAAAGTGGTTTCTAACTGTAACCGAAAAATGCAGATATTTTTATGTTCAAAATTTGGAGTCAAAACATTTCATTACGATAACACATCTGTGTGATATAGTGCATTTTTTCATACCTCAAAAAAGATTTTTTTTTTTCAGATGAAAATTTGCGATATTTTTCTTAGTTATACTCAGAACATAGGTTTTTAGCGCTCGTTAGAACCGCCTCATTCAGGCGGTCCTAACGAGTACCCACAACCGATGTCTTGGAGCAGAACATAGGGAACAATCCTCGTAGTTTCACAAAAATATCAGATATCGATTTGCGACAGTCGCCGCAGACTTACCTTAAACATCACCACCAAAAATTATATAAAAACTAATAGGAAAGTCGTTTTAAACTGATTAAATTACAATTTTAGAAGAATACGACAAAAAATTATAAGTTATTTTCAAAAAGTTCTGTTATAAATGAGGAATTAGATATAAAATTTGTAAAAATAAATTAACGACTTAGTTCTTCCATTTTACATTGAAGAGTGGAAGTCGTATTCCTATTCATCTCATATATCTTTTGGCAAAATGCTCCTGAACCTACATTCCAATGCTAGTTTAAAACTTATTACTTTCTCGTTGATTTTTTATAAGTCATGACTAGTAAGAAAATTCCTCAGAGTTTGCAATGATATATACAATTTTATACTCAATTAAAAATATAGTTCTTCCATTTTGATTTGAAAATAAGGAGGTCAGCTTTTCGGCACCTGCATTTTCTCTCGTGAAAATGGCCAAGTCCACGAGCGCTAGCAGGACAAGATAGTCATGGGTAGAAATTTACTTAAACACAGTCTCATAATGTTTATTTATTTATTTATTTATTTATTTATTTATTTATAGATTTATCAATTAATTAATTAATTTATTCCATCTGTAGAAAGAACTCGGGATTTGCATGATAATATATGACGAAAAGCTGTAAAACTTAGGAAAGAAAGAAAGAAATGAATGAATGAATGAATGAATGAATGAATGCGTGATTTTCCTAATTCTTGGTAATGCATGGTATCATGTCTTAAATATAAAATAAGATCGAATGACTGACAGACAGACAGGCGCACAGACGAACGGAAAGAAGAAAGGACGGATGAAAGAAGACTAAGTTATTTATGAAGGCTGAATATAATACGTAGAAAAACTACAATTGGCTACCATTATGTAGAATTTAAATTAAAAGGCATTGCGAAAAAATCTTAATTAGATGTTTGGCGTGATAATTAGGAGCGTGATAGCTCAGTTGTTAGTGCTCTTGCCTCTGATGCTAGAGGCCCCCGGTTCGATCCCAGGAAGCGTGGTTTATTTCGGTGTCCGAACGCGCTCCATTGGCATCATTTGTAGGGATGAATGCCAAAAATTGCACCGTCCTTCGGATCGGGACGTTAACTGGAGGCCCCCTGTGCCATCTCTTGTGCAGGTTAACCCATCAGTACCAGAAACCCCTAAAGGGGTACCTTGGCAAACAGTGCAGGCCCAGATCAGACGCCGCAGAATTAGGAAAATAATGTTTACCCCTCGTAAACCCCAGTTTTCTCTATATAAAGTGGGGTTTAGGGGGTTGTTCATTTCACGGAATCGTTCACGCGATGTGGTAGCAAACACATAATTGGCCATCAACCTATCGTCCACATATTTGACCTAAATGTACATGTATATGAGAGCAAACACCTTACTGACCGTCATTGGTCCCCCGCCCATAGGGGCTTGAAGAAATATATGGGCTGCATGATGCTTCCACGCAGAGGTGAAACCGACCCGCACACGAGTACTGGTTAACCGCTTAGAGGATCTAAGGCTGCCCAGGCAAAGCGGTGCGCGTCGGCCCGTCCATGCTTATAAACCCTGCTGATTTCATTGGGCGACAGGGCTTGAGATTTCATTTCCTCTCAATGTCGGGTAAAAGTCCCACAAAATTCTAAGCAACGTCACCAAAATGACATTTACAGTGTTGGCGGGAACGTTAAACCTCAAATCAAACAAGCAAATTACTGATCATCAGACTTTATCAGAATGGAGTTGTTTCCCCTTTTTTTAGTTCAGGTCATGAAGTTTGGCGTAGTATCAGTTCATAACATTGATATTATTACCTGCCCAGACATTCCTCTGGTAATTGTAACATTTTGACCATTCAAGGTTGTCTTGGTTTCGGTGCCCCTAATCTGAGGTCCTAGAATAAACCCTGAGATCACGTGATACTCTAGTACTTTTTTCAGATGGGCCAAGTCATTTTTCAATGATGCCATCACATTCAGGTTGACCTTGCTGAATGCCAAATCAGTTGGCGCCAAGATCGTGTATGGTCCTGTAAATGAAATAAAAGTCCAAATAGAGGATCTTACACGAGCGGTATGTCATTTGAAATTTATGAAACTCGCCTTCATATGAAATGACCACTCGTGTAAGATTCTGTTTATCATATGGCCACTATAAACTAGATTTCATCGCCTTTAAATTTCCACAGACATGCATGGTCCCCATGGACGTCGTCATGACGCTACGTAATCCCGCCAAAATGTTATTAGTTATTACACGTGTGGTCATTCGATTTTTATTACACGTGTGGTCATACGATTTTTATTACACGTGTGGTCATACGATTTTTATTACACGTGTGGTCATACGATTTTATTACTCAACAAATCACAGACTAGAGCTTATCTATTTCGATTCTAACACGCTGAAAATCGGCCATAATGTTGTTGTTTCCTTCAAAATCTCACAACCTTTCGCGATTGTTAGAATAAATCTCGCCAAAATTATCGACTGAAACACATGCCTTTATATCATTTTCTAACGTTTTCGATGCGAGAATATGACGTTACACCGTCTAACGTCAAGGAAATCGACTAGTGACGTCATAACTTGAAAGTTTTTAATGACGTCACTGGTCACGCTCTTCCTTGCCGTGATTTGTTGTAAAATCAAAACACAGTTATTTTCCATTGCCTATATAGGCGCGCTGTGTTAGAATTATCAATAACGTCATATGATAAATACAGGATCTTACATATATATGAAATTTATAAAATGACGACGAGTGTAAGATTCCGCTTTTCATAAACGACATAAAATCGGATTTTATCACTGAATATTTACATTCTCGTCGCATTTAGTAAACTACTGAGAAGCATTGTTGTTCATACTTCAATATTTACATTTCCAGCGTAAAGTCTAATGTAAACCTATAGAAAACAACGTAGTTCATACTTGCATGAACATGAGTCACATGATTTTCAGGGACGTCAAGTGACGTCAGTCTACATCATGGTTCTGTATGGTTGTTGGTGACGTCAGCGCTGTCAAAGTTTGCCCTATAAGCAATTGCTAAGGGGCAAATAATGTAAATATATATGTAAAAAAATACTTATTTTTTTTTTTTGCTTGTCGGGGTTCATTTTTTAGCTCACCAGAGCCGAAGGTTCCGTGGGAGCTTATAGTATAGGCAGTGATCCGCCGTCCGTCGTCCACGTCTGCGTCTGCGTCCGCGTCCGCGTCTGCGTCAACATTTTCAAATGACTTCTCAGAAACTGCTGGTCCAATTGAAACCAAATTACATGTGGATCCTCTATGGGAAGGGGGAACGAAAGTTTGTTCGGGAGGACTGGGTCACATGACAAATATGGCCGCCATGCCCATATATGGTAAAAACCTTTAAAAATCTTCTTCTCAAGAACCGAATAGCCGATGATCTTGAAACTTGGTATGCAGCATCGGGGACTCGGGCCCTACCAAGTTTGTTCAAATGATGACCTTTGGTTGACCTTGACCTGTTTTACGTCTAGGGTAATTTTGGTCACTTAGACATTTTTATGGAAAAAATGGCAAAACAGTGGTTTTTCTGATTGTGTATTAGCTACTGGCATCAGAAATGGTATTTACAATCAGCTGAATAGATGTTTATCAGTTCCAAAGGTCAAGGTCATTTACCGACCTTTGTCCAGGACGGCTCAGATTCAGTATTTTTATCGTCTTCTTCACTTAAACTACTCGGCCAATTGAAACAAAATTGCATGTGGAGCCTCTATGGAATGAGGGAACGTAAGTTTGTTCGTGAGGACTGGGTCACTTGACCAATATGGCCGCCATGCCCATGTATGGTAGAAACTTTTAAAGGTCTTCTTCTCAAGAACCGAATGGCCGATGATCTTGAAATTTGGTATGCAGCATCAGGGACTCTGGCCCTACCAAGTTTGTTCAAATGATGACCTTTTGTTGACCTTGACCTGTTTTATGTCAAGGTCGAATTTGGTCACTTAGACATTTGTATGTAAAATGGCAAAACAGTGGATTTTTCTTATGATATATTAGCATATTAGCTAGCGGCATCAGAAATGGTATTTACAATCAGCTGAATGGAAGTTTATCAGTTCCAAAGGTCAAGGTCATTTACCGACCTTTGTCCAGGACATCTCAGATTCAGTATTTTTATCTTCTTCTTCAATTAAACTACATGGCCAATTCAAACCAAATTACATGTGGAGCCTCTATGGAATGAGGGAACGAAAGTTTGTTTGTGAGGACTGGGTCACATGACCAATATGGCCGCCATGCCCATATATGGTATAAAACTTTAATAATCTTCTTCTCAAGAACCGAACGGCCGGTGATCTTGAAACTTGATATGCAGCATCAGGGACTCTGGCCCTACCGATTTCATTCAAATGATGACCTTCGGTTGACCATGACCTTGTTTTACGTCAAGGTCAAATTTGGTCACTTAGGCATTTGTATGGAAAAATGGCAAAACAGTGGATTTTTCTGATTGTATATTAGCTAGTGGCATCAGAAATGTTATTTACAATCTGAATCAGCTGAATGAAAGTTTATCAGTTCCAAAGGTCAAGGTCATTTACCGACCTTTGTTCAGGATGCCTCAGATTCAGTTTTTTTTTTTTTATTTTATTTTCTTCTTCACTTAAACTACTGGGCCAATTGACACCAAATTACATGTGGAGCCTCTATGAAATGAGGGAACGAAAGTTTGTTCGTGAGGACTGGGTCACATGACCAATATGGGCCGCCATGCCCATATATGGTAAACACCTTTAAAAATCTTCTTCTCAAGAACCGAACGGCCGATGATCTTGAAATTTGGTATGCAGCATTAGGGATTCTGGCCCTACCAAGTTTGTTCAAATGATGACCTTTGGTTGACCTTGACCTGTTTTATGTCAAGGTTAAATTTGGTCACTTAGACATTTGTATGGAAAAATGGCAAAGTAGTAGATATTTCTGATTGCCTGGTAGGCTGTGACATCAAAAATGATATTTGCAGTTAGCTGAATGGAAGTTTATTAATTCCAAAGGTCAAGATCATTACTGACCTTTGTTTTGGATGGCTCAGATTCAGTATTTTTATCTTCTTCTGTGCTGATTGAAACCAAATTACATGAAAAGCCTCTATGGGGGTGAGGCAATTAAACATTATTTGTGGTATTGTTGTCATATGACCAAGATGGGCACCTTGCCTGTACACGACCTCTGGTGAGCGTAGTGGCCCATGGGCCTCTTGTTTTGCACACGACCCACTGCGTTTATTCTTTCATGAACAGCAGAAAAATAAAATTCATTTAAGGAATGATCAGGTAGTAGCTCGGACTACTTTTCGCCAAAATTCATATGTTATCGTTAGAATAAAGCACTCTTTGAACTGTAAAAATGCTGTATTCAAAATGGCGATCTGTTTACAGCCAGGCAAAATTGTGACGTACGATACGTTTGATCGATTACCGTAAATATCCTTATAATATAAAAAGAAAATTTATTTTGATACCAAATGTATTTCATCTCGTGTGTTGAAAACATCCGATTTTTCACACGTGCTTCACACGCGTGAAAATTTGGATGTTTTCAATACACTCGATGAAATATTTTTGGTATCCACCTCAAAAAAGCAAATATCCTCTAACTATGTAACCCGAAGGCCAGAATGACCGGAGAATCAAGCCACCAAAGTCATGCAAACTGATCACAAACATGTTAGAACATTTGAAGTTCAACTAGTTTTTTCGGCAACATCGGCCCCCGCCCGTCGGGGCGTGAAAAAATAGATGGGCTGCATGATGCTTCCACGCAGAGCTGAAACCGACCCGCACACGAGTACTGGTAAACAGCTTAGAGGATCATAGCCTGCCCAGGCAAAGTGATGGGAGTCGGATCGTCAGTGCTTATAAACCATATTGGTTTCTTTGGGCTACAGGGCTTGAGATGTCATTCCATCTCAATGTCGGGTAAAAGTCCAACAAAATTCCAAAATGACCTGTCCAGTGTTGACGGGGACGGTAAACCTTAAATCAAACAAACAAAACTAAAGTCATGCAAACTGATCACCATGAAAACATGTTTGAACATTTGAAGTTCAATAGTATTTTCGGCGACCTAATCTACCATTATTCCAAGCCCATTACGAGAGTATGAAACCGATTTTCCAGTATGGTAACTAAATTGAACATACCTGACGTTGATAAAGCTGATGTGAGTCCAGCATCAGTGATAAGTTTGGACAAAACGGTATAATTCTGTGTATCATGTAGGTACTGTACTATTGTCTTGTCCTCATACGCCATCCCAAGGCCCAGCAGAGCACACGCAACTAGTAAAGTCTTCATAACTTGAACACTCTTCACTGCAGTTCTTTCTCTAAAATTTTGTAAACTTCGTACCACATTAACCTACAGTCTTCTCAGACTTGACCTTTAGTCAGACGATGTAATGATAAGATAAAACATCTGTCTTTGAGATTTCTTTGACAATTGGCCAAGGACATTCAAAATGTCTTCTGACGCGTGAGCTAAAGTTACAGTTGCTCAGAACGTTTAAATTACCGTGGTCCATTCTCAGAAGCATTATAATTTTATATTTAAGAAATAGATCAGCTCTAACTGTGATTTGTTGAGTAATAAATCACAGTTTGGAGGTCAGTTGTAAAGTAGAATAATCACGAGCGCGTAGCGCGCGTGATTTGTCTACTTACAACTGTCCAACAAACTGTGATTTATTATTCAACAAATCACAAACTAGAGCTGACCTATTTCGATTCTAACAGGCTGAACGGTTCTAACGAATGCCCACAATCTATATTTTGAGCAGAAATAAGAAAAATATCACAATTTTTCATCTTAAAATCTTCATTTTTTCGGCGATAAAAGTGGCAATGTATTTGTATAGGCGTGTTTGCGTAATGTGCAGAATAAAACACAGTTATTTTCCATTGCCTTTATAGGCGCGCTGTGTTAGAATTATATATAAATATAGTCTGTTTAACAGCAACAACAAAACCAGGTCTTCCTAACACTGCCATTATAATAGAATATATGTTCAAAAATGGACCATTTTGAAAGGTAATTTTCTTACAATCACTTCAAAAGTGCACTGTTTTGGATGTGCATGTTTTATGATTATTCCTATATAGCTAGTATAATTACAACAATTAATAATGAAACGAACTCGAACCCAGAATACATTTTACATAAATAAACAATATAGCGTACCCTAACAGACATTATTCTGTAATTCTATACCGAGTCCATGAACACGTGCTGCTGTGGCCCACTGGACCGCCTCAGTGAGACGTGTCTAGGGGGATGTCAACCGTCTGTGTTCTGGACGGAAATAGGAGCATCCGCTGTCTAGTAGTTATGCTACTCGTCTTGTAAACCATGGGTCACAGGATCGGTCCCGGGCTCCTCAAGACTTTCGTGTGAGTCTTTACAACTGAAACAGAGGTCCAGTCTCCGTATGACCTTGGCTGTTGGTGAGACGTAAAACTCAAAACTTATTCATTCAGGAAATCCATTTACATCGCTTTGTCTTATTCATGAACACAGGCAGTTGTTGCCCACTGGGGCCGCCTCTATGAGGCGTGTCTAGGGGGACCCAACTGGCCGTTACGCACTTGTATATTATGTGGCAGAAATATACTGATGGGCCAGTCTGTACTCTAGTTTGAGGTCGCCAGTTGATCTCTTGCATTTCGTTTCGGCAAGGGATCTCCTCTTGACGACATTCCGCAGAATCAGCTCATCAGTTCTCCTTTATTATATATATATAAGTATACCACTTTACCCCCCTTTTCTCCCATGACTTACTAATATGGCCTGTTAGTTTTCTGTAAACGTATTTTTGTATGTTTTTCCCCTCTAAATGTTTTTTTTTTTTTTTTTTTTTGTATATTGTCTTTTAGTGCTTGTATACGTTTGTATTTGTCAATGTTTGATGCTCTCCAACATGGAGGAAATGAAGAAATCTATCTATCTATCTACATATCATTCGGGAACGTATAATGAGGAATATAAAACCGTGGAGGATAGCATTTTATTACATGGGTAAAATCGCAATATTTAGTAAGCGCTAAACGTTATATAACGGTGTCCGTGTTCAGAGAGATTCGACGCATGTCAAAAGATTCATTTTGTGCCAGATATTGTTGTTTGCATATGTTGTACGTTTTATGATGTTTGTGTTTAGTGTATTAATCGGCGCCGCGAAAACGCACCTATATAATTTAGACCCCACTTAGCCCCACCTTTATACAGTCAAATTGGAAATTAAAGGGGTATACAATAATATCATTGTTTCTGCTCGAAAGCGTGGATTGTGTGTGCTCGTTGGGATCGCCTCACCGAGGCGGTTCTAACGAGTTCCCACAGTTTGTGTTAGGAGCGAAAGATGGAGAATATCTATCTTCATATACTGAGTCGGTCAAACTTGGCCATTACCTCAGTTGGAATTTTTATCAGAATTTTGGCTATATCGTGATTCTTCCCCGTAAAATCCAAATACGGGGAAATTTAAAATGACTTCTTGTATTGTCCCCGAATATGGCCGTTTTATTTCTTTCTTGCAAGCGTCTGAATGATCTTGATTTTTTTTTTTTTTTTTTTTTGGACTGGTTTACGTGCGGAACTCAAAGATTAACGTCTGCACGATTTTCACAAGATAATGATGCAACATGAACGCTGTTACTTTCTTGGACAAAGACAACAGATTATTTTTATGACAAAAATCGTGCTAATCATGACTACCTCGTTATTGAAATATATAGTCCGTTTCAGCATTTAAGTTTGTTGGATAGGACATCGCTCTATATACTGCTCATGAATTTTCCCCGTCCGTCGGTATACTGATCGTGAATTTTCCCCGTATGTGAAACTGTCCTTAGTACAGAGAGTATCCATATACATATGTGAGAGTGGACATTGGCACATGGGAAGATGCTCTTTATTCCGTGAAAAGAAGAAAGAAAGACGAAAACCGGTGAAAATAAAGTCTGCTTAAATTTCCCCCTATGTTTAAACTTCCCCGTATCGTATCGTATATCTTTCGACCCGTATCTTTGAAATACCCCAAAAGATAACCAAGCCCCTTTTACTGTTTTAAAGTCCCCAAATAAGACCCTTTAAGACACAAGGAGGGAGTAATCCTCCCCCTTGCATGCATTTAAGTTTGTTGGATAGGACATCGCTCTACATACTGATCGTGAATTTTCCCCGTCCGTCGGTATACTGATCGTGAATTTTCCCCGTATGTGAAACTGTCCTTAGTACAGTAAGTATCCATATACAAATGTGAGAGTGGGCATTGGCACGTGGGAAGATGCTCTTTATTCCGTGAAGAGAAGAAAGAAAGACGAAAACCGGTGAAAATAAGGTCTGGTTAAATTTCCCCCTACGTTTAAACTTCCCCGTATCGTATATCTTTCGACCCGTATCTTTGAAATACCCCAAAATATAACCAAGCCCCTTTTCCTGTTTTATAGTCCCCAAATAAGACCCTTTAAGACACTAGGAGGGGGAAATCCTCCCCCTTGCATGCATTTAAGTTTGTTGGATAGGACATCGCTCTATATACTGATCGTGAATTTTCCCCGTCCGTCGGTATACTGATCGTGAATTTTCCCCGTATGTGAAACTGTTCTTAGTACAGTAAGTATCCATATACAAATGTGAGAGTGGGCATTGGCACGTGGGAAGATGCTCTTTATTCCGTGAAGAGAAGAAAGAAAGACGAAAACCGGTGAAAATAAGGTCTGGTTAAATTTCCCCCTACGTTTAAACTTCCCCGTATCGTATATCTTTCGACCCGTATCTTTGAAATACCCCAAAATATAACCAAGCCCCTTTTCCTGTTTTATAGTCCCCAAATAAGACCCTTTAAGACACTAGGAGGGGGAAATCCTCCCCCTTGCATGCATTTAAGTTTGTTGGATAGGACATCGCTCTATATACTGATCGTGAATTTTCCCCGTCCGTCGGTATACTGATCGTGAATTTTCCCCGTATGTGAAACTGTTCTTAGTACAGTAAGTATCCATATACAAATGTGAGAGTGGGCATTGGCACGTGGGAAGATGCTCTTTATTCCGTGAAGAGAAGAAAGAAAGACGAAAACCGGTGAAAATAAGGTCTGGTTAAATTTCCCCCTACGTTTAAACTTCCCCGTATCGTATATCTTTCGACCCGTATCTTTGAAATACCCCAAAATATAACCAAGCCCCTTTTCCTGTTTTATAGTCCCCAAATAAGACCCTTTAAGACACTAGGAGGGGGAAATCCTCCCCCTTGCATGCATTTAAGTTTGTTGGATAGGACATAGCTCTATATACTGATCGTGAATTTTCCCCGTCCGTCGGTATACTGATCGTGAATTTTCCCCGTATGTGAAACTGTCCTTAGTACAGTAAGTATCCATATACAAATGTGAGAGTGGGCATTGGCACGTGGGAAGATGCTCTTTATTCCGTGAAAAGAAGAAAGAAAGACGAAAAACGGTGAAAATAAGGTCTGTTTAAATTTCCCCCTACGTTTAAATTTCCCCCTAGCGTATATCTTTCGTTCTGTATCTTTGAAATACCCCAAAATAAAACCAAGCCCCTTTTCCTTTTTTCAAGTCCCCAAATAAGACCCTTTAAGACACTAGGAGGGGGAAATCCTCCCCCCATGCATTGATTTCAGTTTGTTGGATAGAAATACGGTATATATACTGATCGTGAATTTTCCCCGTCGTCACTTCATTATTATTTGAATGTAAATGTGAAAGAAGGGGAAATTTCACGATCAGTATATATACCATTTTTCTATCCAACAAACTGAAATCAATGCATGGGGGGAGGATTTCCCCCTACTAGTATCTTAAAGGGTCTTATTTGGGGACTTGAAAAAGGAAAAGGGGCTTGGTTTGTTTTGGGGTATTTCAAAGATACGGCTCAAAAGATACACGATAGGGGGAAATTTATACTTAGGGGGAAATTTAAGCAGTGCTTGTTACATGGTATGCCAATGTTTTACATATGTTTTACGGGGAAATTTGACGATCAGTATACCGACTGATGGGGAAATTTAAATAATGTTTTATGCATGACTTGCTAATTGCTATACTGGTGTTTTACGGAATAAAGAGCATGCATTGATCTTGTCCTTGTTAAAGCTAGAAATTTAAAGAAATGAAATCTATCCCCCCCCCCATGATATAACATGTTTAAAATTTAAATCAAGCGCCTGAATGACTCGGATCAAAGAAATTGTCGCAAAAGTATGTTTTTACGACATCAAAAAATTGACTATAGAAATCTCCCCCGTACGGGGAAAAATCACGATATAGCCAGAATTTTTATCAGAAAATCTTCCATTTTTTGGTGGCGAATTTTTCCAATATACTGGTATGGGCGTGTTTTCGTAATGAAAGATTCATTTATCACCATGTGCCCCTCCCTCATCTATCTGTTGGTCCCAGATCCGTTCACGGTAACGGGATCACCAGAGGGAGAGAAATCAACAACTAATAGAAAACCTACCTGAAACACTTATCATCATGGCATTCTTCCATTATAACTTTTCGGTTGATAATCCAGAATTAAATGTACTCCATTCACAACATCGATATAAAAATAACAACGTGGATTGTCACTTTATCACGAGCAAGTCGTGCTCGCTTGACCTTGTAAATTGTTGTGAATGGAATACTTTTACACCCGAGAAATACTGTTCAGTAAAATTTGTTTACGGCTGGGTTACTATAAATAAGTTCTGATATAAAGTGTACATCTCTATATGCCTATGTGACATAGATTGCAGCCCAGACACATATGCCTCTTTATATATGTACTTTGAAATTGTTTTACCTATTCTCCCTACCCCCCCCCCCCTGTTGTTCTTCTCCCTACCCATATGCTTGTCTGTGACTTGTCTTCAGTAAATAATGTGTATGCTAAAATGTTTGCCGCCGCCAAATGTGATATGTTGTTCCTCATATGTCATTTATATGTACTTGAGTGAATAAAGTGTTTGTCTGTCTGTCTGTCTGTCCTATGATTTGGCACATAATAGGTTACTTTCCTAGAAAAACGCCTGTAAGTTTGAGCTCATGTGCCAGGTATGGACAAAACAGCAGCCCATACACGTACAGCACGCCGCTGAATACTCAAGGTTCTTTCGTAAGTCTATGCACAGACTATGCCTGCACAATGTAACTTTTTACAGATACTTACCATATTGATGTTATATAAGATGCGAGAAGCCAAGCAATGTCTTCGTAAAATATGTTCTATAAAAGGGATATCCTTTGAAAGCAAAGACTATACCACAGTAATGAAATGTATCGCGTGTTCAAGTATTTCTATGCCAGACTAGCTAGTTTTGGTCAATTATGCTTCATCAGTGACCCTCAAAGATATGTTTGGAAATTCTTTAATTCCACAATGGAATCAATGATATTAAGGACAAGGAAATACAAACTACGCCAGGATAAAGGGCAAGGAGACCGTGCGGCCGCCACCCAGTTGTAGTGACGTTAAATACGTTGTGTTACTCATTACAGTCGCCTCGTTGAGGCTACCTATTTATATGAGTTCGTACAAAAATATCTTTTCAAAAATTAATATTAAGTTAACTTTTCCTAAATGCAGCGAAACTAATAAGTTTTCAGAAACAGAATGGCTCGTTTACGAAGGTATGGACGGTTGGTTGAAGAAAAGGTGTGTGTGTGGGGGGGGGGGGGGTTACGTCCAACCGAGATTGGCTTACAGCTGTTCTTGCAGAAAGTAAGGGTAGAGCGGGGAGGGATGTTGTTATTTCTTCTATTTCATTTTCCTCTTTCTCCTGTCCCTAACTTTCATCTCATCTGCTATCTCTTTGGTCTCTTTTCTTCCTTTCTCTGGGTGACCCGCAATGGCTGACGTGTCATTAAACCCAAAACAATAACATCACATGAACAAGTCCGTGAAATGAACACCCCTCTAAACCTTACTTTATAAAGAGAAAACTGGAGTTTACGGCGGTATATATTAGTTTTCGTATTTCTGCTCCAAGACATAGGCTATGGGTATTCGTTAGAACCGCCTCAACGAAGCGGTTCTAACGAGCACCCACAACCTATATTTGCAGTATAAATAAGAAAAATATCACGGATTTTCCTCGGAAAAGTAGCCATTTTGGAGATGTGAAAAAATGTGCTAGGTTGCAAGGTGTGTTATTACGAAACCCGGGAAGGGACATATTATTTTTTTTATAAGTTGTGCGCACAAGATATTATCATGTTCGGACAACAAATTATCCTGTGCGCAAAAGATATGATCTCTTATTTTATTGTGGGGTCACATGTGAGACGCCAAGTTCTGCAACGGAAGGTCAGGTGGTTTTTCTCCGGGTACTCCGGTTTTCGCCCACCTCTGATTAACGATCGGCTCGATATGAGTGAAATAATCTTGAAACCCAAACCAAAAAAAAAAAAAAAAAAAAAAAATATTGTGGAATCTCAGTAGGCATTACGAGAACACGTCCATGTGCTATAATCACGCCTTTCATACCTGTAAAATTAGTATTTTACTACGGAACCCGAGAAGGGACATGATTTTTTTTTTTTCTAAGTTGCACCGTCTATTATCGACACCGGAAATAGAATCCCGTTGAATCGATACAAAGCGAAAGTTGGCATGGTTCTTACATGAGTGTCCATGTATCACAGTGGTAAAGGCAATCGCGCAGGGTAAGGAACAAACACACCGGATAAGGATTTTTTTTTTCGATCAGGATAAAAAAGAAAATGGCGGAATGGGTATCACATGTTTAGGTTTGTTGTTGTTCTAGATCTCGTGTTATGGTTACTAATCAATACGGCTGCTCACATTAGCTTCACGGAAGACACATATTATTCACAAATTTATATTCGATGGTCCGAATTCGACAGTTACATCCAGTCAACGGAGAACCGGACACAGTGGAGCTACTCCACCGCGAAATCTCATTATTTTACATGAAACGCTCTTCTGGGAAGACGGCATGCACTTTTTTGTTGGTTGTAGACATACACATGATAAATCGGACTGTTGCAAATACGATATAAGGAAAATTTGAAATTTGAAGGCACGCAGTGAGAAATCCTAGTTCAATTTTCAATACAACGCCCACGGGCAAGGAAATGGGTACAACGCATATGATAAGACACAAAATTTTCCGGGTAAAATGGTTGTTGTATGGTCGTAGCACTAGGAAATTTCCATCTCAGATTAGGTTTTCCGATATTAATAATTAGTCCTACATAGTTTAAAGCACCAATTGTGATCTTTAGGAAACATTCAAAGTTTGTGTGCATTGTCTTGGCATGTGGATTGCTCTGGTTCTAGCAGTGGGACCACCCCCACCCCCACCCGACCCCCCCCACACACACACACACATACACTATGAATCTAGGACGATTTGGTCCGGACGATTTGACCTAGGAGAATTCGGCCAAGGAGAATGTGGTCCGTAAAACTATATTGGGTAGGACAACTTGGCAATGTCCTGTGCAAATTGACATTTAAATGTTTTGGATTTGTTTTCAGTATTGCCTCTTGGTTTGTTTGTTTGTTTTAGTGTTTAACGGCACTGTCAACACTATTTTTGGTCATTTTTGAGCCGGTCAGTTTACCTATCCAAACTTTTCCTGGGCAGGCTTATACGTAAGCGGTTAACCAGTACCCTGGACACTCTTTCGCCAGAAACTGACAACTGCCCTTCTTGAATCAGCGGAAGGGAGAGAATGGCCGTAGTAAAGGTTTCATGATCAATCTCCACGAAAGAATGTTGCCGACCCCGGCAGGTGTCGAACCCGTGCCCTCCTGATCACCAGCAGACGCGAATCCGACTGAGCCGGCATAATTATTCAGTTACCAATACATGTACATACTTTAATATTTGCCTTGCCCAACGGGGCTTAAGAAATAGATGGGCTGCTTGATGCTTCCACGCAGAGCTGAAAGCGACCCACACACGAGTACTGGTAAACTGCTTACAGGATCTAAGCCTGCCCAGGCAAAGCGGTGCGAGTCGACCCGCCCATGCTTATAAACCCTATTGGTTTCATTAGCCGACAGGGCTTGCGATGTCGTTTCATCTCAGTTTCGGGTAAAATTCCCACAAAATTGGAAGCAACGTCTCCAAAATGACCCTTACAGTGTTGACGGGGACGTTAAACCTCAATTCTAACACAGCGCGCCTATATAGGCAATGGAAAATTACTGTGTTTTATTTTGCAACAAATCACAGCTCGGACGAGCGTGACGAGTGACGTCATTAAAACTGCCAATATATGACGTCACTAGTCGATTTACGTGACGTTAGACGGTGTAACGTCATTTTCTCGCATCGAAAACGTTAGAAAAGGATATAAATGCATGTGTTTCAGTCGATAATTTTAGCGGGATTTCTTCTAACAATGACGAAAAGTTGTGAGATTTTGGAGGAAACAACAACATTATTGCTGATTTTCAGCGTGTTAGAATCGAAATAGATCGGCTCTAGTCTGTGATTTGTTGAGAAATAAATCACAGTTTGTCGGTCAGTTGTAAGTAGACAAATCACGCGCGCTACGCGCTTGTGATTTGATCTACTTTACAACTGACCTCCAAACTGTGATTTATTACTCAACAAATCACAGTTAGAGCTGATCTATTTCTTAAATCAAACAAACAATCGTACAAAGGGCCTGTAAAGAAGTTTTATGAAAAGAAAGAGCTTCAAAGAAAAACAAATCAATAAAATGTTTGGTCATTCACAAATAAGGTATGTTTTACCATGACTTTACCCCTACCCTCAGCTGATTTTGACCAAAGTTGCAAAACTTGTCACCTTTATGGCTTTCAAAATATAATAGCCCAGCCTTGCCTGTACATTATTTTATATTTTGTATACAGATACAGTTTTGATATGTTAACATGTGGTGAAAATATATAAAAAATGAACTGTGAAATCTGTGTTTATTTTTTTTCATAAATTAATTTTTGGTCATTATCAGAAATGTCAGCATAAAACTGCCATAACTCCGTTCATAGGAAAGCTAAATATATGTTATTATTACTCATTTTCTTAGTTAGAAACCAAGGAATAATTTGATACCTGTTTCATTTTGATCCTGTAATTTTTCATTTTTCGTATATCTCCATGATAACGCAAGTAGGTGGGGTAACAAGATACGACTCACTTAGTGTACAAACGATGAGCAATGCTACCTGATATATTAATGCGCCAATTGAAACCGGGTTTTTAAGGGCACTTTCTATTGTCTTTTTCTTTCGAAGGGGTATACTTTTATCACACTTTTCTTACTATTTTTGTCACATTTTATTAACTGAATACAGACACATCAAACGCCAAAGTATTCTGAAAATACTTGAATACGAAACAACTCGTTTCTGTGTATGTTTCCATTAACGACGCCTGTTAGCAAGTGAAACGTCGCACACTGAAGAGGATTTGAGTGAGGGTCAAAAAGAAGCCAAATCATATCAGTCCCTTTAATGACCATGTACGAGGGCTGTGCAAATATGAATGCAACTAAGCACATAAAAATGATTCCGTGATAGATTTCGATGAAAAATTTATTTTGTCCCCTCAAAGTATTCCCCTTTAACAGATATACAAACATTCAGTCTTCTGATACAATCATTGAATGCATTTTGGTAGTCTTTTCGAAGTTTACTATGAAGGCACTGGAATATTGCAGAACCGAGGTGTTTGCGCTGTACAAATTTTCGACCAGAAAGGTATTTTTTTCAGCCGCGGGAACAAAAAAAAAGTCACACGGGACAAGGTCAGGGGAATACGGGTGTGAGGGAGTTCAACAACCTTTTCCTGCTTCAGATAGTCTTGCACAATGAACGCCTTGTGCGATGACGCATTGTCATGTAGCAATCTGACATTGGCCAAACCAGTTGCGGGTCTTCGTTCTTTGAAATTTTTCTTCAATTTTCGAAGAACTTTATTCTTGTAAAACTTCGCATTTACAGATTTGCCTTTAGGTACGGCAACCTGAATAGCAGGGCCCTGATTTGAAAAGAATATGGCATACATTACCTTCTTGACGCTCATGGTCCGCTTTGCAATGCATGGTCTTTTGCAATACTTTGTTGCCCATATTTTGTTCTGAATCTTTCGTTTTGGCTCAAAAAAGTGAACCCATGTCTCGTCACCTGTGACGACATTAGCGAAAGACCGTGCATTGTAATTTGGAAACTTTTTAAGCAACTTCTTGGCGCACTGAACGCGTGTCTTTTTCTGCTCATCTGTCAACAGCACATCTAGCACAGAACTTTCTCATTTTCAAATCCCGTTTCAGAATTGTATGAGCTGCTCCTAATGAGATGCCAACCATACTAGCTATTTGCCTAGTGGTGTATCGTGCATCGTGCATCGGTAGCAACTATTTCTTTCACTCTAGCAACCATCTTTGCAGATGTTGCTCTTTTCGGCCGACGATCATGTGGTGCATCTTCTGTTGAGCCTAGCCTACAGCTTAATTTCTTACACAAATGAAAAACTGTCGAAAAAGACATTTCATTATGCCCATAAACCGAACATATTTCATCAAAAATGTCTTTGCACCGTATACCAAGAATACAACGATTCTTAATATAGGACCGTATTTCAACGGCGTACTCTGACCTTCTTCCAACTTTTTTTTGTATTAGTATACAAGAGTAGACAGTGTTTATCGAACGATATACATGGCTAAAGTGCACGGATTTTAACAGGTTTGATATCAATGAATAGGATAAATGTTTTTCTACGCTGTGATATTTATTTCCAAGTGATTTTCGCATTAGTGCATGAGAAAACGTTCTACTTGCATTCATATTTGAACAGTCCTCGTAATAGGTATGATTCACGAATTTGGCGAATTTATGTACCTTATTTTCAGCCAAAAGAACAAGCATACAATTTTCTACCAGAAATACGGCATGGACAAATACATCATTTCTCTAATTCATGATCGCGATGAACCCAATCCATCTATCCCCCATAGGGGATGATTATATTGCTAGAACCACAGCAATGCGCATGCCAAGACAATGCACACAAACTTTGGACGTTTCCTAAAGGTAACAATTGGTGCTTTAAACTATAGGACTAATCATTAATATCGGAAAACCTAATCTGAGATGGAAATTTACTAGTGCTACGACCATATAACAACCATTTTCCCAGGAAAACTTTGTGTCTTATCATATGCGTTGTACCCATCTCCTTGCCCGTGGGCGTTGTATTGAAAATTGAACTAGGATTTCTCACTGTGAGCCTTCTAATTTCAAATTTTCCATAAATCGTATTTGCAACAATCAGAGTTATCATGTGTATGTCTACAACCAACAAAAAAGTGCATGTCATCTACCCAGAAGAGCGTTTCATGTAAAATAACAAAGGAACAAACACACCGGATAAGGATTTTTTTCCGCTCAGGATAAAAAAGAAAATGGCGGACTGGGTATCACATGTGCAGGTTTGTTGTTGTTCTAGATCTCGTGTTATGGTTACTAATCAATACGGCTGCTCACATTAGCCTCACGGAAGACACATATTATTCACAAATTTACATTCGATGGTCCGAATTCGACAGTTACAATTAGTCAAACGGAGAACCGGACACAGTGGTTTAGTAAATATACTCCATTCACAACATTACTACCAAACGCGGTATTTACTAATGACGTGGAGTGTCACTTTTTTCGCACAACTTAATATATTGTGCGTACACAATATTATCTTGTTCGCACAACATATTTTCTTGTTTGCACCACATAGATTTTGGGAAGTTGTGCGAACAAGATATTATCTTGTGCGGACGAGATATCATCTTGTTCGCACAACAAATTATCTTGTGCACACAAGATATTATCTTGTGCGGACAATAAAATATATTGTGCACACAAGGTATTAAGTTGTGCGAACAAGATAATATCTTGTGCGCACAAGATATTATCTTGTCCGCACAAGATCTATGTTGTGCGGAAAAATTATATTTTGCGGACAAGATTATATCTTGTTCGCACAACTCAATATCTTGTGCGCACAAGATAATATGTTGTGCGAACAAGATATTATGTTGTCCGCACAAGATAATATGTTGTGTGAACAAGATAAGATGTTGTCCGCACAAGATAATATCTTGTGCGCACAAGCGAATATGCTGTCCGAACAAAATAATATCGTTCAAGTTGGCTTGTGCGCACAACTTATAAAATAAATAACTCATGTCCCTTCTCGGGTTCCGTAATCTTCTTACAGTTGTGTTTTCAATAGTTTCCCATCAGTTAAACGAACGCTGAACATGACGACGTTTCATACACATAGAGGATCTTACATGAGTGTTCATGTATTATTGAATTTATTAAACAAGTTGAGGAAAAGGGATAAAATGCGAGGCTTTGCCGAGCATTATATCCCTTTTCCTCAACGAGTTTAATAAATTCAATATTACATGAGCACGAATGCAAGATTCTATTTATCATATGACATTTAAAACGCATTTTATTCACGATTGTTCACAAAAATGTCAATATTCCGCCATTAGTAAACGCGACGTCGTTAAGGACGTCGTACATGTAACCTATGGGACGTATCTAGCTAATTTGCATATTTAATCCACTAGTGGATTATCGAAAATAATACATATAGATTATTCATTCTCCTAGTTGAAATATGGGATTTATAAACCGAGGGAGGTAAAACAATCCGATAAAGAAACGAGTGCGAAGCACGAGTTTCTTTAACGGATTGTTTTACCTCCCGAGGTTTATAAATCCCATATTTCAAATAGGAGAAATGTATAATCTGTATATTACATGCACTTCCATAGACTTTTAGGAGAGTTTGGATCTTGAATTTTGGATCTGAATGCCCGTTCAGTTGACTGTTTACAGCCCATGTAAACGGTTCAATCAGCGAAGTGTTACAGAATCTGGGTGGAAGAACAACTGGATGGGCGCCATTTTGAAAGCGCTTTCTACAGTTTTGAACAAAAATAGAAGAAACAAAGTGTTTCAGTGATAAAACAAGTAAAACGTTAGATTAAATAAAGCAAAACTTACATCCTAATCAATGGTCATATCCATGTTTTCTTTTGTTTCAGCGTTGCATCCGACTCAAACGTCACGCATTCTGAACGTCTGTTGATATTTCTTAGACGCCATTACAATGACGTCATGAATAACGTCGCCGTGATTGAAACTTTCCCGCGTTTGAATAGAACAATTTCACTGCAAAGCGGTATCTCGTATCTTGTACATAAAGTAGTTCCAGCTGAAGGGATTTATTTCCCCGGCTAAGAGGAAATATTTCTTCTTAGCAAAAAGGAAAATACCAAGTTTATGTCTGGTAGAAATCATGGTATTTCTCTGTAATGCATGTAATATATGGCGTTATTACCCTCTCAGGCGCGACGTCATATGATAAAATGACGTAACACGCGGGTACTTAACCACGTTTTATTTTCTTATTTATTATTGGGTTTTGGTATTACGGCCCTTTGAAGATTATTTCACTCTAATCGAGCCCATCGTTATTCAGAGGTGGGCGAAAACCGGAGTACCCGGAGATAAAACCACCTTACCTTCCGTTTCAGAACTTGGTGTCTCACATGTACCCACAGCGATGAGAGACCTAATGATTAACTTGACTTGAAGAGTCCGCGCTCTTATCCACAAGGCCACGGAGGCCCGTTTTGGGTCACGTTATATTACTACCTGTCCCTGTCTGAAATGGTACATGGAATTAATCGAAGTACATGTATAAGTCTTCTGTTTCAACCAGTCAGGTCGCACGAAATGTGCAAAATGATTGAGAATTGGATTTAAAGGGCTATACATTATTTGTTCTTGTTTCTGCTCCGAGACATAAGTTGTGGGTACTCGTTAAAAAAGGGATAGTACTAACGAGCACTCCCAGCCTATGTTTTGTGTAGCTGTATGAATCATATCACACATTTTCAGTAGACAATCTGAAAGAATGCACGGTGTCGCAATGATACGGGCCATGACTGTTTTCATTGTACATGAAACTTGATATCTCTGAGCTCGGCATGACTTCGATAACATAATATGGACAAAGATAAGAAAACCGACAATAGGTCAGCCACGAACCGAAATAATTTCTTCTTGAATCAGTCGTCTAAGATGTTGGGCTTTGGCGTTTTCGCTTGCAGTATTCTGTTCTCCTCTGTTTATGCTTTTCAAGATATAACCATTTCCACGTATTTGCAAAATAATCATGCTCGTTTTGCTACGCTGAACAGGATGTTGCAGGTATCCGGTTTAGATGCGACTCTGAACGGATCAGGTTCGTATGTGTACATCAATATATGCTTATATGCAATATATGTTTTTATCATATGACGTCGCGTCTGAGAGTGTAATAGCGTCATGTAATATTTTTGATAATCCACTAGTGGATTAAATATGCAAATTAGCTAAATACGTCCCGTAACGTTACATGTACAACGTACTTATTGACGTCGTGTTTACTAATGGCGGAATATTGACATTTTTGTAAAGAAACGTGAATAAAATGCGTTATAAATGTCATTTGATAAATAGAATCTTGCATTCGTGCTCGTGTATTATTAAATTTATTAAACTCGTCGAGGAAAAGGGATAAAATGCTCGGCAAAGCCTCGCATTTTATACCTTTCCCTCAACTCGTTTAATAAATTCAATAATACATGAGCACTCATGTAAGATCCTCTATAGAATACGTAATACAACAGCAAACTTTCGGAGGTACATCTTCACGTCTCACGCTTAAAATTTTCTTCTACAGTCAAGTACAAGTACCCATGAATCTCTCTCTTTCTTTCTCTCTCTCTCTCTCTCTCTCTCTCTCTCTCTCTCTCTCTCTCTCTCTCTCTCTCTCTCTCTCTCTCTCTCTCTCTCTCTCTCTCTCTCTCTCTGTCTCTCTCTCTCTCTATTTAACCATTATTCGAATACACTATATACAATACTTGAACCTAGGAAATGACTTCCATATAAGCACTATGCTTACCGTCAGATCCTATGTCATGTTGCGTGTATGTATCTATGTATGTCTTTGTAACTTATTTGCAAATAAATATTGTTTAAACCAATATATGCTTGAAATATCTGACGTTCGTTTAGAATATATTTTTCAGTGATTTTAAGGGGAATGGAAACACCTGGCAGATTTTTCCGCCATTTTTCAAAGGGAGAAAACATTCCGGACTTCCTGTTTGCGTTTCTATAAGCCCTGCCCGACTGAATAAGGGGTCTCCTCTTAAAGGTAACAATTTGCTCTCCTTTAAGAGTTAATCCCCATTGACGTGGGAGACAAAAATCCCTTTGCAGGAGTTGCCTCCCATGAAGGTGTACCAATTGCCCTTAAATTGAATTAAATCTACACTAGGATGAATGACAGCGATACTTTTAACGGTGACCGAACAATCCATTTACGTCAGTCGTATATGATTTGTGAAAGTTTATTCTTAGCAAGGAATACACCAAATATCTGAACACTGTCAAGTGTACCCATTTCCTTGGCCAGACAAGCAAGTTTAGGCCAATTATATGTAAGCCTCATCAGTGTCCCTCCAATATTTTCAAGCCCGATATAAATTATTACTCGTACAGTAAAATTCCTATAACAAGCGTTTGATATTTCTCTTATTTCTGGTCCAAATATAGATTGCGAGTTCTCGTTAGAACCACCTGATTTAGGCGGCTCTGTCGAGTACCCACGGTATATGTTTTGATTTGTTTGTTTGTTTGATTTGAGGTTTAACGTCCCCGTCAAAACTGTAAAGGTCATTTTGGAGACGTTGCTTCCAATTTTGTGGGACTTTTACCCGACATTGAGATGAATTGACATCTCAAGCCCTGTCGCCCAATGAAACCAATAGGGCTTATTAGCATGGACGGTCCGCCTCGCACCGCGGTTCCTGGAAGGCTTAGATCCTCTAAGTGGTTTACCAGTACTAGTGTGCGGGCCGGAGTCAGCTCTGCGTGGAAGCATCATGCAGCCCATATATTTCTTCAAGCCCCTATGGGCGGGGCCATTATATGTTTTGAGCAAAAACAAGGAAAATAATGAATACCCCCGTAAACCACAGTTTTCTTTATACAAAAAAGTGTTTTGGAGGTCTTCATTTCAAGGAATGTGGTCTCTAAGTGAAGACAACACAATGACACTGAAATCTCAATAAGCTTTTAAAACCAGATTGTCTTAATTTTATGTGGTCTTAAGGGGAATGGGACCACCTTCAGGGGAGGCAACTCATGCAAAAGTATTTTTGCTCCCATGTCAATAGGGGTCAACTCTTAAAGGAAAGAATTAGCTCCTGAGGAGCAAATTCTTTCCTTTAAGAGTTGACCCCTTTTTCCGTGGGACAGAGCTTTTAGAAAAGCGAACAGGAAGTTCAAAATGTTGCTCCCCTTTGTAAAATGGCGGAAAACTCTGCCAGGATGCTATCCAAAGTTCACAAACAATCGCTCCATCAGCACAAACATGTCCATGTGCAATAATAGCATACAAGATGGTGTCAGAAATTACAAATATTAGGTAAAAATGTCTGATTTCTGCTTTCAACATAGATTGTGGGCGCTCGAATAACAAGTATCCACAATTTATGTTTTTGAGCAGAAATAAGGCATAAAATGTGAACCCATATATTTACATATCCAGTGTAACGTCTAATGTAAACCTCTAGAAAACAATATAGTTCATACTTCCATGAACGAATCGAGTCACATGATTTTTAGTGACGTCGAGTGACGTCAGTCTGAACCATTGTCCTCTATGGGCGTTGGTGGCGTCAACGATATTCTGCTCTTTGTAGAAAAACAGGGTGTAAATGTTTTTCAGCTTTAATAGTTTGCCCTATAAGAATTTTTTCGCCGAGTGATGAGTAGCAAATAATGTAAATATAAGATATAAACTTATTTTTTCTGCTGTTCATGAAAGTATGAACGACAGCGGGTCGCTGGCAATGTTTACATGAACCCCTTCAAAATAAGCCACAGTTCTCTTAAGAAATTAATTTTACATTTTTGTTGTTCATAAAAGTATGAACGACAGTGGGTCGCTAGCAAAGATTGCATGAACCCATTCGGGGTTCATTTACTTTGCATGCGACCCACTGAAAATAAATGTTAATTACAGGTCCATTCACTCTGTTCGCGCCGACTGACCAAGCATTTAGTCATCTCCCTATCACACAGCTCACCCAACTCCAGGACAACACCCTAAAATTACAGGCTGTATTGAAGTATCATGTACTGAATGGTTTTCTATTGGTGCCACAGATCACAAATGGATTGACAAGAATGACAATTGAAGGAGAGGAGTTGCAGTTTCATATTCTTTCAAACAGAGTATGTAGGATACGATCTGGTGCAATTCTCGGCTTCGACCTAGTAGGATAGTAGTCCCCATCACGAAAACACGCCTATATATATATTTGACCCCCTTGAACCCCACTTTTATACAGTAAAACTTGGGTTTACAGGGGTAAACCTTGTTTTTCTTATTTCTGCTCTATAATATAGATTGTGGGTACTCATTAGAACCGCCTCAATGAGGCGGTTCTAACGAGTGCCCACAATCTACATTTTGAGCAGAATTAAGAAAAATATCATAATTTTCATCGTTTTCGGCGGTGAAGTTTACCATGCATTTGTATAGGCGTGTTTTCGTAATGTCCTGTGCAGGGTCTGTGGTTGTCTTGTTTGATTCGAGGTTTAACGTCCCCGTCAACACTGTATAGGTCATTTTGGAGACGTCGCTTCCAATTTTGTGGGACTTATACCCGACATTGAGATGAAATGACTTCCCAAGCCCTGTCGCCCAATGAAACCATCAGGGTTTATAAGCATAGACGGTCCGACTCGCACCGCTTTACCTGGGCAGGCTTAGATCCTCTAAGCGGTTTACCAGTACTCGGGTGCGGTCGGATTTTAGATCAGCGTGGAAGCATCATTCAGGCCATCTATTTCTTCAAGCCCCGAAGGGCGGGGCCTGACGGGTGTGTGGTTGTCTCCGGGTTCTTCAGTATCCCGCACCACCTACATGCACGACCTCAGTACATCAGAGCTGTGCCTTCGATAACGCATTTATCATCACTTGAACAAGTCCGTGAAATGAACATCCCCTTAAACACCACTTTATATAGAGGAAACTGAGGTTTACGTGTTTATACATTATTTTTCCAATTTCTGCTCAAAAATATAGGTTTTGGGTACTCGATAGTACTGCCTCAGTGAGGCGGTTCTAACAAGTACCCACAGCCTATGTTTGCAGTATAAATAAGAAAAATATCACGGGTTTACATCGGAAAAGTAGCCATTTTTGAGATGTGAAAACTGCACAATGTCTCAAGGGTGTCTTATCGTAATGTTATACTTATGAATTATGTGAGCTTTCTGTGCCAACGAAAAAGAACATGTATGTTGAAATATACACTTCACCATGTTAACATATTCGTCTATATACCCAAATTAAAACAAACAACTGGGGTTTACATGGGCATACGTCACTATTTTTCCTGTGCGAGTCGGACCATCCATGTTTATAAACCCTATTGGTTTCATTGGGTGACAGGGCTTGAGATGTGTCGGGTAAAAGTCCCACAAAATTGGAAGCAACGTCTCCAAAATTACCTACATAGTGTTGACGGGGACGTCAAACATCAAATCAAAAAAACAAAACAAACACTATTTTTCATATTTCTGCTCAAATACATAGGTTTCGGGGACTCGTTAGAACACAACATAAACCAAGCTTTTACGTGACAAAACAACTTAACGATAGCTTCTGTCCATATATCATATGGCATCGCGTTTTCACCATATTTGCATTATTTGCTGGCTCCCAGCTTGCACATTGTCAATATTGAAAAAACAGGTAACCAGACCCCCCTGACCTTAAAAGGTCAGGGGGGGTCTGGTAATCTGTTTTTCCAACACTGATAACCTTCAGACTAGGAACCAGCAGATAATGCAAATAAGGTGAATGAGAATGTAATAACGCCATATATTAAATCCGGTAAACCAGTTGTGGATTAGATAATGCGAATTATTCTAACACTTGTCGCCTATATAGCCAATGGTTAAATCCGGTGATATTTTGGATGATAAATCACTAGGCGAGAAAGCGTGACGAGAAGAGCCACCGTTTTATGACGATTTGCAACGTCATCGACCGTTTCCTTGACGTTAGACGGAGTAAAGTCTTTTTCACGAATAAAGTACTTTACAAAAACAGTTAACTGCATGTATTACAGTCAAACATGTTGGTGGGATTTCTTCAAACAATGGTGGGATGTTGAGAGAAAACGAAGGCAACAACTGCATTTAGTCTACTTTCAGTGTGTGTCGCCCCCGCCCATAGGGGCTTGAAGAAATATATGGGCTGCATGATGCTTCCACGCAGAGCTGATTCTGGCCCGCACACTAGTACTGGTAAACAGCTTAGAGGATCTAAGCCTGTCCAGGAACCGCGGTGCGAGGCAGACCGTCCATGCTAATAACCCTATTGGTTTCATTGGGCGACAGGGCTTGAGATGTCATTTCATCTCAAAGTCGGGTAAAAGTCCCACAAAATTGGAAGCAACGTCTCCAAAATGACCTTTACAGTGTTGACGGGGACGTTAAACCTCAAATCAAACAAAACAAAACTTTCAGTGTGTTAGAATCTTTGTTGCGTGATCTGTGGAGTAATATTTCACAGTTTGTCGGTCAGTTGTAAGTAGGTAAATCATTCGTGCTACGCGCTCTTGGTTTGGTCTATATTACAACTGACCTCCAAACAGTAATATATTACTCAACAAGTAATATATCATAGTGTGTCGGTCAATTGTAAGTAGATAAATCACTCGCGCTATGCGCTCTTGATTTGATCTACATTACAACTGACCTCCAAACAGTGATATATTACTCAACAAGAGCTGATCTATTTCTTAAGCAAGATACGCCCCTTAACGTTACACATACCACGGTCTCATCGACGTCGTGTTTACTAATGGCGGAATGTTGACATTTTTTTTTTACAAAACTCGTGAATTAAAGGTTTTATATGGCATATGATAAACAGAATCTTGCATTTGTGTTTATGTAGTATTGTTTGTTTTTTTTTTTTTTTTAAACTCGTTGAGGATTTAACTCGTAGAGGAAAAGGCATAAAATGCTCGGCGAAGCCTCGCATTTTATCCTTTTACCTCAACTATTTGAATGCAATTCAATGATACATAAAAACTCATGAAAGGCAGTGCTTAAACGTCAGCTGCAAAGTTTTTTCTCCACTTTACAGACAGTAAAAGTTGAGGGAGCAACCGTTTCTAAAACTGATGAGATTCTTAACAACGGTGTTGTACACACTATCGACAACGTTTTACTCCCATCAACGTCAACTTTATCGGAAATACTGCTGTCAAGACCCAACGTCTTCGGCGATCTCCTCCTCTTGATGACGATTACGGACCTCTTGCCGGCCATTGGCGGGGGTATGTCATAATAGTTTTTGTTTGTTTGTCTGATTTGAGGTTTAATTCCCCGTCAACACTGTAAATGTCCTTTCTGAGACGTTGCTTCCAGTTTTGTGGGACTTTTACCCGACATTGAGATGAAATGACATCTCAAGCCCAGCCGCCCAATGAAACCAATAGGTTTATAAGCATGGACGGGCCGACTCGCACCACTTTGCCTGGGCCGGCTTAGATCCTCTAAGCGGTTTACCAGTACTCGTGTGAGGTCGGTTTCAACTCTGCGTGGAAACATCTTGCATCCCATCATGCAGCCCAAATATTTATTCAAGCCCCGATTGGCGGGGGGCCGATATCATAACAGTAAAACTTCATTGTCTCAAACACGGGAGGGTCTTTTACTATGGCTAATTCGAACAGATGAGTGCAAACAACACACATTTAAACCAATATATGACAATGGAATCGTCCACCTAGTAAGTTTGGAGTGGTCCATTTCAAATTATAGGGGTGTCATGTTTGTCTTTGTTTGTGGCAAATTTGAAGAAAAAAAAAAAAACAGATGTTCTTTAAGCAAACAGTGTAGACCAAGATCAGACGCCGCGTTCTGCGGCGTCTGATCTGGGTCTGCACTGTTTGCCAGTGTCCAAGAAAAGGGCCGCTAGGCATATATGGGTTAATGATAAAATAAGGAAAAAAAAACTTAATAACCCCTAAAAGGTTGTTTCCTGTTGTTATGGAAGCAATCTCTAGAGCCTCAAATCCTAGTTCGAATTAACCGCGGTAAACGAGCCATTCGTGTAACGAGTCATCCACGTTCGAGATATTTAAGTTTAAAACTTGCAGAACATGTATCTGATGTCAGTGAGCCAACGAACGGTACATGTGCATATATCAGTTTAACGTCCCGCCAACAGCTAAGGTCATACGGAGACGGGATCTCGATTTATAGTCTCATCCGAAAGTCTGGAGAAGCCCGGAATCGAACTTCTGGCACACGACCCCTGGTTTATGAGGCGAGTAGCGTACCCACTCCATCATGGAGGCTTCTGTAACTTTGTTTATAAACCAACACGTTACATTCATGTAAAACATGGTTCCCAGCCACAGAAGCACGCCACCGTATTTTGCATGTTCAGGTTTCTTGGTACCCATCTGGAAGATACTTTTGACATGCCAAAATGTCCATGAATTATAGTGTAAACTACCACATTCTGAAGCAAGTTCGGCAACTTTGGTTCGGCGAGAGTTTAGCTTAAGTCTCTCAACACTGTCGATCATCTCCTGGTTGATGACATCAGCAGCGCAACCTGGACTTGGGTCATCTTCTAAGGAGTCTCGCCCACGTTTAAATTCCGCTGACCTCTTTGCCACTGTGGAAAACTTTGGGCTACTATCACCATACACATCAGCCATGCGCGCATTGATTGCTTTTGCGCCCTCCGTAGTTAGGAACTTAATGACTGCTCTGACTTTCCATATTTTGCCTATGGGTATAGGTTTTTAAACAAAAAGTAAGAGCAAAAAATGTACGTGCTGACGTTCAGTCAGCACGTACATTTTTTGCTCTTACTTATTGAGTTATCATTCAACTGACAAAGTTTCACAGTGCACGAAAATGGAAAAAGAAAATTTGAATTGTCTAGTTCTACGAATTAATTGAACTTCCCTCGTATCTCCATAACAGCTCCTTAGCAGATAAAAATTGTGACATTTTTTTCTTATTTTGGCTTGAAACATAGGTTGTGCGTACTAGTTATAACCGCCTTCATTGGGCGGTTCTAACGAGTACAAACAATCTATGTTTCAAGCAAAAATAAGGAAAATAATGAATAGCCCCTTAAACCTTACTTTCCTCCATATAAAGGGGAATTTAGTGGGTGTTCATTTCACGGATTTGTTCACATGATGTCATGGGACATTGTAGTTCTAGAGATATTAAAGACGTCCAAAGATGAAGTCTGGTAAGAAAACTTCTGCATCACGAAAACATGCCTATATAATTTTGCCCCCCCCCCCCCTGAACCCCACTTCTATATAGTAAAACTGGAGTTTACAGGGGTAATCCTTATTTTTCTTATTTCTGTTCTGAAATATAGAGTGTGGGTACTCGTTAGAACCGCCTCGATGAGGCGGTTCTAATGAGTACCCACAATCTATACTTTGAGCAGAAATAAGAAAAATATCATAATTTTTCATCTTAAAATGGTAAATTTTTCGGCGGTAAAGTGTCCAATGTATTTGTATGGGTGTGTTTTCGCAATGTATATTTTGGTGACTTACGTTACATGCATGATGCACGTGTCCCTGCTTTTACCCAATTTTATGCACTTTTCTTAACTTAAAGTGTTTTACGCGGTATGCGTTCATATATCTTTTCAGCGGGAGCGTACACAGTATTCGCACCAACAGACACGGCGTTTGAGAAAATCTACAACCTGTTTCCATCTTTCGATTCTCCGAACGCCGCGTATTTTTACTCTGGTAAGTTATTTATCAGTTACTCCCTACATATATCGCATTGTAACACATTGACCTGATAACGATATGCTATCTCAGGACAAGTGAGCTTTATCAGGTCAACATGACATTGCACTTTTATGAATGAACCAGGCTACTAGAAACAATGGCAAAAATGTTATCACCTGAGGAATGTTCGGACGCACTGAGGACCATCGATAACTGATCGTAAATTGCTAATTTTAGAGTGCACAAGGGGGTAGGTAAACTGGTGAATAGAATACCAGATTCGTGTGATTTGATATCAAGTTTGAAAGCAAAGGAATCGCTCAATATTAATCCGTCTGTTTATAAAATTCCTTTTTAAGAATTTTAAAACATTAATCAACAGATACATCTTGTCGGAATGGCAAGGCGAATGGGACCGTGCCATGCCATTAAACCTGTCGTTGGAACAAACTGCTCTCCTCCACAGTTTTCCAGGAAAGAGGGTGTAGTATTAACGCGACTGCGCATTAGCCATACTAGAGTTACTCATTCTTATATTTTTAATGGTGATGATCAGCCTTCTTGTGTAGGTTGTGATCAGCCATTCACTGTGAAACATATCTTAATTGACTGTGTTGACTTTCCGCCCTCACGTAACTTATATTTCAAAGCTGACACTTTGCAACAACTGTTTAAAGATGTACCTGTTGATAATATTATTTTATTCTTAAAAGAAATTGGACTTTTTCATAAGATTTAACTGTTTCAGATTTTTATACATTGTCATTCTGATTTTTTTTTTACTTTTAGTATCCTCATAATTCTTCATGCCGTTTAACAATTAACCGTTTGACGCTTATGACCCACAAAGAGGGTTGACGCGTCGTTAAACACGAAATCATCATCATCATCATCATCATCATATCAAGTTTATCAGGCTCGGCTACGAGAACGCATGTAGAATCGCTCGGCAAGCCTTGCGATGATACAAGCATTCTCGAAACCTTGCCTGATAAACTTGATATCAAAAGACACTCACCTGGTATTCTCTTATAACAATACTACCCCTTCACGAGAACACCGGTGTCACGTCACGAGACAACCTCACCACGTTAACTGATGGTGTCCGTGTAATAAGCTCCCTCTAAACCGCACTTTATGTATAGAAAAGTGGGGTTTACGGGGTGGGGTATTCATTGTTTTTCCTTATTTCTACTCCAAGACATTAGTTGTGGGATAGCGTTAGAGCCGCCTCAGTGAGGCGCTTCTAACAAGAACCGAAACCTATGTTTGGAGTACCAATAAAAAATATTTTTTTTTATCTGGAATATCACCGTTTTTGTTTGGTGATATGAAAAACTGTACTACATCGCACGTTTGTTTGATTTGAACTATAACGTCCCCGTCAACACTGTATGTGTCATTTTGGAGGCGTTACTACATCGCACGTATGTGGTAGCATAATATGCCTCCTGGAAAGAAATACATGTAACACCGACCTGCCCATATTACACAGACCACTGCTCATACTACACAGTAAAGAAATTTCAGATATAGAGGATATTACATGAGTGGTCATTTCATATGATATTGAAGACACGAGCCTTCGGCGAGTTTGATAAATTTCATACGAAATCCCCACTCGTGTAAGATTCTGCTTATCATATAACGATTTTAAATCGGATTTTTTTCACTGAAGGAGAGCAAAAAAAAAAAAAAAAAAAAAAACATAGGGTTAGCACAGGCGGCCTCATGACGTTACGCGCCAGTAACCATGTGTTATTATAGGATTCTTGCATAAATATCTATGCGCATGGCTGTTTGAAACCATTTAAAAATGAAATTTATTTTTTTGCTGTCCATGGAAGTATGAACGCAGTGGGTCGCGTGCAAAGTAAATGAACCCCGAAGTGGTTCTTGCAAACTTTGCAAGCGACCCGCTGTTGTTCATACTTTCATGAAAAGAAGAAGATTTTTTTTTATATTTAGATTATTTGCCTCTCGTCACTGGGCGAACAAAACGCTTATAGAACAAACTTTAAAGCTGAAAAACGTTTACACGCTGTTTGTCTACATAGAGCGGAATAGCGTTGACGTCACCAACGTCCGTAGAGAACCATGCTTTAAAATGACGTCACTTGACGTCACCCAAAATCATGTGATTCGATGCGTTCATGGAAGTATGAACTATATTGTTTTCTACAGGTTTACATTAGAATTTACACTAGAAATGTAAATATTTAAGAAATGAAATTTATTTTTCTGCAGTTCATGGAAGTATGAACGCAGTGGGTCGCGTGCAAAGTAAATGAACTTAAACTTTGCTAGCGACCCACTGTCGTTCATACTTTCATGAAAAGCAGAAAAATTAAGTTTATTTTTTATATTTACATTATTTGCCCCTCATCACTGGGCGAAAAAATGCTTGTAGGGCAAACTTTTAAAGCTGAAAAACATTTACACGCTGTTTTTCTACAAAGAGCGGAGCAGCGTTAACGTCATCAACGCCCGTAGAGAACAATGGTTTAGAATGACGTCATTTAACGTCACTGAAAATCATGTGATTTGATGCGTTCATTGACGTATGAACGCAATCGTTTTCTATAGGTTTACATTAGACTTTACACTGGAAATGTAAATATTGTCAAATGGACCGAAAGTCGTGCTCAAACAGCAAAAACCATGTTAAAATCTTGAAATTCGCGTGCTGTTTGAACATGGATTTCACAAGACTGGCCTTGCTTTGTTTACCTTAGGTTGAGCGACGTAACGTTATCGACCTAAACGTAGCGTTTTAGGGTTTTATGATGACGTCAGATGGTTACTGCGTAACAACGTCATTGTAAACAACATTCTGAACTGGCCGCCTTGTTGGTTCGCCGGTCGTATTTGAAGAGTTTATATGGAGTTTATATGGAGCTTTTGGGCGTTTTCGTCGGAATCGTAAGTTATGCAAGAACAACGATCATCCATGGTTATTTCATTGCATTAACATTTGCCGGATCCCTCGGAAGATATTTGAACTTTCGGCATGGGGGCCTCATGTTCAAACAGCTTCCTCGGGACCCGGCGAATGTTAATGCATGAAAAAGCATGGTTGATCCATATAAACCCCATATAAACTCTTCATATGCGACCGGCAACCCAACATGGCGGCCCGTTCAGAATGTTGTTTACAATGACGTTGTTACGCAGTAATCATCTGACGTCATCATAGAACCATAAAACGGTCACCTCGATTTTATTACCGCTGCCGGGAATCGAAACGGAGGCCACTAGCATGACAGGCAAGTGCACTAACCACTGAGCTACCACGGTGTCTTTAAAATTATTTTTTTCGAACACAATACTCTTGTAGAGCTGGACATATATTTTCTCATTAAATCTAAATCAAAGTAATGAAAAAGTGCATTACTAAATCCAATTAAAGAGCATGTAACAATAATCATTTCAACCATTGCCAGAGAGATCAGCTTTGCTGGGATACAGAATAGCCCACCTACTTACGTTATATGTGTGTATGCCACCAACATCAATTTTTTTAATGCTGCGTACATCTAAATAGCCAAGGATTGGACTGTATCAATTATTTTTACTGCAAAGTCTGGCTTATGAGAGCAGACTTTTTAACACATCATTGCTACATCCAATGTCATAGTGAAATAAATGATTTCCTGATGGCTAATAAAAATATGAATTCCATATGAAAATGGATAAATTTAATAATGATAATAATAATAATAATAATAATAATAAAACACAGAAAATTTACGCACAATCCTTTACTTGTTCGACAAAATTGTCTGTATATCAATGCAATTATAGCAAAATTTTGTATAATTGTAAATAAATCACTAATCTGCATTAAATAGTGACATATATGTATTTCATAATTATGTTGTCAGATTACCCCATCCACCAACATATTACTAGTATTATCATGATAATGAATTGGGATATATAATCGCAGAATTAAGTAAAGATGACATTTACACCCTTGTGTATGTAAGTATGCATGCAATTGTGTGGGTGCAAATTGTACAAATTTAAAGCTAATAACATATCCTTGTCATGGACATCCTGGCAAAACGCCACATGTCATCAGGGCTAGGAGAGACAGACTGTCTACATTTGTGCCTACCTGGCGTAACATGAGCACAAGTTTGCAAAACGCCAAGAAGGGGCAAAGCAGTTATAGTGAGATTGTTCTGCATATAAAATCGAAGTGGAGGCAATGATCAGGAATCGATACAATTAACCCCCAGCACCCATCAGAGACTCCAACGGGAAACCCTAGCAGTTTGTTTATGCATAGGGCTTGATATGTCATTTCTTCTCAATGCCGGGTAAAAGTCCCATAAAATTGGTAACAATGTTTCCAAAATGACATAAATAGTGTTGACAAGGTTATATAACATAAACACAAACAAACAAACAAAAGCTTTATACAGAGAATTTGGGGTTATAAGGGTATCTGTTATTTTAACTAACATAATTATGGATACTTAGAAGAACCGCCTCAGTGAGGTATTTCTATCAAATTTCTAATAAAATCTTGCTATGTAGCACAGATAAGAAAGCTATACCAAAATTTCGACAGTCTGCATTACGGTGATTTGGGAAACTGTAAAAGTCATGTTAGAATTATGTTAGTTTCATTACGATATGTCTGTTTGTTTGTTTGTTTGCTGTTTGTTTGTTTGAATTGGGGTTTAACGTCCCCGTCAACACAGTGTGGTTCATTTTGGTGGCGTTGCTTCCAATTTTGTCGGACTTTTACCTAACATTGAGATGAAATGACATCTCAAGTCCTGTCGCCCAACGAAACCAAAATGCGTATATGTGTTCTGTGCAAAGTAAGAATCGGTACAATTCTAGAATTGTCCTGCGCAAAGTAAGAATTCTCACTTTGTAGCGCAAAGTGAGAATTCCTACCTTGCGCAGTACAATTCTGGAATTGTCTCTGCGCAAAGTGGGAATCGGGACAAAGTGAGAATTCCTACCTTGCGCAATTACAGTATCGGCAGATGTACCCACAATGCATGTTTTGAGCAGAAATATGAAAAATATCAGAACATTTTATCTGAAAGTTTTCATTTTTTGGAGGTAAAAAAGACCATAATTATTCGCTTTTTGACAATCATAATTCGTTATGTTAATTTCGTTATTGGGCCCTCTTGATGAGAGTTTATCTGAAAGTTTTCATTTTTGGAGGTAAAACAGTAAAACTGAGGTTTACAGGGTATGCATTATTTTTTCCTTATTTCTGCTCCAAAACATAGATTGTGGGTACTCATTAAAACCGCCTCACTGAAGCGGTTATAAGGAGTACACACAATGTTTTGAGCAGACATATGACAAATATCAGAACATTTTATCTGAAAGTTTTCATTTTTTTTTTGGAGGTAAAAAAGGAAAACTGGGGTTTACAGGGTATGCTTTATTTTTTTCTTATTTCTACACTAAAACATAGATTGAGGATACTCATTAAAACCGCCTCACTGAAGCGGTTATAAGGAGTACCCACAATGTATGTTTTGAGCAGAAATGTGACAAAAATAATTTGTACTGTTAATTTCGTTCTTGGGCCCTCTTGATGAGAGTTGACTTGATATATTGTCTAGTTTATTACGCATTTAAGGTTGATTTCCCATTTTTCCCTGTTTTGATATTTAACAAGTGAAAATGAGTGGTCATTTCATGCATAATTGATCAGGTAACCCTGACCACACAGTTTCTGGGCAGGCTTAGCCTTCTAAGCGGCTAACCGGTACACAGTGCTCTTTTTCTAGTTAGTAGCTGAAACCTGTCCTACTTGAATCAGCGGTGGGGAGAGAACCAAATATCTTCGAAAGAAAGTGGCGGAGCCGGGATTCGCTTTCACGACCTCCGGATTAATCAGATAATTGTGAATCTGACGTGCTAGCCAACATACCAGCTACATATATCATTCAGACAGATATATTTAGATCGTAACTTGTAGTGACCTTTTAACTCGTATCCTGCTGAATAAATTAATTAAGCCACACCCATTTCCAACTATCAACCAATAAAATTACTTAATAGATATTTGTTCGACTCACAAACAGTGGCAAACATAGTAGATCCTGATCAGAGGTCTTCTTTACATAATTTTTAAAGGTAGGGGTTCTCGTGTTCGACATCATAAGTTTTTTTTTTCTGTTCTCCACACAGATTTAGGTGCTCGAATGGTTCCACTCATGAACTATGTTTATCAGCAGATATAGACATGATGTGTGTCCAATCGAGCTTCAAAGGCCCATATACCTTTTGGGGCAGGAAACATTGTGGGTAGTTCGAGCCACTGTGGGCAGGTCAGCATATTACGAAAACAGGCTTATTCAAATCCAATGTAAGGTTTACTATATAAGAATGGGGGCTGGAGGGTTCAGACTTTTCGTGTTTTAGCGTGTTTTCGTGATGAGACTAAAAAGCGATAACTTTTGATTTTCTTTAAAATAATGCTATGCCGTGCTTACTCAATGATAATGAGTGCAGATAATCCCTAATTCCAAATAGTTTGTTTGCATTAATAAGGCAGAGATAATTACCAATTGAAATCGTTAAGACGATGGTGGGCCTCTTTTCATACTTGAAATTAATCACACGTGTTGATTATGTCTTTTTTGACTTACCGATTTGAAAAATAAAAAGTGAAATTAGCAAATGCATTGTGTACATGTAATTTACAAAACATCAGCTCCTACAATCGCAAACAATTTTCTACTCACAAAACCATCAAAGTAATGTTACCCAGACAATACAGATGATAAATGCTATCCCACAGATGAAAATTTGATTCTCACTTTGTCCAAAATATTCCCACTTTGTCCATACGGATGAAACATTCGATTCTCACTTTGTCCAAAAGATTCCCACATTGCGCAGAGACATTTACCTGTTTCATATAACATTCGAATCCCTTGCGCAATTCTAGAATTGCGCAACAAAGTAGGAATTCCTACTTTGCGCAAGACAATTCTAGAATTGTACCGATTCTTACTTTGCGCTGAACATATGCATTGGGCGGTCCCACTCACACCACTTTGCCTGTGCAGGCTAAGACCTTCTGAGCGGTTCATCAGTACTTATGTGTGGTCAGTTTCAGCTCCGCGTGGAAGCAACATGCAGCCCAATCTATTTCTCCAAGCCCCGATGGGCGGAGGCAAAGTTTTATTACGGCAAATAATGGATAATTTAAGACAATCAAGTCTTAAGAGTGTTTTTATTTATTTATTGACTAACTATTTTGCCCTAAATTCTCATTAACTTTACAGTAAATCCAAGATGGCGGCCATCGCATTTCAGGGAAGGCAAGCGCGAGAGGGTAATGTTTTCCCCCAGAGGGAATATAGCAAATAATTGCCCTTGCGTTGTCCAGTCAAATCTACAAATTTCTTTGCAGTATAACAAAACCCCTTGGTCGCTCGAACTACTCTTGTCCCGAACAAAATTTAATGGACTCTAAAGCTGTTCGAGCCGCTACACATTACGAAATCATGCAAATCATACAAATACATTGTAACCTTTATCGCCGAAAAAAAATGGAACTTTTAAGAAGAAAAATTGTGATATTTTTCTTATTTCTGCTCAAAATATAGATTGTGGGTACTCGTGAGGCGGTTCTAACAGTACCCACAATCTATATTTTCGAGGCGGTTCTAACTAGTACCCACAATCTATATTTTGGAGCAGAAATAAGAAAAATATTTTACTATATAAAAGTGGGGTTCAAGGGGGTTCAAATTATATAAGCGTGTTTTCGTGATGGGAATTAATTTCAATTTTTGAGGATTGTATCCATGGGTAAACTCCGGCGAATCGCTCAAGTCGGATTTTATCGGCGAATCACTCACAGACTGCATCGGTATCTATGCTAATTTTGTGAGTGATTCGCCGGAGTTTACGCATCGATAAACTCCACAGAAATGATAATTCGTTGCTTATAATACCAACTATGTCATCGGAATATTACAAATTCCACAAAAATGTTTGTTTCTAGCTCACAAGGTAAGCTATTGTGATCGCTTTTTGTCCGTCGTCCGTCAGTCCGTCCAAAATTTCTTCCAATGACATCTCCCCCGAAACAACAGTGCCAATTTTAAAATAATTTCACAGGAATATTCCTTCGGTGACCCTCTACCAAAATTGCTAAAATGGTTCCGCTCCACTGAACAAAATGGTCACAAGAGCTAAAAATAGAAAAACGACATCTTCTCCTAGGCTAATGGTTATATTTCAATATAATTTCACAGGACTGTTCCTGGAATGACCCTCCACCAAAAATGCAAAAATAGTTCCGCTCCGCTGAACAAAACGGCCACAAAACCTTAGAAAAACCTTTAAACGACATCTCCTCCTAGGCTAATGGTCCTTATTTCAAACTAATTTCACGGAAATATTTATTAGGTGAACCTCTACTAAAATTTCTAAAATGGTTCTGCTCCGCAGAATGAAATGACCGCCAGAACTAAAAGTAGAAAAAAATCTTTAAACGACATCTCCTCCTAGGCTAATGGTTCGATTTCAAAATAATTTCACAGGAAATATATCAGGTGACACTCTACCAAAATTGCTAAATTAGTTCCGCTCCGCTGAACAAAATGGCCACCAGAGCTAAAAATTGTAAAAACTTAGAAAAACCTTTAAACGACATCTCCTCCTAGGCTAATGGTCCGATTTCAAAATAATTTCACAGGAATATTTATCAGGTGACCCGCTACCAAAATTGCTAAAATGGTTCCGCCCAGCTGAACCAAATGATCGCCAGAGCTTAAAAAAAAAAAAATAAATAACGACATCTTCTCCTAGGCTAATGGTCCGATTTCAAAATAATTTCACAGGAATGTTCTTGGATGACCCTCTACCAGAACTGCTAAAATGGTTCCGCTCCACTGAACAAAATGTCTACCAGAGCTAAAAATAGAAAAGCCTTTAATCGACATCTCCTCCTAGGCTAATGGTTCGATTTCAAAATAATTTCACAGGAATGTTCCTTGAATGGCCCTCTACCGGAATTGCTAAAATGGTTCCACTCGGCTGAACAAACTGACCGCCAGTGTTAGAAATGAAAACAACATCTCGTCCTAGGCTATAAAGGTTGGATTTCAAAATAATTTCACAGGAATGCTCCTTGGGTAACCCTCTACCATAACTGCTAAAATGGTTCTGCTCCGCTGAACAAAATGGCCCGCAGAGCCAAAAATAGAGTCAATGGCGCAATTTCAAACCCAATTCACAGAAAAGCTTCGCTTTTATTTTTGTACTAAAATTGATTAAACGGTATGGCTCATCTTAGTTCTGTTTCATTGAAACATCCCATCTCAAAGTAGTATTATTGTACTGATGATTGAGGGGTGGTTGGGTGAGGCAAAGGTGACTTGTATTTTGTTTCACTGGGGCGTCCAAGTGTACAACTGATATTGGCTTACAGTAGGGCAAGGTCCGCTGTCCTTGCAGCAGGCAAGGGTAGAGGGGGAGTGTTGTTGTTTCTTCTGTTTTAACACTTCCGTTCGTTTTTGTCTTTCTCCACTATCACTCACGTTCTCTGGGAGTCGACACAAAATGACCCACAACGGTTGAAATGTCACTATACTCAAAACAATCCATCATTTACTGATGATTGCTTAAATGGGTTTGCTCTGCTGAACGAAATGTCCATATGACTGCAGAGGTAAAGACAGAAAAATCATTAAAGAACATCTTGTCCCAAGAAGGGCAGTTGCTAGTTTCTGGCGAAAGAATGTGCACTGTACTGGTTAACCGCTTACCTATAAGCTTGCCCAGGAAAGTGTGGATAGTAAATTGACCAGCTCAAAAATGACCTAAAGTAGTGTTGACTGGGCCGTTAAACTCCAACACAAACAAACAAATCCATATTTTAATCGAACGCCGTTGACGTCGTTTAACAATACCTAACGCAAGGTAGTCCACCTGCAAGACAGTCCTCTTAACGGGGTTGCTGCAGTATAAATAGATAGATATAACGCGCAGATCTGATGTACTTGCCAATGGAATTTATCGAAGTATAAAACGTTTATTTCAACCAATCAAATCGCTCGAAATGTACATGATGATAGAGAATAGAAAGTATTGAAACATGAGCGGAGTCAATGGAAAACGGAAGCTCAGACTGGCCTTAGTATTATAACACATCCTGTCCCCGCCCAACGGGGCCAGGCAAGACTTTGCCTGGGCAGCCTTATAACCTGTTTACCAATACGCGTGTGCGATCAGTTTCAGCTCTGCGTGGAAGCATCGTGCATCCCAATCTATTTATTCAAGCCCCGATTTTATATTACATATATGTTTTTATATTGCCTATAGAAATAGTAAAAGCCCACGTGGTAAATGGTACCTTTATGGCCAGTGACCTAAAAAATGGCGCTACAGTGACTACTCTCCATAACAACGTGATAACGCTGGACACTACTACAGGTAAATAAGAGGAAACTATGGAACCCGGGAAGGGACATGATTTTTTTTATAAGTTGTGCGCAAAAGATAATATGTTGTGCGAACACGATACTATCTTGTGCGCACAAAATAATATCTTGTTTGCACAACTTCCCAAGATCTATCTTGTGCGAACAAGATAAAATGTTGTGCAAAAAAAAATTGATATCTTGAGCGCACAAGATAATAAGTTGTGCAAACAAGATATTATCTTGTGCACACAAGATAATATATTGTCCGCACAAGGTAAATTATGTTGTCCGCACAAGATTTATAATCTTGTGTCTTTTGTGCACAACATATTATCTTGTCCGCACAAGATAATATCTTGTTTACACAACTTAATATCTTGTTCGCACAACATATTAAAAAATGGCCCTTCCCGGGTTCCGTAGGAAACGCTCTGCATGCTTGGTATTTTTCTTTTGACAGACGACACTTTGATATTTTTTCTTGTTTTTCCAAGGAAACATGATTTGACATTTCATGCAAATTGTCTACTATGGAAGTCCTGTTTTCAAGGGAATATAATACAAATATCAACTATTTATCGTCTGCGGAATTAACCCAGAGTTTGGTAAAGGTTAATATGCCAAGGAAAATAAATAAGAGGAAACGTTCTGCATGCTGGGTATATCTTCTCAGCAGACGACACTTTGGAATATTTGTTCTTATTTTTCCAAGAAAACCTGATTTGACATTTCAAGCAAATTGTCTCCTATGGAAGTCCTGTTTTCTGGGAATAATAAGAAAAAGATCTACAATTTGTCGTCTGCGGAATTAGCCTAGAGATTGATAAAGGTTAATATGCCAAGGGAACTGCATTTGAAAATGCCATCTGTGTATGTCTGCTACACCTTGTTCAAATTTTTTATGATAGTTTTGAATACAGGCGGTGTGGGCCCGGATCGGAGAAGAACAGTATGATCTGGGACCACAGTGTGTACAACAATGACTTTTTAGCTCATCAGAGCCGAAGGCTTTGGGGGAGCTTATAGGATGGACATTGTCCGTCATCGTCGTCGTCTGCGTCGTCGTCGTCAACACTTTCAAACGACATCTCCTCAGAAGCCGTTTGGCCGATAGGGCCCAAAGGGCTCGGTTCACAAATGCCAGTTAACTGCCCTGTAAATTCCTATGTGAGCAACCTGTTCAATACAAAAACTATGACCTCTTGTGTCTCCAACAATGTATGGAATAATCATCAAAACTGCCAATATCTGAATAAGAATTATGTAAATATAGACACAGTCTACACCAAAATCCGAACATTTTGTCCATATTTATGAGTTGTTTAAGATACCACGCCATATACTGTTAATACAAAAGATTTTAACAATTTCTGAAACAGGGCCACTTTTTGTCTTTCGTGAACCAAGCCCTTTCATCTGTAGCGTCCTTGAGATTGGGGACTGAAAGTTTGTGGTTTATTTTTATGAAATTCGGCTAATTAGTTTGGTTGTTATGGTAACTTTGAGTTTCCATAGATTTATAATGGGGAAAATTGGAAAATGGCATTTACTGCCAAGCCTTTACAGATATTTTGACAAAACATTTTACGAGTGTTTCTGGAGTAAACTTCTCTCAGCCATATGCTACTATGCCAGCCTGGGGTTCTCGATGAGGCGGTTCTAACGAGTACCCACAAACTATGTTTAGGGCAGAAATAAGAAAACATATCGCAACTTTTCATCTTAAAATTTTCGTTTTTTTTTTTTCCACGGTTAAATGTACACTGTATTTGTATAGGCATGTTTTCGTAATGCTTACATCCGTCAGTCCACATGAAAGCTTCCTAACTCATCAGTGCACCATCTCCGAGAACACAAATTCAAACAACCACAGAGATGAAACAACGGTGGGGACTCGACAGCAAGAAATAACTGAAATGCTGTAGCAAAAGAAAACCAACAGGTAGACTCCGATGGGCCCGACCAGAGAAAGAGCATCAGCTACATAAAATTGACTATTAATTCCAAGTAAGCCTTTTTGCTGCAACTGACCTCCGCCCATCGGGGCTTGAAGAAATAGATGGGCTGCATGATGCTTCCACGCACAGCTGAATCCGACCGCACACAAGTACTGGTAAACCGCTTAGAGGATCTAAGCCTGCCCAGGCAAAGCGGTGCGAGTCGGACCGCCCATGCTGATAAACCCTATTGGTTTCATTGGGCGACAGGGCTTTAGATGTCATTTCATCTCAATGTCGGGTAAAAGTCCCACAAAATTGGAAGCAACGTCTCCAAAAGGATTCATACAGTGTTGACGGGGACGTTAAAGCTCAAATCAAACAAAAAATTTGCTGCAATCGTCATAGAATCTGAGGCCTGACCCACCAGCGTGAAATTCCAGAGGGAATCATAGTTACATGTATCAACTAATAATGGTGTTCGTTACACTAGCTTGTTAACGTGATAAAAAAAATGCCGGTTCGATTTTTTTTTATTTTTTATTTTTTCCGTTCTAACATATATCCATCAGGACGTGGCTTAAGATGTCATTTCATCTCGCTGTCGAGTAAAAATCGCACAAAATTCGAAGCAACGTCTCCAAACCGACATAAAGAGTGTTGACGGAAACGCTAAACCTCAGTTCAAACAAAATAAAACAAATATCTATCACTTTAACAGGGCAATGAACACTCATTTAAACTCCACTTTATATGGAGACAAGAAAAACGCCAAATGGCATTATGGACGGGTTTTTTCAGGGTTAACCAACAGGTAAACAGGGACGCGGACGCCCGGCCGCCCGCCCGCCCGCCCGCCCGCAAGGACATCGCTATTCTAAATGACGAAATTTTTCCTTGAAGATTTTTCCTTGAAAAAACCCGTCCAAAAACGCCAAATTACATTATGGGCGGGTTTTTCAGGGTTATCCGAAAGGTAAACCGGGACGCGGACGCCCGTCCGGCCGGCCATCCGCCCGCCCGCACGAACATCGCTATTCTAAAGGACGGAATTTTTCCTTGAAAAACCCGTCCAAACATTGAGGTTTGCTAGGGTATATTATATATTACTTATTTCTGCTCCAAGACATGGGTTGTGGGTACTCGTTAGAACCGCCTCAATGAGGCGGTTCTAAAGAGCACACACATCCCGCCTCAATGAGGCGGTTCTAACGAGCACACACATCCAATGTTTGGAGAATAAATAAGAAAAATATCGCAAACTTTCATCAGAAAAGTAACCATTTTGGATATATGAAAGAATGCACTTAGTCGCACGGGTGTGTTATCGTTAAGTAAGAGGTTAATCCCATCAGGCACACGTCACTAGGGCAACGTCAAATCAACGTTGGTGCAACGTCACCACGTTGCACCGACATAGATGTGACGTTGCAGAAACGTCATGACGTTTCACCGGCGTCGATGTGATGTCAAAATTATGTCATGTGTCTGCTGAGATGTAACCAGTGCCAGAGGAAATTTCGATGATCTAAGAAAACCATGCAATTGTCGGATGTGGTTTCTTATTTCCTAGTAAATCTACTAGAACCAATCGACACAAAGTAACTAAGCACAGAAGCTCTTTAGTGCTGATCCAACATGTGTCGAAAAAAGAAAAACAAAATGCTTGGAGGGCCAAAATTGAAACACGAAGTTCTCCTATATGCAGTGTAGAAACTTCGTTAACTTCAACGTCACAGAGTAAGCAAGCGTCCAACTGTATTTCTGGAGAACGATGGTTTGAATTATGGTGTCACTTAGGGATCATGTTACGTTGCGTGAACCAGTGTATTCATTGAGGTAGAATAACACTGAGTCCTCTTTGTTAACTAAAACCATCACGGTCGTGATCAGGAACCCGCAATGACATGTTTGAATGGTGGTGGTGGTGGGGGGGGGGGGGGGACTGGCCGGAAATTTTAGACATACAACGGGGTTGCCCAGTCAGTAGTCACAGTCAGCACTATGACTGTATCTTCGGCACTCTCACTGTTTCTTGCTAGTTAGTTTAAACATTGCATGCAGGGTATTAGAACTACATGTCCATGTTTGGACGATGTAAATGTTTTAAGTCGATAAAGGGGCATAAGTCAAATTCCTTTAAATCTGGAGTTGTTACCCCTTGCTACACATGCCACTGTCAATAACTATAGCAAGTTTTATTGAATATCTATAACGGTTTGGAAATTATGACGAAAAACAAAAACAAAAAATGAATATGCTGAATTTTTCATTTTTCAAAGGGACATAACTCTGACAATATTGTAGCTAGAGTTACATAACGTAACATGACATTTTGTGTTGTTGTCTAGACCTTATGTTGTAAGTTTGAATTTGATACGTTTGGCGGTTTGTAAGTTATCAAGAACAAACATGAAAATTGTAGATGGACATACCGATAGAAAAAGGGGCATAAGTCAAAATCCATTGAAGCTAGCGTTGTTGCCCTTTACTACATATGTGTGTGTTGTCCCTGTCAATAACTATAGCAAGATTCATAATGAATATTTGTAACTGTGTTCGAAATGTTGACGGAAAAAAAAAGAAAAATGCTGAAATTTTGAATTTTTCAAAGGGCGATATCTCTGACAATATTAAAGCTAGAGTTACATAACTTGCAACAAAATTGTGTTGTGACGTTGTGACCATATGTTCTGAAGTTGATGCGCTTGACGGTTTGTAAGCTATTAAGAAAAAGCATGAAAAATGTGGACGGAAAGACAGACGGACGGACAGACGGACAGGGTGATTACAATAGGGCACCCGCAAAAAAATGCGGGGCCCTAACTGTAGTCTAGGGTTTTCTGTAAATGCTCCGAGAATGTTACGTTACGATCAAACATCCGTGCGAACATCACGTGAACAAGTCTGTGAAATCAACACCCCCAAAACCCCACCTTATGTAGAGAAAACTGGGGTTTAAGGGTGTATACATTATTTTTCTTGTTTTTCTGCTCCAAGACATAGGTTGTGGGTACTCGTTAGAACCGCCTCAATGAGGCGGTTCTAACGAGCACCCACGATCTATGTTTGTAGTATTAATAAGAAAAATATCAGGGATTTTCATCAGAAAAGTAGCCATTTTGGAGATGTGAAAAATGCACTATGTCGCACAGGTGTGTTATCGTAATGATATTTGCACATGTAGTGAATTCTTTCAGGTCTTAAAATACGGTTATTTCCTGATGAAAAGTTGCGATAACTTTCTTATTTCTGCTCAAAACATAGTTTGCGGATGCTAGTTAGACCCGCCTCATTGAGGCGTTTCTAACGAGTACCCACACCACGTGAACTAGTCCGTGAAATGAAGACCCCCTATACCTCACTTTATATAGAGAAAACCGGTGTTTACCGCCTCATTGGGGCGTTTCTAACGAGTCCCTACAAAAACACCACGTGAACTAGTCCGTGAAATGAAGCCCCACCTATACCCCACTTTATATAGAGAAAACGGCAGTTTACGGGGGTATACATTATTTTTTCTAATTTTTACTCAAGACATAGGTTGTGAGTACTCGTTAGAACAGCCTCAATGAGGCAGTTCTAACGGGCACCCACGACCTATGTTTGCAGTATTTATAAGAAAAAAATCAGGGATTTTCATCAGAAAAGCAGCCATTTCGGAGGTTGCACATGTAGTGCATTCTTTCAGGTCTTAAAATATTGTTATTTCCTGATGAAAAATTGTGACATCTTTCTTATTTCGGCTCAAAACATAGGTTGCGGATGCTAATTAGGACCGCCTCATTGGGGCGTTTCTAAAGGGTACCCACAAAAACATCACGTGAACTAGTCCGTGAAATGAAGACCCACCTATACCCCACTTTATATAGAGAAAAAGGGGTCTTACAGGGGTATACATATTTTTTCTTATTTTTACTCAAGACATAGGCTGTGGGTACTCGTTAGAGCCGTCTCAATGAGGCGGTTCTAACGAGCACCCACGACCTATGTTTGCACTATTTATAAGAAAAATATTAGGGAATTTTATCAGAAAAGCAGCCATTTTGGAGATGAGAAATATGCACTATGTCGCACGGGTGTGTTATCAGAATGTGTCTTGGAGCAGAAATAAGAAAAATAATGTACAGCCCTGAAATCCCACTTTTCCCTATTAAAGTGGTTTCATGGACATGCTAACATGATGTTATATTTTATTACAGGTGTGACACTGTTACCCAGCGGCGCAAAGGTGACAATTCCTGATCTCCAAGGCATAAACGGGGTCATCCATGCTATTGACACAGCAATGATTCCGTCCGATCTTTTAACTGCAGGACGCTAAACAGAGGATCTCAGCACGCGTGCTCATGTATTTAATTATTGAATTTATTAAACGATTTGGGGAGCATTGTATCCTTTTTCTCCAACGAGTGTAATAAATTTAATAATACATGAGCACAACTAAGTTCTTGGGGCCACCCAAAGATTATGATTTGCATCACGAAAACACGTCTATATAATTTTGACCCCCTTGAACCCCACTTTTATATAGTAAAACTAGGGTTTACAGAGGTGAACCCAATGTTCTTATTTCTGCTCTAAACTATAGATGGGGCGGTTCTGACGGGTATACCCACACTCTATATTTTGAGCAGAAATAAGAAAAATATCACAATGTTTCATCTTAAATTTTTTGTTTTGTGGGCGGTAAAGTTTACAATGCATTTGTATATGCGTATTTTCGTAATGGAGTACAAAAAGGAAGAAAGTGTATTTTAATCTAAAAAATGATATTCCTATATCAATACATATAAGAAAATTTTAGCTTATTGAACACAAATTTTGTTTCTAAAACTATTAACCCTTTTTGTACCAAATGGAATCTTCCTCCTTATATATAGCAGGAGTCCATTCCAAAATTTATGGGTGTCAGGTTGTGTTTCTTCATAATTTATTTGAAAAATGGCTGACCTTTCTTCAAACAGTGAAGGCCCTGATCAGACGCCGCGTTCAGCGTTCAGCGGCGTCTGATGTTCAGCGGCGTCTGATCTAAGCCTGCACTGTTTGCCAGGGTACCCGTTTCGGGGTTTCTGGTACTGAACGGGTTAAGAAACAGCAATGTTAGTAAGTATATATTATAAATAAAATCGTTTTTTGGAATAATTGTTTATTGTTCAACTTCATTTTCCATTTTTTTTGTTTGTTTGTTTGTTTGACAATAGATGTTTTTCCTTTCTTTTTCAGCTATCTCTTTTTTTATTACAAGGCCAAGTATTTGGTTCAGCATAATCCATCCGTGTGACATAGTGCATTCTGTCATACATGTATCTCCAATGGATCCGCCCCCACCCATCGGGGCTTGCAGAAATAGATGGGATGCATGATGCTTCCGAACAGAGCTGAAACCAACCGCACGTGAGTACTGGTAAACCACTTAGAGGTTCTAAGCATGCCATGGAAAAGTGATGCGAGTTGGACCGTCAATGCATATAGACCCTATTGGTTTCAAGGGTGACAGGGCTTGACATGTCATTTAATCTCAGTGTCGGGTAAAAGCCCCACAAAATTGGAAGCAACGTCTCCAAAATGACCTATACAGTGTTGACGGGGACGTTAAACCTCAAATCAAACAAACAAACAATCTCCAAATGGATATTTTTCGATCAAAATATATAATGCTTTTCATATTTATGCTTCAAGTATAGTTTGTGGGTGCTCGTTAGAACGCCGCATTTTGGGCGTTTTTAACAAGTGTCCAAAACTATGTCTAGGAGCAGAAATAAAAAAGAATAATGCATACCCCTGTAAACCCTAGTTTTCCCTATATACGTACAATGGGGTGAAGAGGAGGGAAAGCAATGGTAGGCACATCATCACGGCCTGTAATACCATATCGAATTCGACATCTGAGGTACACGTGTAACAGAAGGTCAAATCTAAAGGTTTGGCATCACAATAAGAAGTCCTTGAAACCAAGATCCCCCTTAACCCCACTTTATATAGAGAAAACTGGTGTTTACAGGAGTATATACTATCTGCCTTATTTTTGCTTAAAAACATAGATTTTTGGTGCTCGTTAGAACCGCCTCAATTTAGAACCACCTCATTGAGGCGGTTCTAATGAGGCGGTTCTAACGAACACCCACAATCAATGTTGAAAGCAGAAAAAGAAAGATGTTACCATTTTTACCAAATATTTGTTATTCATTTTTGACACCATGTTGGACGCCTTTATTTCAACGGACAAGTTTTCCAAATATATATACTCTAGAATTTGACAAAGAAGCTGTCGAACAACCTACATGCCCGTGCAGTCTTGTCGGTTTCGATAATGTAGAGCGTATGGCCACTGCCTGCAGGTGTTAACTGTCATGGGTGTGGCTTTGTCTGTATGTACTGGAGTTTAACGGCCCAGTCAACACTATTTAAGTCATTTTGAGCCTGTCAGTCTACCTGTCCACACTTTTCCTGGGCCGGCTTATACATAAGCGGTTACCAAGTACAGAACACATTCTTTCGCCAGAAACTGACATCTGACCTTCTTGTACCAGCGGAAGGGAGAGAATGACTATAGAAAAGATTTTATGATCATTCTCCGCGAAAGAATGTTGCCGGCCTCTGCAGGTATCGAACCCGCGTTCTCCTGATCACCAGTCAGACGCGCACTCGACTGAGCTACTGAGTCCGGCGTCATGGGAATGGTGGTCATCATTTACAACGAACCTGAACGAGAACAACAAACAATGTCATCCCGTGAACAAGTACGAATAACAAGTACCCATACAAAAGCAAAAAGTGGGCTTTACGAGGGCATATTTAGTTCGTAATCCCTGCTTAAATCATATATTGTTGGCAGCCTTTAAAGCCGCCTCCGTCTCCGTTTTGTTTGTTTGAACTGGGTTTAATGTCTCTGTCAACACTATTTTGGTCATTTTGGAGACGCTGCTTCCAATTTTGTTGGACTTTTACCCGGCATTGAGATGAAATGACGTCTCAAGCCCTGTCGCCCAGTGAAACCAAAGACTTATATGCACTGGACTGCCTGACTCACACCGCTTTGCTTGGACAAACTATGTCCTTCCAAACGGTTTAACAGTACTCGTGTGTGGCCAGTCTCAGCTCTGCGTGGAAGCAACATGCAGCCCAGTCTATTTCATCAAGCACCGATGGGCGGGTATATATACAAGGAATCCATTTCAAAAGTAACGGGTGTCAGGTTGTTTTTCTTCCATTTTTCTTTGGAAAATGATTTAACTTTTGTTCTGCGGTGTTTGATCTGGGCCTGCACTGTTTGCCAATTACCCGTTTTGGTGTTTTTGGTACAAAATGGGTTAAAGTATATAGTGTTGGTAGCCGCTAAAGCTAGCCGCCCCAGTCTGGTGGTACCAACTGGCACCCAGAGTCCATGTTACAGCAGAAATCATCACACGGATGTGTTATTCTAAGAAATATGGTTAGAAACAGCTCAGGGATATCACTCGATAAATCATATAATCATATGTATATTCTAGGACCACCCCTCCCCACCCCCACCTCCAAATTAACAAGCAATTTAAAATCAGTCTGGAAACCCCACTTTATACAACTAATAGATGCATTGTCTTTCTTATTTCTGCTCCAAAATAGATTGTGAATTGTCTACTTAGGAGCACCCGCAGCCTATGTTTGGAAAATAACTAAGAAAATGTCACAAATTATCATTATCATTACCAAAAAATAAAAACTTTTAAAATTATGAAAAGAAGCATTTTCTAACATATCAGAATCGAATATCCACTGTTGTTTAACAGAATATAGGCAATCCTGTTATCTTACCCTCTTGTGCACTAAATCTCATATCAACTGTTGTGTTAATTTGTAAATCGGCGATAAAACTACAATTGTCCCAAACTTGCCTAACGGCCCGTTTTTGGGACGGACATTGGCAAACAGTGCAGACCAGTGTCCGGAGTTGACAGGAGATTTTAACATTGTGGTATATGACTGAATTCAACAGACTGACATGTTTGGCTGGATTAGACAGGAAATCGGAATAAACAGGGGCCGGAAAACGGAGGTTTTACTGTATTACAGTTTATGATGATGTTTTAATGTTAACTGAAAGATACCGATTGCCATTTGTATAATATTACATGGCATAGCATGGCATGGCACGGCACGACACAACAAGTCTTCTTTCTCTCTCCTGATACTTCAATCGATCACATTTAACCATTGCTCGCAGGTATACACGTTTGCAGGATGAAAGCCTTAATTACGGTAATGATCTTTAACCTGCACAGAGGATGTTTCTCCTGCACAGGGGGCCTCCAATGCACTTACCACTGAGCTACCACGCTCCACTGCATAGCATAATGATAACACATGTTATTTGCACTCATGCCATGTAAAGAGAGATGGGGGTCATAAATTTATACAGTGTATATGCAAATGGTATAGTGCGAACAATTTGACATGATGCTATCGCCTAATACGTCGGCTTTCGTAAACGTCTCGTGAATTTTCGGCATTTATCGACCTCTTATGTATTGTATAACAATATCGGCAGTTTCGGAAGACGTCGAAGATATGTGTAATTATGCATTCAGTAGGGTGTGAAATTATGTTAATAGAGTTCACCAGTCTCAGGTCTATTTGTTCGGACTATACACGTAAAATAATAATAATAATAATAATAATAATAATAATAATAACAGAAACAAACAAGAACAATAACTCGTGTCTCTGTGTCTCAACAACGACGACGCAAAAATGCCAAATACGGAGCCAAAACGTGCGCACAAAGATATGTGAAAGTCCCGCTCCGAAGGACCATTAATCCTTCCAGTGGAGCATTTGCCGATACCGCAAGTTTGTTACTACTGCCTGAAATCAAACCAGGGGCCTCTAGCCTAATAGAAAAGTGCACTAACGACTGAGCTACCACATTCCCTGTCGTCTGTTTTTTTCTGTTTTTTTTATTTATTGTTTTTTTTTTTTTTGTTTCTGTATTCCTCTTCATTTACAACTCGATCGGTCACATTTGACCATATTTGAAGGTGTTAATAACATACATGTAAACTCTAGATTTGCAGAAAGAAAGTCTACACAGTAAGCATGCACTTATAATAGGGGTTTTAAACCTAATAGGGGGTGCACCACTTCGACCCCGTCTCAGAACACGGGGTTCCAAATTAAAATGTAAATGGAGGCAATGATCAGGAATCGATACAATTACCTCACATCGCCCATTCAATACATCTAAGGGAAAAGAAACACGAACACAAGATTAAAGTTATTATAATAAACAAGAGGGGCCAGAGGGCCCTGGTTCGCTCACCTGTGTGGCACTGTCTGGAGTACATTCTATTTTTAGCTCTTGTGGCCATCTTGTTCATCAGCAGAGTGATTTTAGCTTATTTGGTAGGGAGTAACCTAGGCAATATTCCTGGGAACTTTGAATCAAATTGGCCTTAGGGTTCAGGGTGGGGGGAGGGGGGGTTCCGTTTGAATCTTTACAATATTTTTCTATTTTTACATCCGGTGGCTATTTTGTTCATCCGAGTGGGATTGTTTTAGCCTTTTTGGTAGAGGATCATCTAAGCAACATTGTTGCAAGGAACCTACATGCTAAATCTGAAGGCTGTATCCCAAATGCTTTAAAAGTTATGACAAAGTAGGTAAATGGTTAAGGTAATGGGTCAAAAGTTTTGAATGGCTGAGAAAACCTTGCCACAAGGAACATGCATGCCAAATATGAAGGCTATATCTCATATGGTTCAAAAGGTATGATAAAGTAGGTCACAGGTCAAGGTCACAGGTCAAATCTTTATGAGTGGGAAGCCCTTGTCAGAAGGAACCTACATGCCAAATATGAAGGCTCTATCTCAAAGGTTCAAAAGTTATGACAAAATAACGTACTGATCTACTTTTTGATTTGACATGACCCATATTCGAACTTAATTGAGATATTGTCCAGATGATCATTCTGAGCAAGTTTTATGACGATTTGACTAAAACTGTGGCCTCTTAGAGTGTTCAAAACGTTTTTATATGATTTGACCTGCTGACCTACTTTCTGACCCTACATGACCCATATTCAAACTTGACGCAGATATTGTCAAGATGATCATTCTGAGCAAATTTGATGATGATCGGACAAACACCTGGGCCTCTAGTGTGTTCACAAGGTTTTTCAACAATCTCCCCTACTGACCTACATATTGACCAGACATGACCCATATTCGAAATTAACCGAGACATTGTCAAATGATCATTTTGAGCAAGTTTGATGATGATCGGACGAAAACTGTAGCCGCCAGTGTGTTCAGAGGGTTTTTCTATGATTTGACCTACTGACCTACTTTTTGACCCAACATGACCTATAATTGAACTTGACTGAGATATTGTGAAGATGATCATTCTGAGCATGTTTGATGATGATCGGACCAAAACTTTGGCCACTAGTGTGTTCACAAGGTTTTTCTATGATTTGACCTACTGACCTACTTTTTGACCCGACATGACCCGTATTCAAACTTGACCCCGATATTGGCAAGATGATCATTCTGAACAAGATTGATGATGATCTGACCAAAACTGTGGCCTCTAGTGTGTTCACAAGGTTTTTCTCTGATATGACCTACTGACCTACTTTTTGACCCTACATGACCCATATTCAAACTTGACAGAGAAATTCTCAACATAATCAATCTGAGCAAGTTTCATGATAATCAGACCAAAACTGTGGCCTCTAGTGTATTCACAAAGTTTTTCTATGATTTGACCTACTGACCTACTTTGTGACCCGACATAACCCATATTCGAACTTGACCGAGATATTGTCAAAATGATCATTCTGGGCAAGTCTGATGATGGTCGGACCAAAACTGAGGCCTCTAGTGTGTTCACAAGGTTTTTCTATGATTTGACCTACTGACCTACTTTTTGACCCGACATGACCCGTATTCAAACTTGACCGAGATATTGTAAAGATGATCATTCAGGGTTTGATAATGATTGGACCAAAACTGCGGCCTCTAGTGTATTCACAAGGTTTTTCTATGATTTGACCTACTGACCTACTTTTTGACCCGGCATGACCCATATTCGAATGTGACCAAGATATTATCAAGATGATCATTCTGAGCAAGTTTGATGATGATTGGATATAAATTGTGGCCTCTAGTGTGTTCAGAAGGTTTTTCTATATTTGACCTACTGACCTACTTTTTGACCCGACAACACCCATATTCGAACTTGACTGAGATATTGTCAAGATGATCATTCTAGGCAAGTTTGATGATGATCGGACAAAAACTGTGGCCTCTCCTGTCTTCACACGGGATTTCTTCTGATTTGACCTACTGACCTACTTTTTGACCCGACATGACTCATATTCGAACTTGACCGAGATTTTGTGGTGGTACAAATTGTGTGCAAGTTTAGTTAAAATCAAATCATAAATGAAACATCTATCATGCAGACAAGACCAAAATAGGCAATTTTTGCCCTTTCAGGGGCCGTAACTCCGTAACACATGATGGGATATGGCTGGTTCGAGAAAGGAACCCAGATATCATGGTGGTACAAATTGTGTGCAAGTTTAGTTAAAATCAAATCATAAATGAAACATCTATCATGCAGACAAGACCAAAATAGGCAATTTTTGCCCTTTCAAGGACCGTAACTCCGTAACACATGATGGGATATGGCTGGTTCGAGAAAGGAACCCAGATCTTATGGTGGTACAATTTGTGTGCAAGTCTGGTTAAAATCCAATCATAAATGAAGATGCTATCGTGCGGACAAGACCAAAATAGGCAATTTTTGCCCCTTCAGGGGCCGTAACTCCGTCACACATGATGGGATATGGCTGGTTCAAGAAAAGAACCTAGATCTCATGGTGGTTCAAGTTATGTGCAAAGTAGAAGTAAAACAAAGATCAGGAATTGATACAATTAACTTACTCCACCCATAAAAGACACCAAAGGGAAAGAAATACAAACATTAAGCGACCAGACCATAATGGAAACCTAAACAAAGGAAGGCCATAAGGACAGTTACTTTCCCACAAAATGGCAATATGGCCATCCAAAACCAAAAGACACAAGTGATACACACAGTAAGTAACAAACAACAACATAAATAAATCGCCACAGAAGAGCCGCCTTGGAACGGTCAGTGGAAGATTTCCACTGGGGGGCTTAAATCGATTTTACGTGGCCACAATCCTCGCCCTTACTTCCGTCGCGATTTAGACAAATAATTTGTTCAGTCCGCATGAAGGCCTCCTAACTCATCAGTGCAACATCTCCGTGAACACAGAAATCAAAGAACCACAGAGGTGAGACAACGGTGAGGACTCGACAGCAAGAAACCACTGAAATGCTGGAGCAAAAGAAAACCAACAGTTAGACTCCGATGAGCCCGACCAGAGACAGAGCATCAGGCACCAACCAACATTATCTCTATAATTTTCAATAAGCCTTTACGTTGGAGCCGTCATAGAATCTGAGGCCTGACCCACCGGCGTGCAATTAAAGAGGGAAGCAAAGTTGCCAACCGTGATTGGGTTAACTACCATGCATGCAGTCTGTCGTATAATATCCATGTTGTACCCAATCTTTTTATATCGAATAATGATTTTACGAAATTGGGTGCTGAAGTCATTGCGGTTATATATTTTTCTGAATTTATATACTAAGTCACCATAAAATTCGGGTTCCGATAGACCTTGTTGCAGAAGAGATTTAAGTCCAATATTGAATTTTGAAATTAAATCAGAATGGCGTCTATAAAATTTTGAAAAGGCTTTGCGTAGTTTATGGTACCGATAACCCTGATTAAGGAGTTTAGCCGTTAATAATTTATTACGAGTGTTGAAGTCAGTTACATGACTACACACTCTAGCAAATCGAATTAATTGCGAAATATAAACGCCATAGGATGGCGCACGAGGAACATCACCATCCAAAAAAGGAAAATTTACAATCTCAAAATCAAAGTCATCGCGTTTATCATAAATTTTGCACGAAACAAATCCATCTACAATAGATAGATGTAAATCCAAAAACGGGGCCTCGGTATCAGAAGAATTTGCTTTATTTAACTGAAGTTCTAGGGGGTAAATCTGACTGATCAAACCATCAAAATAGGTATTATCAATATTTAATAAATCATCTAAATATCTAGAAGTAGAGCTAAAAGCTTCAATAATTTCAGATTGGTTATCAATGGAAAGCGACAAAATGAAGTCTCTTTCATAACAATACAAGATCAGATCAGCCACAATAGGTGCGCAATTAGTACCCATCGGAATACCCACAATTTGTCTAAATAACTTAGTACCGAATCTAATATAAATATTGTCAAGTAGAAAGGTGAGGGCATCACACACTTTCTGACTTGACCAAAGTGTATAATTCTTATGCTCTTTAGAAGTGAAAAATGCATTTCTGACATTACATGCAAGATAGAGAGAATCTTCTCTGTGAAAAGCCCATTCAATTAAATCATTAAGCTTTTCTTTTATAAGATTATGAGGAAGTGTAGTGTAAAGAGTGGAAAAATCGTAGGTAGACAGACTAGAAGCACGAAACTGTCTAGATTTCAATTTATTTAAAACCTCGTTCGAATTTTTTATAGACCAAAACAGATTTCTTCCTGACCTTTCAAAGACTTTATCACAATATTTAATTACATGCGTTTTAATAGCAGCAAGACAGGAAGTTAATAATTTAGAAAGTTCAGTGGTAGTGCAAGAACTAGAATTTGCAATAAACCGTGCTTTGTAAGGTTTTTTATGAAGTTTTGGTAACCAGTATAGCGTAGGAAGCTTGTCTTGGCCTTCGTTAACACACACAGCAAACCTGGTGGCAGAAAGACAAACATGTTTATCGACTATAGCTCTCTCTTCAGCCAAAGGCTGAAGTTCATAGGCCTTAGTACCACCAAGCTCCTGCTTAAGCGTGTTAACATAGTGGAGCCGTCACACAACGACGACGTTGTTAGCGGCCTTGTCTGCAGGGGCCAAAACAAACTTCTTATGAAATTCTTGAATACCTAGTTTAAGATGACGTAAAGACGTCTTGGGTTTAGGAGGTAATAAGTTAGTATTTTGAGAATAGAAAGAAATGCGTTTATTCACTAGTCTTAAAATGCTAAGTTTCCAGTCCTTTAGGGCTTTACACTCAACATACTCTCGCTTACACCATCGATTACCGAATTCATTCAAGGAAGCAGCGATTTCATCTCTACATTTACTGAAATCAATTTTAGAAGGAAACCGATATTTCGGTCCTTTAGAAATTATATTCCTTATCCTAGAATCAGGAATAATTTTCAAATTGCCAGTAATTACATGACCAGCAGCAGGATAGCAATACTTTGAGTTTTTACAATCACATGAATCAGGAGTATTAGTATCAATATCAAGATCTGAAACAAGTTTATTGAAATTAAAAATGATAGATCTAACAGGTTTGTTATATTTATAGCAAATTATAGGTGTTTCAGTATTTTGAAAATAAGCAGGAATGGAAGAAAGCACCGATCTCTCACGGAAGATACTGGGCAAATCTATAAAATCCATACCCTTATTAATGAAGGATATTTTGAAGAAATGGCGTTTATGATTAATTTCAGAATCAATGTAAGGACGGAGAGTATGCTGAGTATAGCCTCTAGTTAAGAGAGCCGCATCATATAACTGATGAGAACTATCGTAGAATTTATTCTATCTCTAGAAAGCACACCTGTCAGTCACTCAACTCATTGCTCTGCTACCACTCTTCCACTCCAGTGCGATGACTTCTTCGAAACTGACCCTTCTATGAACCAGTCAAGCTAAAAATCTTGACAGACCACTTTTTAAACATGATGCAAGGATAAAACATTCTCAAAACGTGAAGAAACAGGCAGATGTTATCGATACTAAAATTTTATGCGCATAAAGGAAATGAGGAGTAACTGACTACCTAACAGACAGTCCAAATTATCCAACATTGAACCGAAATGGGCAAACGCAAGTACAATATAAAAGTGAAGGCAATTATCAGGAGTCGATACAATTAACCCACTGCTCCCATTAGAGACACCAAAGGGGAAAATACACAAATATGAATTAACTAGACCCTAATGGAAACATCAATAGCAGAAAGCCAAAAGGAGATTTATTTTCACACAAAATGGCCAATTGGCTATCCAAAACAAAACATAAGCGATACACACACTCAAAGACAAACCATATAAAAAATGAACCAACTCGCAACTGTCAGTGAAACGAATTCCACTCGGACGGGGGAGGGGGGGGGGGTGCTTAAATCGATTTTACGTTGCCGCAATCCGCACCCTTACTTCTGTCGCGATTTAGACAATTATTTTGTTCCGTCTGTCCGCATGAAGGCCTCCTTACTCATCAGTGCAAAATCTCCGAGAACACAAAAATCAAACAACCACAGAGATGAAACAAAGGCGCGGCCAGACAGCAAGAAACTACGAAAAAGCTGGAGCAAAGGAAAACCAATAGTTAGACTCGGGTGGGCCCGACCAGAGACAGAGCATCAGGCACCAACCAACATTACATAAAATTAAATTTTAACGAATTCTTAGTAAGCCTTTACGCTGGAACCAGCATAGAATCTGAGGCCTGACCCACCGGCGTGCAACTAAATAGACAAGCAAAGCTGCCAACCCTGATTGGTGCCATGCATGCATTCTGTCGTATAACATTTATGTTGTAACCAATATTTTATATCAAAGAATGATTTTACGAAATTATATGCTGAAGTCATTGCAAGTATATATTTTTCTGCATTTATATGCAAAGTCACCATGAAATTCGAGTTCCGATAGACCTTGTTGCAGAAAAGATGATGTAAGTCCAACATTGAATTTTGAAATTAAATCAGAATGACATCTATAAAATTTCCAAAAGGCTTTGCGTAGTTTATGATATCGATAACCCAGATTAAGCAAATTAGCGGTTAACAATTTATTACGGGTGTTGAATATTTCTTAACATTAGAAGAGATAAATATCGGGATGAAAAGGGAAAATCTTCATATTACACCGTGTCACAGAAACGCCAGGCTGTTGTTTGCCCTTTTGCAGTTCATTAGAATGAGATTCGCTTGTCAGTTTCCCTGAAATAAAATATACCTAGGTACTTTAATACAAGTATTTAAGATTGACATTTCATGGTCATGTACTTGGGAGGGGACTCAAACCCTCCAGCCAGGTCCCCCGTTTTGTTACCATGACTACCGTTCATTTGCTGGGGCTGTAGGATTTTGCAAGACAGTCAGTATCCCATTACTATAGGCTGTCCAGATCCCACTGAAGGACTACAGTATCAGTCCTGCATCATCTTTTAATGCAGTGAGTGAGTGTTGGAGAATTACGTCTCACCAACAGCTAAGGTCATACCGGGACGGGACATCGCTTTAAAGACTCATCCGAACGTCTGGAGAAGCCCGGGATCGATCCTGAGACCCCTGGTTTACAAGGTGAGTAGCATAACCACTTCACCATGGAGGCTTCTGATCTTTTGATGCATGAGGCTGCAATTAACACGAAGAAGAGCTCCAGAGCTGACTTTATGCAGCAGGTCGATTAGAACAGCAGAGATCCGAGCATGGCAATTCGAGAGACACCAGTCAACGCTGGGGAAATAGTGGAATACTGGCCGGTACTAAAGCTCTGGATCCACTGTAAGAGGCCGCTTTGTATTTTGTAGTGTCTGAACTTGAGTCCTAAAGGCTTCATGTGGAACTTTGCCCCTTAATTTCTTAAGTCAAGGAGAACTGTGTCTGTCTGTTGGCCTTTAGCCATACTTACAGCAAAGTCTTGGAAGTACGCGGTTCAGAATTGGCTTACTTTCACATGCCTTATCGAAACCCATGCTTTTGGTCAGACAGACAAGATACCAATGACCTCAGTTGTGGAACGCATAGAAAATACTGCCAAAGTACCATAATCGGACTACACTTAATTTGGAATCAAGACAATTCACCGACAAGACAACTTACTGACACGGTTTTTTGAGATAAATCACCGACCCAATTGAAGACAGTTCACCGAAACTTTTGGAAGACAACTCAGTGACACATTTGTTCAAAGAAAATCGACCTATGACTGATAACTATGACTGTAAATCAAAGGCAATTAAAGGCTATTATGGACAAGTATTGCATTGTGTTCGACTGACCATACCTGTGAATGACCAGACCAGCCTGTTGGTGAACTGTATGAAAATCGATTATTATAAGAACAATCGTCAAGGAACTATTCAGTAAAAAGAAGCAAAGAACGGTTATCTTTCCCGCCATTTTTTCTAATTTGGTAGAGGTGAATGCTTCGGGTTTTATGGCTAAAATTTCCATATTTTTAAACAAAGTTTGAGCAGAATGTGTCTGATTTTCTGCTCGATAATCATCAGAAATTAAAGAAAATATACGGAACAATAATATAAAGTAAGTCTTTCTCAGAGATTTTAGACAAATTTGAACTATTTCTTGTGCCAATTTTGTAAGGTCATATAGCAGAATACCTTTGTTTTCACCTTCGAAAATGGCGGACGTCAGCGGAAGTGACGTCACACCGACTGCCCCTATGCTTTAACAAAGTTTTCTTATACACACGGGTGAAGGCAAGCGCACAGGGTAAGGAACAAACGCACAGGATAAGGATTTTTTTCCGCTCAGGATAAGGAAGAAACTGGCGGACTCGGGATCACATGTGCAGGTTTGTTGTTGTTCGAGATCTCGGGTTATGGTTATTAATCAATACGGCTGCTCACATTAGCTTCACGGAAACCACATATTATTCACAGATTTATGTTCGATGGTCAAAATTAGACAGTTACAGCCAGTCAAACGGAGAACCAAACACACTGGAGATACCCAACCACGAAATCTCATTATTTTACGTGAAACGCTCTTCTGGGAAGATGGCGTGCACATTTTTGTTGGTTGCAGACATACACATGATAAATAGGACTGTTGCAAATACGATTAAAGGAACATTTGAAATGGGAAGGCCCACAGTAAGAAATCCTAGTTCCATTTTCAATACAACGCCCACGGGCAAGGAAATGGGTACAACGCATATGATAAGACACATAATTTTTCGGGGAAAATGGTAGTTGCATGGCTGTAGCACTAGTAAATTTCCATCTCAGATAAGGTTTTCCGACATTAATAATAATTCCTACATAGTTTAAAGCACCGATTGTGACCTTTAGGAACCGTTCAAAGTTTGTGCCTTGTCTTGGCATGTGCACTGCTCTAGTTGTAGCAGTATAGTTACCCCACCTGTGATATAGTGTCTATTAATAAAGATAGTTACTTTACCCCTGTAACAGCGTCAACCCAAACAAGGGCATCAAAAGTTAACAACTCACAATATCGTAGGTACCAGTCTTATAGTGATGCCCTGAAGAATGGAATAGTCTTCCCTCCTCTGCGCTGAATGCCAAGTCCGAGGATGAGTTCAAAGCCCGTACAGTGTAAGATTGGCATTCATAGGTATGCATTTTAGGATACCTCTGTTATGCAGATTGTAAATAGTTTTAAGGACGCATCCAGTGCCTCTTCTTTTTTCAGCTAAATTCTAAATTTAGCCACCCAACCAACTGATGCAATGGCCAAATATGACCGACTCAGTATAAGAAGATAGATAAGTAGATATATAATAGGTATGTCTCACGAATTTGGCGAAGTCGTCTATCTTATTTTCAGCAAAAAGAACAAACATTCAATTTTCTACCAGAAATACTGCATGGACATGGATACCATTTCTCTAATTCGTGATCGCGATGAACCCAATCCATCTATCCCCCATAGGGGATGAGTATACTGCTAGAACCAGAGCAATGGACATACAAAGACAAGGCACAAACTTTGGACGTTTCCTAAAGGTCACACGTTTTGCTTTAAACTATGTAGGACTAATTATTGATATCGGAAAACCTAATCTGGGATGGAAATTTACTAAAGCTACGACCATACATGTACAGCTACCATTTTCCCCGGAAAATTTTGTGTCTTATCACATGCGTTGTACCAATTTCCTTGCCCTTGGGGTTTGTATTGAAAATGGAACTAGGTTTTCTAGAACCAGAGCAATGCACATGCCAAGACAAGGCACAAACTTTGAACGTTTCCTAAAGGTCCCAATTGGTGCTTTAAACTATGTAGGAATTATTATTAATATCGGAAAACCCGATCTGAGATGGAAATTTACTAGTGCTACGGCCATGCAACTACCATTTTCCCCGGAAAATTATGTGTCTTGTCATATGCGTTGTACCCATTCCCTTGCCCGTGGGCGTTGTATTGAAAATGGATCTAGGATTTATCACTGTGGGCCTTCCAATTTCAAATGTTCCTTAAATCGTATTTGCAACAGTCCGATCAGACTTATAAATTTGGTATCATTATTAGACTTGCAGCGTATACCCAAATCGGATAGACAGTACCTTCCTTCTGATCAGGGTGGCACTGTTCACCATATATATATACAGCAACAGTTTTGAACATGATTCAGACCGTGCTCAGACTCTGAAAATGGGTGGGGGGAGGGGGGGGCGAATTTCAGGTATTAGTCAGAGGGTGAAAAACTGCATGAGTTTTGAGAATTAAAAAAAAAAGTTGGGGTGGGGTGCGTTTGCATCCCTCCCCACCCTGTGTGCGGGTCTGCATCAACAGGTAGAATGATTTTTTTTTTTTTTTGTTGTTGAAACATATCGCTGAAGGGGTTCTGTTTCTGATCACTGTTATTCAGGAGCAGGGATGCAGTGGTGGGACTGAGCGCGGAGAAGAGAGAGATAGAAGCTAAATTATATTGTTTTTTTTTCAATTTCTTCATTCAGGACCACACCACTGCAAATGATGCCAATGGAGCGTGTTCGGACACCGAAATAATCACCGCCGCCGGGGATCGAACCGAGGGCCTCTATTATCAGAGGTATTAGTCAGAGGGTGAAAAACATCATGAGTTTTGAGAATTTTCAAAAAAAAAAAAAAGTTGGGGTGGTGTGCGTATGCATCCCTCCCCACCCTGTGTGCGGGCTAGCATCAACAGGTAGAATGCTTTTTTTGTGGTTGAAACATATCGCTGAAGGGGTTCTGTTTCTGATCACTGTTATTCAGGAGCAGGGATGCAGTGGTGGGACTGAGTGCGGATAAGAGAGAGATAGAAGCTAAATTCTGATTTATTTTTTTTTCAATTTCTTCATTCAGGACCACACCACTGCAACTGATGACAATGGAGCGTGTTCGGACACCGAAATAATCACCGCCGCCAGGGATCGAACCAAGGGCCTCTATCATCAGAGGCAGCTGCACTGAGCTATCACTTCATGTGCAATTGTATTCTCGGTTTTCAAAAAAGGCTATGAATGAAATATCTAAATGTGTCTGTGAACTGTCTTCATCCTGTCGGTTAGTTGTCTTGCTACACGGATTTCATGCCGATAGTCTCATATGACGTCATAGATTCCGTGGATACCCAAAAGAGTCAAAATGGCGGAAGACGAAGAATTTGAAATGGAGAAACTCAGAGCAGAAATACAACAAGAAAAACAAATGAAGTAAAGGTTTTATCTATGAAACTTCGCAATATGTTCGGCGTTCAATTATATCCAATGAGACAGCCATCTTCTAAATTCTAAATTTAGCGCACCACCCAACTGAGGTAATGGCCAAGTTTGACCGACTCAGTATATGAAGATAGATAGATAGATAGACAGCCATCTTCTTCTTCTTGTAGCTTAGTGTCCCCACGTTTATTTTGCGTGGCACCTTCACAGATTGTGAAGTGAATATTTATCACAGATTTAAATTCATTTCATTTGCACAGATAAACAAACTTGTGTTCTTTAAAGTTTTCCTATCTTATGCTCTCTGGTACTTTCAGCACTTCCTTGTCAGTTTTCAGTAAACGAACGCGATTCAGGTGTAACTCGTGAATCATCTGTAAAGCTGAGCGTGATAGCTCAGTGGTTAGTGCACTTGCCTCTGATGCTAGAGGTCCCGGGTTCGATCCCCGGCAGCGGTGTGAAAATTTCGGTGTCCGAACACGCTCCATTGGCATCATTTGCAGGGATGAATGTCATAAAGTGCACCGTCCTTCGGATCAGGACGTTAACTGGAGGCCCCCTGTGCAGGGAGAACCATCCCCTGTGCAGGTTAAAGAACCCTACCGTAATTACATGATTACTGTGTAGGCTTTCATCCTGCAAAACTGGAGTGTATGTAATACACCGTCTGTGTCCCCTCCGGGGGTTAAGGCGAAACCGGAAGAAGAAGAAGAAGAAGATTTTCCCTGAAGATAAAGCCAGACCCCATGGTTCGAACGGGCACCTGCCTAGTCCTGAACTCATGACCTCCATACATTATGCTACTCTGCTTTCCTGTTGTGCAGGACTAGCACCTGCCCTGTTTCCTTCTTTCTCAAGTGCAGTAGACAGATACAATGTTTTGACACCTGTTTTTGTTTACATTTCATTTCACGTGAGTGAATTCACTTCCCCTTGAAATCTGACATAGATTACCATTCACCGTGTTTGGCAAAAAGCATCATGCTCCATATAAATACACTGCAAATAGGATTTTCTGTTCCGCATTTAATTGATACTATACCAGAATGTATCTTGTAGAAGAAGGTTAAGGAAGACGGGTCTCCAGGGATGGCCACTCTAGCTCATCAAGCATGTCACCGATGCTACTTCTATTTCGCCATCGTCTGCAGGTCCATCGAGCAGCTGTCCTCTGCACCTTCTCCACCTGCTGAATCTGAGTTTTAACATATGGATACCAAATGGGTGATGCATATTCAAGCTGAGGGCGAACCAATGTTTTAAATGCAACATCCTTTGTCTGCCGAGGTGCAAAAGCCAAATTACGTCTAAGGAATCCTAAGGTCCTAGTTGCTTTAGATGTTATTTCAGAGATATGTTGACCCCAATCGAGATCGTCAGTGATGGTGATACCAAGATATTTGGCGGAATGAACTTGCTCCAAAGTTTGCTGGTGTAGTGTGTAATCATACTTAATTTGCTTGTCCTGAAGGTGTCGTGACACCCTCATTGATTGGCATTTGGCTACATTGAACTTCATCTGCCAATCTGCTTCCCATTGTGCAAGTCGATCCATGTCATCTTGTAAAATGCGACAGTCAGAAAAAGAATACACATGTATATGTCCCTATACAGGACACAATCATCACAAAACAAACGGACAGATGACCTGATGTTGTCAGGGAGATCATTGATGAATATCAAAAAGAGGACCGGTCCAAGGACCGAACCTTGTGGGACACCAGATAGAACAGGGACTGGATCAGACGCTTGGCCGTCAGGTACAACTTGTTGAGAGCGCCCAGAGACCCATGAGCTAATCCCATTATGTGTGGATCCTCTTGTCCCATAGTAGTCCAATTTGTACAATAGCCTTCTGTGAGGTACCTTGTCAAAGGCCTTGGCGAAATCCATGATGATCCAAGGTTGGTTGGTAAATACCAGTGGTGGGAATTCCCATTGGTATTTACCGGTAATTACCGTCCTGGGAAATACTCCAAATTTCAGCAAAAGTGGGAAATACTGGGAAATAGTGGGAAATATGATTTTTGTTAAGTTATTTCATAGACAAACACTATTAATTTTTGTGTAATTTAATTCAAATAATGAACAGTTAGCTATTTTGCAATATCATACCTGTGATACCTCCCTAATCAGGAGGGAGACTCACTCATTTTGATGCTAATTTTTCTCAATTAATGCTGAATTTTAGCATAATTTTGGAGTCTCCCTCATTTGAACTGAGAATTTCCCTATATATTCTTTACATCACAATGGAAAATCTCCCTCATACAGTTAAAAAAATATCACAGGTATGCAGTATGCTTCCCCATACATACATGTCAAAAGTCTGCTTTTACTGAACCAAACACAAGTGTAAATATAAAGTGATCCGTTGTTATGTAGGCTGCAGAGAGTTATTTACACATCACTCATGCTTAAGAAGATGAAATACCATAATGACCTCAATATTTGGGACAGACATGCCTGGGCAAACAGTGCAGACCAAGATCAGAATCACTTAGCTACTTTAAGAGAGTTTGCCATTGGAACTACATGTACATGTTTTGTATGCTTTAGTGTAACACTAAACCACAGGTACATTTTTTTTTGAGATTTACAACAACTCTTTGGGTGTTTGAATTTTAAGGATGTTTACACTAGAGAAGGTTTGTTTGCAAGTTTGTCAAGTAATCATACTCCTAATGCTAAAAGGTGTGATAATTTAATTGTTTGTTTGAGACAGGTATTAAAATAACACAGTTAGTTTAAGCATAAAAGGTTTCTTAAATTATCTACAGATTTTCACCAAAGTATGAAAATTACATGCATTTACAAGTAAAGGGAAATAGCTGAAAGTTAAAAACTTATATTTTAGAATCACATTTGAAAAGAAATTATATACATTCTATATATGAAGGCAAGGGACTTTATAATACATGTAGCTCTTTCAAGGTATTCAATATAAAAAGGGCTGGAAAATTCTTCAAAATTTCACTTGTACTACATGACTAAGTGCATGCAAACTTTGGTAAATGTCATAAGGACTAGACAAACTTTTTGCTTTTCCTTCAATTTTTTTGTCAAATTGCAAGCAGACAAGTGGAATTTTCAAGCCCTGCATGAACTTGAAATAATTTTGCTTTCAAATAACTAGGTAGTTGGGGTATATTAAGCAGTCTCAGTTGGTACCACCGATGTAAATATATATATTTCCCAGTATTTCCCGGGAATTCCCTGTATTTCCCGGGAATTCCCTGTATTTCCAGCCGTCCAGGGAAATATGAGTATTTCCCGCCTTTTTGCCAACCTTGTGATGATCAAGTCAGTCTGGATCATTAGTTGTACGCATTTTTATGAAAACGGAACTAAGACCATCCCGCCCTGTTACCTCCCTTAATATGACAAGTAAATCCTGATTCTTCTAGAAGAATCTGGGATGTTTCGGTCCTGAGTCATTTCGCCAGGGTCGTTTCGGCCTAAATTTGCACTTGGGGTCATTTCGGCCAATTTCGAAGGTCATTTCGGCCTTGGTCATTGACTCATTATGGCCACATTTTATTAGAGAGATTTTTTTTCAGCAGAGTACCTGTTGCATATTAATTATTTTATATATTTTAAATACTTTTACATGGCCTTTCACATTAGCCATGTTTATGGTAGCCCAATTAAGGAATTATAATAGTTCTTTTTATAGCCGCGTTTTCAGCAGGGTCGTATGACTAGGATTTGATAATTATCTGAAAACAACTTTACTACAATTATAAAGAAAAGTTGTATATTGGATGTTTGCGTTAGGATAATTTGTCCTAAAAATGGTATGTTTTTACGCGAGGCTCCCCACTAAAAATATATCTATGGGGGTTCGAAGAAGGGCATTAGCCCCCCTCACCGCTGGAAAAGATTGGGGGTATGGCCCAGCTGGCCGCTGAAATGAAATCTGAGAAAATCAGCAAAATTCACCAAGTCCCCAAGTGGGAATGGATTAAGTCAATTTTACGTAGCCACAGTCCTTGCCCTTACTTTCGTCACGATTTAGAAAAATAATTTGTTTAGTCTGCATGAAGGCCTCCTAATTCATCAGTGCAAAATCCCTATGAACACAAAAATCAAACAACCACAGAGATGAAACAACAGTGAGGACTTGACAGCAAGAGATCACTGAAATGCTGGGGCAAAAGAAAACCAACAGTTAGGTCTGATGGGCCCAACCAGAGCCTGTCCAGGAAAAGTAATGCAAGTCGGACCACTCCTTAAACCCTAGCCGTTTCTATGGGTGGTAGCTAGGGCTTGAGATGTCTTTTCATCTTAATGATAGGTATGGTAGGTAAAAGTCCCACAAAATAGGGAGCATCATCTCCAAAATGATCTAAATAGTGTCACTCAAATCAAACAAACAAAACCAAAAAGCTATGCCTTGGAGCAAAAATAGAAAAAAAAATGTAAATCACTTAAATTGCTCCTCAGGAGCAAATCTTTCCTTTTTAGGAATTGACCCCTATTGACATGGGAGGTGAAATACTTTTGCAGGAGTTGCCTCCCCTAAAGGTGACTTTAAGGTGTACCCGTTCCCCTTAAAATTAAAGGTCACTCAGATGGGAAACAAATACCAAATAGTGCTTATGTCTGTTGGGGAGCGATCTTGACTAGGTTCACATTGTTCTCTTAACCCATATCCTGCTGTTTATTCAATTTAGCCACACCCATTTCTGATTTTGAATCAATCAGATTACCTGATGTAATTCATTCCTACAAATTCATAAACTGAATGTCAAACAGTGTAGATCCTGATCAGATGGCTTCAGAAGCCATCTGATCTGGATCTACACTGTTAGCAATGATAAGGGTTGTCATGAACATCAGGATAAGTTGAGTTAAATTAGTTCAGGATTACCTTATTGTGGTGAAAAATGTACCTAATAATTGTACACACAATACAAAGAAAAAAAAAGATAAAAATAGCTATGACACATTACAGATAATGTTGAATTTCAGCAGAGGGGTTCACTACATATATGATTGTCCGCATGGGTAACAAGTTGGCTGCTTTCAAAAAGCATCCAATAGGTTTGGTCTTGTCAGTCTACATTCTGATTTGAGCCAGCTGATATCATTATCATTATCCCACTTAATGCATTTTTGAATACAAAAAATAAACTTAAATACAAAACGTGTATATAAAATTTCGAAGTCTGTGACCTTGGTATCAGGAAGGGTAGGTAGTGACGAGTATTCTGTGGTAAATTGTTTAACGCCATGACAATATAAACTAAATGTAACTTACATATGGTTTGCACATGTATAGCACAAAACTTAACCAAACGAAAATGTTAACCGAATTTTTCAAAGGGTCATAACTCTATTAATATTTGGTGGCATATCTTCACATCTTAGCCTTACTACATACACATTTTAGGCTTGATCGGATGAAAACTGTATAGTAGGATTTATACGGCAACGAAAAAAAAAAGTTTACGAACGGACGGACACCAACCCCGTAACTTAATACGCCGGTTTTTTTTTTTCAAACGGGCATATGAAAAGATTTTTCCTAAGTCATCAGGCCTTCTATAGGGCCTTGGTTATCTATTTCATTTGTTGTTAACGTCCCTGTTAACACTGTATGAGTCTTTTTTGAGACATTGCTTCCAATGCTGTGGGACTTTTGCTCAGTACTGAGATAAAACGGGCAGATAAAACTCCTTCTCAAGCCCTGTCACCCAATGAAACTAAATGGTTGAAATGCATGAACGGTCCGACTCGAGCCACTTTTCATGGGCAGGCTTAGACTTTCTAGGCGATTTAACACTACTCATGTGCGCCGGTATCAGCTCTGCGTGGAAGCATCATGCAGCCCAATCTATTTCTTCAATCCCTGATGGACGGGGGCCGATCAGACCTTGGGGCAATATATTGGACTGCATGAGCTGAAACCGACCGAACTTTGAAGTATTGCTGAACCGCCTAGGAAGATCTAAGCCTGCCCAGACAAAGTGCTGCGAATCAGACTGTATCTTAAACCTCGGCAGTTTCTTTGAGCGGTACCTCCGCAAAAACCTTAAATTTGCTATCCTTTTGTGCATCTTTCTGGATCACAATTTAATTGTAAAAGTGATTAGTAAAACGTCAAGTATTGAGTGGAAATAAAGACCACCACTCTTGGCTTATCAGATAAAATAGCTCCAATCGAATGCGCCAAAAAGCCTTTTAACAACTCAGTCTGTAACTGGTGGCAGGTCACTTAGTAGTCATGAAGTTTTTAAAAAGAAACTATTGCTATCTGTGCTGGGCTCAAGAACAATAAACAGCGACTCATCAACGTTATGACTTTGTTTCGCTCCCTAAATATTTTATATATTTGGAAGAGTTAGAACCTTCGACCTTGGCACTGACGTTAAATCTGGTAGCAAAGACTTGAAAATGTTTTTACACACCCAGCGATCTTTTTTATGTTTGGTTTTACGATCCTTTCAAGATTATTTCACTCACATCAAGCCGATCGTTAATCGGAGGTGAGTAAAAACTAGAGAACCCGATGAAAAACCTCCTGACCTTCCGTTGCAGAACTTCTCATCATATGGTATGTGACCTGTACCATGCTCAAACATACACTGTTGAGAGATCTAATGATTAAGAGTCAGCACTCTTATCCACTAGGCCACGGAGGCCCGTTACACCAAGCGATCTTTATAAATGAGGAAAATAACGTTCTCTGTCTTTCCAACATTTACATATACATGTACGTATTATTAGAGCTACCAGCGTACCGAAAGATGTTCAGAATATATAAAACTGTTCCTATCTGTGTTAAGTAAACTTTGCAAGTTTTGTTTATTTGTATTTAACGGCCCAGTCAACACTGATTTGGGTCATGTTCGAGCCTGTCAGTGTACCTATCCACGCTTTTCCTGAGCAGGCTTATCCGTAAGCGGTTAACCAGTTCAGTGCAAATTATGTCGCCAAAAACTGACCCTGCCCTTCCTGAATCAGCGGAAGGGAGAGAATGACCATAGAAAAGATTTCATAATCTCCACAAAAGAATGTTGCCGACCCCATTAGGTATCGAACCCGAGTCTTCCTTATCGCCAGTCAGACTGCATTCGACTGAGCTACCACAGCCAGCCACACTTTGTGAGTAGTAGTAGTTATGTTCTGTTGTTTTTCGTTTCCATGGCCCCATGGACATACTCCATAATGGCATTGCAAGACGTAAAAGTTGCGAAAATGACTGCTACTCCTGCAAAAGTAGTTTCTCTTTGGATATGTCTATGGGGTATACTCTTAAAGGAAAGAATTTGCTCCTGGGGAGCAAATTCTTCCCTTTTAGAGTAGACCCCTTGAGAAGCAAATTCTTCCCCTTTTAGAGTAGACCCCTTTTTCAGTTGGACAGAGCCAACAGAGTAGCAACCATAGGGTCCTTAATGTTGTATTTCCATAACGAAATCATGCCTATAGAATTGTGATCCCCTTTAATCTGTTCTATAAAATGGTTATCCTTTGGAAGCAAAAAATACACCACAGAACTGAAAAATATGGTGTGCACATGTTTTCTGGGCCAGACTAGCTAGTTTCGGACAATTAGGCCTCATCAGTGACCCTAAGATATTTTCCAAATTCCAGAATGGAATCAATGATCCCAAAGGACAAGAAAATATAATCTACACTATGATGTAGGGCAGGGAGACGTTTTACCGCCGCCACACATTCCCACACACCAGTTGTAGTGAAGTTAAATACGGTAGGTGACCAATTAATTGGAACACCCTAGCAGTTCGAACATCCAAAATTATTTCGAATTTGTGGCTGAAAACTTTCTCATTTAATTCGAACTCCCAAATTTTTCAGAAATCAGAATTTTTAATACTTCGAACACAAAATAAATGCCGAAAAATGCATCCAGAACAAGCATTTCGGATCGTTCCCGGGTTTATCATTACAACATCGTACTGGTCGTATATGAGCTAGCGCACGAAAAAAAGAAAACTTAGCATGAAATGTGTGCGACTTCCAAAGACTCGGATTAACATGCACTCTGTAAGGCAAATGGGTTTCGCTTCTCTCACTTTGGATAGCCCTGTGGTGATGGAAGGTTCATACCCTCACCGAATACTGATTAGACTGCGAGAAACGCAGGCTGCAAGTGCTTAGATCAACCTTGATGAGCCACAGGAGTTTCGCTTATTTATGTTGTGAAAATCCCATCGTCTGCATCAGGCTCATGCGATCAGCGAAGACTCTAATCGGATTGCATGAATGAGTACGCTAAGATGTGTCTTCGCTGGTATCTCAACGACCTGCAAACACTGAACAAACGCACCCACTACCGGTATACAAGGCAATGGGTTTCACTTAGACTTGTGACTTCGTAAGATTTAAGGGTTCAGTAAAGACTGATCACATTGCATCGATGTGCAGGCTGATCCTAGTCGGTGATGTAGCATTGTTGCCTACAAAGGCTTGGATCACCATGCATATGCAAGTGTTTTCGCTTTGCTCTCAGACTCTTTGGAGCGTAGCTTCAGCTTTCATTATTATTTGTGTGACAGTGTTACCCTTTTTCCATGTGCTGTGGCATTGATTGAGAGTTTCCCGCCTTTTTCCACAGAACGTCTTTTAGCACGTGCGAGTGAAATTCATGGTTGTTGCATGCAAAAAGGTAGTTTAATTCAGGTTACCTGTTGGGCTACCCTGGTTTTCTGAGGAGCAAGTGAAGATGCCAATTTATTTAATGGTGACAAGGTTTTATTGGAAGTAATTTCGGGGAACATGATTAAGAAAATAAGTCATATTCGGTGTGGTGGGAAGACTCAGGTCAGCCTGCACATGCATGCAGTCTGAACAGTCTTCGTTGTTCGTATGTGCCTACCATGGCCTCTGTGCTAATCAAAGAACAACAGGTGAAAACTATGGCCACATTGGCTAGAGGCGCAGGCTAATCTGGTCCTTCGTTTAAAACTTTTTTTTGCGCCGTGCGCCGGCTTAAAACGACGGCGTGTACATTTAACCGCCAAATCTGCTTGCGACGTTACAAACACATCCTAAACTACCAAGTGCAAGGATCAGTCTGTTCAGATCTCCTATCTCGAGTAAAATACTTATTGCGCATGTGCGTACAAAAGACTGATAAGTCTGCGCAGTTGTGCAATCGGGATTGTGTCTTCAATGTTCAAGAGGTTTGAAATGTTTCATCGCGCATAAAGTGAAGATCACACATGCACATGTTAAATTTGCGTATGATGTCCGCATTTTCTTTTTTTGTTACTTGCCTATCTAAATAACATGATGGTTTTGCATCCGCACAGTCTAATCAGTCTTCACCGGACTACTTCGATGGGCATTGAATTGCCACATGCCCCCGGCTTACGCTGATTTGCGACTGCTTATTAGTAATCAGAGAACACACAAACAAGGCTGCGCAGTCTCGCCTGAGGCTTCACTATGCGCTTAAACAATATAGGTGTGTGTGTGTGGGGGGGGGGGGGGGGGGGGGTGAAGTATCTATACTGAATAGCTGCACGTGCGGGTTTCAACATCACATCACATATATACATGTAGCTGGACTTGTCTGCTGCGGTGTAGCCGGAACAAAAAAAAAATATTACAGACTATAAGGAAATTCTTTGAAAAATCCTCTTTTTCCTAGATATGGGCTACTCTTAAGAAAAGAATTTGCTCTAAACAAATCAATTTCTGTTATTCCTGAGATCACAAATTGACTCGCCCGTTTTAAAGGGAATATAGTGACAGTTCAAGAGGTGTAAATGTCATTGGTTTGCCCGCCATAATGACAATGTGTATCGCATTCAAAGACGCCCTGCACACACTGACTTATTTATAGATCAAACGGTTCAGCACTGCATAAGTGATATTTATAACTTCTAATCACGTGCGGATTGACTGGGTCACGGGAAAAAAACGTAGTTGTATAAAATATTGAACACAGCCTGATCCAATGCATGGAATTCTTTCAGATCAAACAGTTCTAACACTGATAAATTTCCAATCTGATATTTTCTAATAATTCGAACACCCAAAAAACGACAATGTATTTGAATAGGTGTGTTTTGAAATACGGTAACAATACTAACTGCCACACCTGCCAGGTGTATCCGTTTCCCTTAAGATATTTTATTGTTGGAGTTGAAACGCTTGCTTTTAGGTCTGTGTCGCTATTCAGACAGGCTGTTTCCTGTAATTGCAGTATAGTATTGCATCATCGTTAAAGCTGATTGGTTGATCGCGTCACGTGCCCCTCCATGGAACAGTTACAATCTGGTCATTATACCCGGTTTGCCCGCCTCATGGCGACCATACCAAAAATGCACCAATACTCAATAAGAAAACGTAGGGAGGTTACTGTAAAGTGTGTGCTTGTGCATCTTCTTTCCAAAAATAGCTTAGGTGTGCGGCTATCGGAGCATACAATGCGATAAATAGGACGAATATGGTGTGTTAAAATCAGTTTAAATTTATCTTGGAATATGAACTGTTGGAGACAAAAATATGTGGTCAGACTCTGACCTAAACTGAATACCCTTGTCTGGCTGAATATTTTAATCTGCCACAAACACTTCTGATTATCAACCAATCTGATTACTTGATTCAAATTATTGCAACACATTAACAATCTGAGTGACAGACAATTTTATCAGACACCCTCTGATCTGGATCTGCATTGTTTGGAAGATAAGGCAAGGAATTAATGAGTCATTCTATGCTGGCACAAAAGTATTCAAGTTGCTTCCGGCATTCACCACCATAGAAATGTGTTTCGATCCGCACAAAATGCAGTCTGGACTCAAATGCTACTTTTGAACATTTTCTCACACAAGTTTGGATACGTGTAATGGTTTGATTTAAAAAATTCCATGAATGATCAGACAATACATGCTCTTTGAAAAACCAAAAATGGATATCCACAAATTAACCCATTTTGTACCAAATTGAATCTTCCTTCTTATATATGGAAGGAGTCCTTTTCAAAATTTAGGGGCAACAGGTTGTGTTTTCTTCAAAATTTATTTAGAAAATGGCTGTCAGAGCTTTTGCAAACAGTGTAGGCCCTGATCAGACACTGCGTTCTGTGGCGTCTGAACTTGACCTGCACCGTTTGCCAGGGTACTACCCGTTTTGGGATTTCCGGTACTGTGAGAATGGCTATCAGCTAAACAAGCATGTTATTTATCCTTAACCGTTTTTGTACCAAATAGAATCTTTCTTATATAAAGAATATGTCCATTTCAAAATTTAGGGGTGTCAGTTTGTGTTTTTTTCAAAATTGATTTGGAAGATGGCTTAACATTTTTGCGAACAGAGTAGGCCCTGATCGGACGCCGCATTCTGCGGCGTCCCATCTGGGCCTGCACTGTTTGCCAATTACCCGTTTTAGGGTTTCTGGTACTCAATGGGTTAAAGCATCATGCAAAATTTAAAAGCAGGCCACATGCAGATGTTTCCTTATTCTTCAGAAAAGATAAGACTCAGAATTGCATTTTAAGAATATTTACTCCAATAAAAAAATATGCACATTAAGCTTTAACCCTTTCACCCCAGAGTTTCTGAAGTACACATGTGCAGTCACTCTCACATCACTGAATTTTGACATGTCCATTCTACTGCATGTTAACCCACTGTATGCTAGTGGGCTCTACTATTGCTACATGTTGGACAAGTCCATTTGTCATATAAGGGGTGTCGGGCATATATTTTCGTTTTTAATCTATTTTTGATGGAAAATGCTGTTGGCAAACCGTGCAGGCCCTGATCAGACGCCACATTCTGCGGCGTCTGATCTGGGCCTGCATTGTTTGCCAGGGTAACCGTTTTGGGTTAAGATGATGGATAGTCAAATTTCATCAACAGGGTGACAAACCATGAAGACCCTGATGAGATAACTCAATTTAAGCCATCTGATCAGTATCTACACTGTTTGCAGAGGTATCACTACCGGGCAACAGGGTTGAAATGTTTAACCCATTTTGTACCGGAAACCCCAAAAAGGGTGCCCTGGTAAACAGTGCAGACCCAGATCAGACGCCACAGGACGCGGCGTCTGATCAGGACCTACACTGTTTGTAAAAAGTTCAGTCATTTTCTAAATAAAATTTGAAGAAAACACAACCTGACACCCCTAAATTTTGAAATGCAGTCTGGACTCAAACGCTACTTTTGAACATTTTCTCACACAAGTTTGGATACATGTAATGGTTTGATTTAAAAAATTCCATGAATGATCAGACAACACATGCTTTTTGAAAAACCAAAAATGGATATCCACAAATTAACCCATTTTGTACCAAATTGAATCTTCCTTCTTATATATGGAAGGAGTCCATTTCAAAATTTAGGGGCAACAGGTTGTGTTTTCTTCAAAATTTATTTAGAAAATGGCTGTCAGAGCTTTTGCAAACAGTGTAGGCCCTGATCAGACACCACGTTCTGTGGCGTCTGAACTGGACCTAGACTGTTTGCTAGGGTACCCTTTTTGGGATTCGGTACTGTGAGAATGGCTATCAGCTAAACAAGCATGTTATTTATCCTTAACCATTTTTGTACCAAATAGAATCTTTCTTTTTATATATAGAATATGTCCATTTCAAAATTTAGGGGTGTCAGTTTGTGTTTTCTTCAAAATTGATTTGGAAAATGGTTTAACATTTTTGCGAACAGTGTAGGCCCTGATCGGACGCCGCATTCTGCGGTGTCCCATCTGGGCCTGCACTGTTTGCCAATTACCCGTTTTAGGGTTTCTGGTACCCAATGGGTTAAAGCATCATGCAAAGTTTAAAAGCGGGCGACTTGCAGTTTTTTCCTTATTCTTCAGAAAAGATCAGACTCAGAATTGCATTTGAATCATCTCACATAAAATGTGTTTCTATGACAGATTTTAAGAATATTTACTCCAATAAAAAAATATGCACATTAAGCTTTAACCCTTTCACCCCAGAGTTTCTGAAGTACACATGTGCAGTCACTCTCACATCACTGAATTTTGACATGTCCATTCTACTGCATGTTAACCCACTGTATGCTAGTGGGCCCTACTATTGCAAAATGTTTGACAAGTCCATTTGTCATATAAGGGGTGTCGGCATATATTTTCGTTTTTATTCTATTTTTGATGGAAAATTCTGTTGGCAAACAGTGCAGGCCCTGATCAGACGCCAAATTCTGCGGCGTCTGATCTGGGCCTGCATTGTTTGCCAGGGTAACCGTTTTGTGGTTTCCGGTACAAAATGGGTTAAGATGGTGGATAGTCAATATTCATCAACAGCGTGACAAACCATGAAGACCCCGATGAGATAACTCAATTTGAGCAATCTGATCAGTATCTACACTGTTTGCACAGGTATCGCTACCGGGCAACAGGGTTGAAATGTTTAACCTATTTTGTACCTGAAACCCCAAAAAGGGTACCCTAGTAAACAGTGCAGACCCAGATCAGACACCACAGAATGGGGCATCTGATCAGGACCTACACTGTTTGTAAAAAGTTCAGCCATTTTCTAAATAAAATTTGAAGAAAACACAACCTGACACCCCTAAATTCTGAAATGGACTCCTGCTATATGTAAGGAGGAAGATTCCATTTGGTACAAAAAGGGTTAAGATATACTCTTCTGGACCAAATCAAAATCAACGGCTTAAGGCGTGGAACGAGATACTACAAGCTTACAGTGGCAAGTAAAGCAATAATACTGTCTAACCAGGTAGCTCTGTCGACATTTATGTGTAGATTCTGAATAACATGTAACTTATAAGCTGCCAACACCGAAACTAATTTAGTTACATGTACATTCAGCGAACAGGAGTTTTCCTTCATATTGGCACATGACATATAATACCCTAGTCCTGCTGAATATTTCAATGGATTACACTCCTTCCCGATTTTTAGCCATTTGTGTTGCGTGATTTGAATTTTAACCATGGATTCAGAAGCAGGATAGAAAACAGTATAGATCCTGATCAGCTGGCTTCTCAGAAGCCAGCTGATCTGAATCTGTACTGTTTTATAAAAAAAGGATATTTCCGGGTTCAGCATGATAAGGGTTAAATAGGTTGTAGATTTTGTTCTGATAAATGATACATGTATCAGATGAATTCTTTTTTGACGAATATTAGTCAAAATTGTTCAAATGGCTCCTCTCTCCTGAACAAGTTGCACCAGAACTTTTTAAAGGCTTTTTACTCTAAAAGAGAGCAGTTTTATAGGAATGTTTTATGGATGACCCTCTAACAAAATTGCTCAAAATATTTTGCTCCACTGAACATAATGGCCACCAGAGCTAAAACTGTACAAACCTCAAAATGACTTCTTCTCCTAAACAGCCAGGCTGATTTTGAAATAATTTCACAGAACTGTTCCTTTGGTCATCCTCTACCAAAATTGCTCAAACCCTCTACTCAGCCATAGATTAATTACCTAGCATTTCATTTGTACCGTAGGAATCATGGCCATCTTGATTTCTTTTTTTATTGTTTTTGTGGCCCTTTCAAATTTATTCCACTTATCTAGAGCCAGTCATTAACCCTTTTTGTACCAAATGGAATCTTCCTCCTTATATATAACAGGATTCCATTTCAAAATTTAGGGTGACAGGTTGTGTTTTCTTCAAAATCTGTTTGGAAAATGGCTGAACGTTTTGCAAACAGTGTAGGCCCTGATCAGACGCCACATTCAACGGCATTTGATCTGGGCCTGAACTGTTTGCCAGGGTACCCGTTTTGGGGTTTCCAGTCTGAAAGGGGTTAATCAGAGGTTGGCAAAAACCCAGGTACCAGGAGAATCTGTATGCTTTACAGTTTCAACCTTTTTATCATGTTTATATGGCAATTTTTCTTCATATACGTTACTTCTGAAGAGGCTGTTTTAAACAAAATGAGCCAGTGCATGACAAAATCTACAAGAAGGCTTGAGCGACCAGCCAAGACTCAGATCAGCCTGCACATGATCCGTGCAGTCTGATCAGTCTTCACTGATTGCATGTAACTACTATAGGCTAGTATCTATGCAAAGAGAGATAAGCAAAATGTCTTGTCATAGTGGATGGATGCGCTGGTTGATTCAAGTCTCTGCTGGTTGCACCGGTTTTATTCTAGGTTTTGTGAGTGAGTGAGTGTTACAGATTTACGTCCCACCAACAGCTAAGGTTATACGGAGACGGGACTCGGTTTAAAGACGCATCCGAAAGTCTGGAGAAGCCCGGTATCGGGCCTGCGTTCCCTGCTTTACAAATCGAGTAGTGTAACCACTACACCATAGAGGCTTCTTTGTAGCTTTTGTCATGAGTAGGCTCAAATGTTAAGTTTAAGCAAGTTTACTCACTTTACTGTGTTAATTTGGATGCAGATATGACAGAAGACAGAAAAGATAACTTTATACATGTATTAAGGTGAATGGGTACTCCTTCAGGCTAGGCAACTCCTCCAAAAGTATTTTTGTCTCCCATTTCAAAAGGGGTCAACTCTTAAAGGAAAGAATTTGCTCCTGAGGAGCAAAGAATGAGGAGCAAATTCTTTGCCTTATTAGTTGACCTTTTTGTGGTACGAAGCTTATAGAAAAGTGAACAGGAAGTTCCGAAAGTCTCCCTTTAAAAAATGGCTGAAAAAATCTGCCAGGTGTCCCCATTCACCTTAAGCAATTGGAGAAAAGGACACTTTGAAATCGTTTTTGACAGTGCTATTTTGTTCAAATTATGACCTTTGGCTGACCTTGACCTATTTTAAATCAGGGTCGAATTTTGGTCTGTTGGTCATGTATATGTGTAAGAAGCAGATTGTAGCTGATCATATGACATCAAAATTAAATTTTTGCAGTCAGCTAAATAAGTGAATGTTTAAGTTCAAGGTAATTTACTTATCTTTGGTCCCCAGGTTCCCGTAAATGAAGAAATACTATCATGGATCTGTTTTCTAAGTGTGTTTTTCAAGTTGTTTTAAATGTTTACATTTCAGAGAAATGCTGGATCAGTCAGCTGCAGAGCTTAGACTAACAGTAGAAGAGTTACAGAAAAGATATGACACAATAGAAAATGAAGGTAAATTTGCCAGATATATTGAATAGATTCTGCTTTTAATGGTGTTTAATGTGTTTTTTTTTATAGCTTAATAATGTTGTTTTTCTCTGCTGTTTGCTCTGAACACTAGGGTTTATGTTTCTATGAGAGGAAATAAGAATGGTATTATTAAAAGCTGACATGATTAATCGGATAATCAATTAATTCCAAAAATTGATTTCCATTACTGATTTGCTAATGATAGAATTTTTGGTTTCTGTGTATGTTGCATTACCCTATTTAGCCTTAGAAGTATTCAGACAGCTGGATGTGAGGCAGACAGTGTAGACACTGACAAGATGCCACATTGTCTATGCTGTTTATCCAAATACATACATATTAAAGTATAACATATGGCTAGAGTCATGATTAAAGTATAACATATGGCTAGAGTCATGATTAAAGTATAACATATGGTTAGAGACAGTGTTACAGACAGAAAGGTAAAATTATATCCAAATCTTCAGTGATTACTGATCGATTCTATCACAATGGCAGGACTGATATACGATTATCTCCGATATGAAAAAAGAAGGGACAAATATACTAAGCTAAGACATCATTTAGGCACAATGTTTTGATGGTGTATTGATGGTAGCAAATGAGCTACCAACACATTCAAGGTACTTTGTCCAAACAACTACCAAGGCACTTTGACCAAAACACTACCATGTCACTTTGGCCAAAACACTACCAAGGCACTTTGACCAAAACACTACAAAGGTAATTTGACCAAAACACTACCAAGGTACTTGTACCAAAACACTACCAAGGCACTTTGACCAAAACACTGCCAAGGTTCTTTGACCAAAACACTACTGGTCAATGAACATGTACTTTGACCAAAACACTATCATGGCACTTTGACTAAAACTCTACCATGGCACTTCGACTATAACTCTACCATGGCACTTCAGCAGTGTTTCAGTCATACCAAGATTATGAGAAGGCTATTATGAAGTGCTCTGTGTAACAAAAGAAATTATAATAAAACTAAGTTTTAAACCATTTTAAAAACTTTTCATTCAGAAATTAAATTTCAAATTTGTATCTCCTAAGTTATTAATAAGATTCACAGCCATCACTGGACGTTTGTTTGTTTGATTTGAGGTTTAACGTCCCCGTCAACACTGTAAAGGTCATTTTGGAGACGTTGCTTCCAATTTTGTGGGACTTTTACCCGACATTGAGATGTATAGTATGAAATTAGAAGAAACAAAAATGTAGTAAGCTGTGGACATTTTCAAGAAATTTAATATAAAAATCATTACATAAGAATCTTTATAATTTAATTTCAGCTACCGGGTAGTTTTGTCAGGAAGTAAATATCCTTTTGACTTTCTGTCAGAAAGTAAATATCCTTTTGACTTTCTGCTAGTGAAGTTTTCATTAGGATTTAGTTACTTCATGTTTGAGTTTCTTGCCCTTTAGTGTCTCTGCAATGAAGTGAGATGCGGAAATTGTATTCACTCCTAAAACGTTAATGGACAAGACATTTATAATAAGGCTGATCCATTTAACATAAAACTAGAACTTCCTAGTTTTTCAGCTGACAGTTAACTTCAACATGCAACTGTCAATATAAGTAAAATAACTCACTTGAATATCTACATCAATATCACAAATTCATGTGTAATATTAAAATCAATTTTCAAAGAAAACATTTGCGCAAGTTGTCTCTCACTCTGGCATGAGAAAGTTGTAATCTTAACAAAACAAGGGTGTTTGAAAACTAGCCAGTCAGATAAAACTGGGTCGAGTAAATGTGTTTACACCAGGATCTTTTAGGTGTTTATGTGAAATCTCTCAAAGTTCAATTTACCTAAGGAGTTATTGTGTTGAAAACTAAAGACGATCAAGACACTGTCAAGCTGCTTCAGTATTTAACCCTTTTTGTACCAAATGGAAGCTTCCTCCTTATATATAGCAGGAGTCCATTTCAAAATTTAGGGGTGACAGGTTGCGTTTTCATCAAAATTTTTTTGGAAAAAGACTGAACTTTTAGCCAACAGTGGAGGCCCTGATCAGCGTCTGATCTGGGCCTGCACTGATTGCCAGGGTACTGGTACTAAATGGGTTAATTTAGTTCACCAATGTGCTATTCAATTACTTCTCCATGAACAAAGTGAACCAAGACACTATTGAGGTATTTTTGGGAAAAAATGACTTTGAACTGTTTTGGTTAGTGTTGCAGACCAAAACACTTCACCAAGTTACCAAAATGTGATTTGATAATACCTTGAGTGTTTCGGTTCATTTCTGTTTCATATGGGAGCGCTTCAGTCTGATTTAAGTCAGCCCTAGTTATTACACTGATGCATGTATAAATGAATATTGTCTTGAGCTGGGATATTGAACAAGGTTCAAAAATAACTTTTTAAATAAGTGGACAAGGTGGTCCTGCAAAGAAAATTAATACTTTAGTTGATTATTTCATTGCCTTAACCTTTACCCTGCTGTAGGCGACAAGCCCTATCTGTGCAAACAGTGTAGATCCAGATCAGATGGCTTCTGAAGAAGCCATCTGATCAGGATCTACACTGTTTGTCATTCAGATTGTGAATTTGAACAAACTCATTATATCATGTAATCTGATTGGCTGAAAATCAAAAAAAGGTGTGGCTAAGTTAAATATTCAGCAGGTTAAAGGTTAAAATACTAAAAATTCTGACACCTTGAGGACTTGCTTTAATTCTAAAATTTTAAATTTGTTTCATGATTCTGCAATGTTTGTTTAGGCCTGTCTGTCCCGATACTTAGAGTTATTACAGTATTATTGATTTACAAACTGACAGAAGCCCATTTTATGGTAAATGAGTTTGAAACTGATTATAATAACTGTTGGGGTGGATTTTCGACTGGACCATTTGGACCAGCCACACGTTGAGTTTACTCGATCTGACCAGCTTTTCACTATACAATGTCTATCGGTCTTGGGTTAATGTCGAATTTTGTTGCAGGACACAAGCTTGCGGGTATCCTTAGATATCCCGATGACGGACATTATTGATAAAAACAATATTATATGATATGATGTTAATTATGAAGTACAACTTATACATTATTTTAAGATTACTTTAACCCATTCAGTACCAGAAACCCCTAAAGGGTTACCTTGGCAAACAGTGCAGGCCCAGATCAGACGCCATGTCTGATCAGGGCCTCCACTATTTGCAAAAAAGTTAAGCCATTTCTCCAATAAATTTTGAAGAATACACACCCTGACACCCCTAAATTTCAAAATGAACTCCTGCCATATATAAGGTGGAAAATTCCATTTGGTACAAAAAGGGTTAAACAATTATTTGAATTGTTTTGACATCTTAACTTAAGATTGTAGCCCCACCCATCTGTGCTTGAAGAAATACATGGGCTGCATGAGCTTCCACGCAGAGCTGAAACCGACCCGCACACGAGTACTGGTAAACCACTTAGAGGCAATGCGGTGCGAGTCAGCCCATCCATGCTTATAAACCCTATTGGTTTTATTGAGTGGCAGGGCTTGAGATGTCATTACATCTCAATGTCGGGTAAAAGCCTCTCAAAATTGGAAGCAACATCTCATAAATGACCTTTACAGTGTTGATGGGGACATTAAACCTCAAATCAAACACCTTAAAATTGGATTTCTTTAAGCAACTATTTTGTTGTTCTGTAGTGTTTCTTGTTTAAATGAAAATGACTGACTGTTACACACAAACATACAAGATTTGAAAGCTTTTCTGGAAGCAACCAGATTTAATCCTTCTCAGCATACTTTCTTAAAATGTTCAGGGTTATAATGCTTTATTGAAAATGATTCTTCAGGAAAAAAATATATCCTTGTCAAGCAAGTATTGTTTTATTTTCTTCAAAAGGCTTTGTTAAAATTATAAAACAATTATAAGTTATCTGCGTGCTTGCACATGTATACATGTCTGTTAGGTCACAAGACTGCATGCCATTGTTATCATATCAACATGTTATGATAACATGTACGTTCTATACTAGTTACGATACAGGTTCCTGTTATAAAACATGGTCTAACTTACAGCATGTAAAGGAATCTCTGGAGGTAAAATCTAGTTAGGAACTTAGAATATGGCATTAATTGCTTTCTGGCCTCATCTGTTGTGAGAAAACATCAAGTGCTTCAGTACATTTTACATCAGTATTTATTAGTAAGCAATACTGCTATTTAGATTCCAGATATAACATGTAGACATGTTAACAATAAGGTAGCAAAGATTTCCGACTAATAATATGACTGTCAGTGGAATCATCTTAAGTTAATGCCCTGATTTTACAGTAAATGGAATAAACTGCAACTTTCTCCACAGATTCGGTAGGTGATGAAGCTTATTTTAGCTGTAACGTGTTACCCTCCCAGAGAAGCGTTAACAAGCTGTCTAGTCAAGCCAGTATAACAATCCGTTCCTGATGAGAAATGACCTTTCTTGATGAAAATTGCATCAAAATATCCATTTCTTGGTGTTCCAAATTTTGATTAGCAGTACTTCTCAAGTACTTTTCTACTGCCCATTAGGGTAACATATCCTTGACACAAAGTGCATCATTCATGACTCAGGCGCCAAAGGCGGTCCTAACTAGAAATCAGAACCAATGTTTTTAGTAGAAATAAGAACAAAATCTCATCCGAAATTAACCATTAGACAAGGCACTATGTCACATGAATGTGTTGCGTAATTCATTTACAAATTAACCCCGTGTAGAACGGGCCTCCGTGGCCTAGTGGATAAGAGCGCCGACTCTTAGTCATTAGGTCTCTCACCGCCGTAGGTTCGAGCCTCGCTCGGGCCACGTGTGAGACGCCAAGTTCTGCAACGGAAGGTCAGGTGGTTTTTCTCCGGGTACTCCGGTTTTCGCCCACCTCTGATTAACGATCGGCTCGATATGAGTGAAATAATCTTGAAAGGGCCGTAAAACCCAAACCAAAATAACCCCGTGTAGAGCAATATGCTCACAATGAGCCATCCTATGAAGATCTACACTGCTTGTTATCCTTTATTGATTTTTAACACCCCCTCCGCAAAGTTAATTGAAAGATTAATTCCAATTGAAAGATGAAAGAGTCCATGTAGTAAATATGTTCTATAAATGGGTTATCCTTTGGAAGCAAGGAATACACCACAGAACACTCAGCTTTGAAAGGTTAACTGACACTGTCCGGCTGATTGGAATTTACATGACATTAAGTTATTAGTTGTCCTGGCTCGAAAACCAAATGAGAGAGAAGAAGAATAAAAATCATGCCATTTATGGATATATGGTATGTATATGTATACCATATATATTATTTATTTTATCGTATGTAGTTATTTCTGCTTTAATAACATCTTATCTTGAGTGTAACTGTTCGTTAAGAGGAATGGATATACAGTGAAATTTTCGCTTTTAAATCTACCTAAAATTCAGACTAATTCTGTTTTTAAAAAATCTTATTTAGTAGGTTGCAGTTATTCTTTTTTAGTGTTTTCTTTATACCGTGTCCTCCGAGACCACCTTTGAGACTTTCAAAAGTGTTCTTAAAGACCACTCGTGAACAGTCTCAACGGGGTAGTTAACATAGGAATTTTAATGTATACACCTGACATATTTTAGAATGGAGGTTTATGTTATGACTTGCTGTTTGCCCTCTTATAAACTAAGTGCCACCCTTTTAATGAAAAAATAGATCACGAATACATTAGCAAGAATCAAAGTCTACCCTTAAAGAGTAAGTCCTAATTTATAAAACATGCAAGTATGAGCGTAATTGTATTCGAAATAGTTTCCTACACTGCAGGTGTATCCATACCTCTTAAATATGTACCACTTTGTTTGTTTGTTTTCAGGTAGAATACGCATGCTACTCTGTTTGTTTTCATTCCTTGCCTTCCACTTACCGCCTTTTACTTACATTTAGTAATTCATTTTAGTGCTTTATCTGTCAGACTGATTTGAAGTTTCTGTTTCACCTAAATATGATAGAAAATCTACATCTTATAAATTACTAGCACTGATAAAATTACCTGAATATTTTGTGGAAAGAAAATAATTTATATGTAAACATTCTTGTATAGCAGGATTATTTCACATCGGTCTCAGGTTTCGCTGGCTCAGTAGGATGCGCATCTGACGCTCAGTCGGATGCGCATCTGACTGGCGATCAGGAGGACGTGGGTTCAATACCTGCTGGGGCTAGCCACATTCTTTCATGGAGATTGATCATGAAATCTTTTCTACAGTCATTCTCTCCCATCCGCTGATTCAAGAAGGGCACTTTTCAGTTTCTGGCGAAAGAATATGCATTGTACCGGTTAACCACTTACGTATAAGCCTTCCCAGGGAAAGTGTGAATAGGTAAACTGAAAGGCTCAAAAATTACCTAAATGACTTTGACTGGGCGGTTAAACTCCAATACAGACAAACAAGTTTCATGTTTCCAGATCACAGTAAAAGTGGGGCCTCGAGGGTAATGCGTAACACTTGAAACATCCAAGTTTTGTAATATAATGCAGCAGGTCAAGCTACTGTAGTGTTTTACTGTTTATTACTACCTATTTCTTTACATCTAATTAAAGGCATTTATTCTTGATTATTGAGGACTATCATTTCATTACATAATATTATGTAGCCCTCAGTGCTGACTGAAGTCTTCAACAGGTAAGGGGTCTCCTTGAGGAAAATCAATAATTTTACAAGCTGTTGACTAGAGTGTACATTATTGATTTTCCCCTTAAGTGCCTCAGTCAGGGGATTCAATAAGAGCCACTAATCACCCTATTAAGGGCCACCTTTCATCTGCTATAGACAGGGGCAATTAACAATTATGAACGCACGGTGTGTCCTACGGTTACAAGAATAAATGCCTTTAAGCATTTTACAAACGTAAATGAGGGGAAATTTGACGTCACGTTCTGCACTTAAGTTACGTTATAATTTTTCACACAACTGTTCTGCGCTTAAGATGACTGCTTCCTGGTCCAGGTGGCACGACCAAGATGAACGCCATGGCCAAATATGGTTAAACCTTTTAAAAAATCACCCGAAACACTAGGCCTTTTGTCTTGAAAGAGATTGTTTTGAAACTTGGTATGTAGCTTTTGGTGACTCAGTACTACCAAGTTGCAAATATGATGGAAGACCATGACATACTTTATGGAAAGTCGAAATTCGATTTTCAATAGGAAGAGGGTAAAATAATGCTTTTTTTTAAATAATATAGTGGTCTTTTATATGAGAATAGGCACGAAATGAATGCCAATGGTCAAGGTCGTTCGGTGACCTTGGTCCAAGGTCGCTATTATTGCATATCCATTGACATTTTATAAAACATATTCTTTGAAACCACTGGGCTAATTTCATTTAAAATTTATATGCGACCTATTGACATTTGTGGAATGAAATTTGTTCGGATGGTCTAGGTCACATGACCAAGTAGGCTGCCGTGCCCAAATGTGGTAAAGAAAAACATTTAAAATCTTCTTCAGAACCACTGGGCTTAAAACTTGGTATGTGAATGAGTACTACCAAGTTTGCAAAATGATTACAGGTTGACATTTACATACTTTACACAAAGGTCAAATTTGGTTACCAAGGCTTTCTAATGAGAAAAAGATATTCACGCCATAGTTTTGCTTCAGTCGGTCTTCATGCGGACTAAGCAAATTATTTGTCTTAATCGCGGCGGAAGTAAGGATGAGGATTGTGGCCATGTAAAATCGATTTAACCCCCCCCCCCCCCCACCCCCAGTGGAATTCGTTTCTGCTGACAGATCCAAGGCGGTTCTTCTGTCGCAGTTTATTTTTGTTGTGGTTTGTCTTTGGGTGTTTTTGTCGCTTATTTTATTTTGCATAGCCTATTGGCCATTTGGTGGGAAAGTAACTGGCCTTTTGGCTTTCCGCTATTGATGTTTGCATTAGGCTCTGTTGTTTCATGTGTGTGTTTCTTTCCATTTGGTGTCTCTGATGGGAGCTGTGGGCTAATTGTATCGATCCCTGATCATTACCTCCACTGCTATTTTTCATGAAAGTTTACCAGAATGTTTGCTTTGATGATATCTGTGTCAAATTTGAATGTGGGCCATGTTGGGTCAAAAACTAGGTCATTAGTTAATATTGCTTTTTAATCTTGTTCACTCTCTAGAGGCCACAAATTTGTTTCAGTCTTCACCAGATATTACCAGAATGTTTGTTTTGATGAGATCCCAGTCGAAACGAAAATACTTGGTTTCTTTAGGTGACTTGAGATGGCTGTGTTCTTTGATTGTAGCCTTTACTGAGTGACGTTTTCTTACTAGTTAAAATATTTATTGTTCAGATGTTCTTAGAAATACTTTCTGGTTCTCTGTTAATAGATGAAGTCTGTTTAGCTATTTCACAAAGGAAAATGTCATTTTCGGACAAAATCTGCAAAATTGAAAGTTTGATTTAAATAACTTGCCCTCATCCACATTTGGCCACTCCCATAGGCGAGCTATGTTGCCTTTTGCCAACTCTTGTTGTTTGTTTCAGATATGACTTGATTCGACTGCAAAGTATCAAATCAAATAAGTATGCATAATAATTACTTTTTGACATAATGGCGCATGTTCTGTTCTGGCACATACGGAACAAAAACTATGGAAGATTCGCACTATTATGAATATTAAATCAGTCTGACTTTCGATAATTAGCACCATACTGAATGTATGTTTAAATGTATAACCAGAACCTACCATTCAATCCTGAAATCCTGAAAGAACTTCAAGTAAAACAACAAATTTTATTGAAATACGCTAAACAGGCAGACATTGAATTTTTTCTTTTATACTAAGCGCCGTAGCTCAGCCAGTATTACGGTTTGGGTAATATGAGAGTTTTTTTTTTATCTGAATTTAGGCACAAATATTTAACGTTTAAAATATTGTCGGTATACTTGTATGCAGAATGCAGTAATGCTTTCTTGTTCTATATACTTGCTTCCTTGTTTGAGTTTAAAAATGATACTCTAAAGGCTTAAAAACATTGTGTAATACGCTTTCAATTCCTTTGGGGATGATATGATGAAGATCCTTTTTGCTCCAATTATGCGTTTGGATAATCGATTATAACAAACCTTTGTGTGGAATATTCTAAAAACCCTTGGTTAGTTTAGACAACATATGCCTTTTTGCAACCTTTGCTGCGACGCAAGACGGAATTGTCAGGCAAGGGCTTTTTAATTTGCACGGGGAAATGGCGCAAGCTGAGTTGATTCTTATTTTCTTTAAAGGAATGTCCCAGTGACCAATCGTTATATAACTTGTCTGTTATACTTAGGCAATGAATGGAAGACAAGGTTTGGAACGCAGGAAGAAATGAACCAGCAATTAGAACGACAGATCATTATGCTACAAGATAAAGTGGAGGAAGCAAAACGAAATCTGAAAGATGGTGAGTGTCCCTATTATTCTGCTGACCACATTAACTAACCGGATGCTTTGTTTCAGGTATAGAAAACATACGATTACTCAGCATTCAGATTATTAGCTGACCTACGCTTTTTACTTCTTAAAATTGTTTTCTTTGTTTAAATATACATGTGCGCTGTTATTATGAAGTTCGAATGATATATGGTATTTGTAAGGCAGGTTTGTGAAGTGTGCAACAAAGGAAAATACCAACAACGGCCAGAAATTGCTTAACTCGCGTTTTAATGTTGGAGGGGCATATGTAAAATAGTGAAAACGGGATCATATCTCAGACCATACTTTCTGCAAAGAATAAAAAAAATATTTCAAACATAAATATTGGAAACAAAGTCAATTTGATTCCAATGTTATGTTTGTTCTTGGTTAACCCTTTTTGTACCAAATGGAATCTTCCTCGTCATATATAGCAAGAGTCCATTTCGATACTTAGGGGGTTTAGGTTGTGCTTTCTTCAAAATTTATTTCGGAAATGGCTTAACTTTTTGCAAACAATGTAGGCCCTGATCAGACGCCACGTTCTGCGGCGTCTGATCTGGGCCTGCACTGTTTTTCAGGGTACCCGTTTTGGGGTTTCTGGTACTAAATGGGTTAAATAAAAAACATCAAATTATAAAAAGAATGTGATTTTGGTTGCGCATAACTGTTAAAAAACAAAGTGCTCTCTTCCAGTTTTTGTTATTTTCTTTAATTTCACGCTGTTAAAATGTCATCATAATTGCATGCATACATTCAGTCGACGACAGCAAATATAAGTATTTACTGGGCAGACCAGGGAAAAAGGGGCCAGGGCGTGGTATGGCAAATTATTCCACTCTTTAGGTTACATGTCTGTTTTATATTTTGCAAGCGAGTAAAATACTGAAACAGTAGCCTATGCAATGGGACATATCTGACTGCATTCTCAGTAACACTTGAAATAGGTTCGAGAATGTTACCCAAAACTGCACTTTTTTTGGCTGATTGTGTCTTTTTTTAACAAATCCTTATACCCCTGGCATGTTTGTTTGCCGAAGCGTATATATTTTTCGCTTTTACGTCGCAGACATAGAATTTTCATTATACCCTGAGGAGGTTAGCTATTGCGATCGGTCTTTATCCGTCGTCCGTCATCAACTTTTGCTTTAAACGACTTCTTCTCTAAAAATGCTGGAAGGATTTTGAAATAACCACAGGAATGGGTGATCCCCTACCGAAATTGCTCAAACCTTTCCGCTCGGGTGAACAAGATGTCCACCAGAGCTACAATAAAGAAAAACCTTTAAATGACTCCTCCTTAACCAGTAGATGGATTTTTTAAATTATTTCACAAAAGTATTCCTTTGGTGATCCTCTACAAAATTGCTCGAACCGATGCGCTCGGGTGAATAAGATGGACGTTGGCCCCTGCCAGTCGGGGCTTGAAGAAATAGATATGAAGCTCCCACGCAGAGCTGAAAATCACCACACACGAGTAATGGTAAACCGCTTAGAGGAGTTAAGCCTGCCCAGGCAAAGTGTGCGAGTCGGACAGTCCTTCTTATACACCCTATTGGTTTCATTGGGCGACAGAGCTTGATTTGGTTTCAAAATTCAATTTTGGACTTAAAACACTTCTGCAACATGGCCTATCGGAACCCGAATTCTATGGTGACTTAGTATATAAATTTAGAAAAATACATGCGTGTAATGACTTTAGTACCCAATTTCTTAAAATCGTTCGTCGATATATGAAGATTGGGTACAACATAAATGTTATAAAACAGACTGCATGCATGATGGTTAACCCAATCACGGTTGGCAACTTTGCTTCCCTCTTTGATTGCACACCGGTGGGTCGGGCTTAAGATAATATGACGGTTCCAGCGTAAAAGCAGAAATGGAATTTTATTTTATTTTAGTATTCTTTATGTTGGTTGGTGCCTGATGCTCCGTCTTTGGTCGGGCCCCTCGGAGTCTAACTGTTGGTTTTCTTTTGCTCCAGCTATTCTGTTGTTGTATGCTATCGACTCTTCAACCTTGTTTCATCTCTAGTTTTTTAATTTGTATGTTCTTGGAGATGTTACACTGATGAGGTAGGAAGCCTTCATGCGGACTAAACAAAATTAGTGTATACCGCGACAGAGGTAAGGGCGAAGATTATGGCCACATTAAATCGATTTAAGCCCCCCAGTGAAATTCTTTCCACTGACCGTTCCAAGGCAGTTCTTCTGTGGCGGTTTATTTGTGTTGTTGTTTGTTGCTTGCTGTGTGTGTCGCTTGTGTCTTTTTATTTTGGATGGCCATTTGGCCATTTTGTGGGAACGTAACTGTCCTTATGACCTTCCTTTGTTTGGGTTTCCATGTTTGTGTTTCTTTCCCTTTGGTGTCTTTGATGGGTGGAGTAAGTTAAATGTATCGATTCCTGATCTTTGTTTTACTTCTACTTGAGATGTCATTTCATCTCAGTGTCGGGTAAAAGTCCCACAAATTGGAAGCAATGTCTCCAAAATGTCCTTTACAGTGTTGATGGGGACGTTAAACTTCAAATAAATCAAACAAACAAAACAAGATGGACGCCAGTGCAAAAAAAAAAAAAAACTATAAACGACTTCTCCTTCTCGTTAACCAGTGGATGGATTTTGAAATTGTTTCACAGGAATGTTCCTTGGCTGACCGTCTACCGAAATTTCTCAAACCGTTCCGCTCGTGTGAACAAGATTGCTGCCAGATAAAGACGAATATTGTTTTCTCCTTAACCAGTGGATGGATGTTTCATTTGAATGTTCCTTGGGTGACACCCTACCAAAATTGCTCATTTCGTTCCTCTCGGGTGAACAAGCTGGCCACCAGAGCTAAATATAGTAAAACCTCTAAATGACTTCTCCTCCTTAAGTAGTGGATGGATTTGAAAATTATTTCACAGAAATGTTCCTTGGGTGACCCTCTAACATAATTGCCCAAACCGTTTCACTCAGGTGGACAAGATGGCCACCATAGCTAAAATCGTAAAACATTTGAACGACTTCTCCTTAACCAGTGGATGGAGTTCGAAATGATTTCACAGGAATGTTCCTTGGGTTACCCTCTACCAAAATTACTCAAACCGGCCACCAGAGCTAAAAATAGAAACGACATTTTCTCCCTAACCAGTGGATGGATTTAAAAAAATCACATGAATGTTTTTTTTTCTGTGAGCCTCTACCAAAATTTAACAAACTGTCCCGCTCGGATGAACAAGATGGCCACATAAAAATAGATAAACTCTTCAAACGACTTCTTCCCTTAACAAGCGGATGGATTTTGAAATAATTTCACAGGAATGTTCCTTTGGTTGACCCTCTACCAGAATTTCGTAAATCGTTCTACTTGGATGAACAAGATGTTCACCAGAGCTAAAATAGAAAAAACAAACTTGGATGGCCATATGGCCATTTTGTGGGAAAGTAACTGTCCTTTTGGCCTTCCTTTGGTTAGGTTTCCATTATGGTCTGGTCGCTTAATGTTTGTATTTCTTTCCCTTTGGTGTCTTTTATGGGTGGAGTAAGTTAATTGTATCAATTCCTGATCTTTGTTTTACTTCTACTTTAAACTACTTCTCCTCAGCCAGTGGATGGATTTTTAAGTAATTTTACAGGAATGTTCCACGGGTGACCCTCTACTAAAACAGCTCAAACCATTCCGCTCTGATGAACAAGATGGCCGCTCGAGCTTAAAAGTAAAAAAAAAAACAACCTTTAAATGCCCTCTGCTCTTAAATCATTGGATGGATTTTGAAATTTCACAGGAATTAATCCTCTACCATAATTGCTTAAACCATTTTGCTTGGATAAAGAAGATGGCTGCCGGAGCTAAAACTTGGAAAATCTTTAAACAACTTCTATATTTTAACCAGTGAATGGATTTTGAAATAATTTCACAGGAATTTTCCATTGGACACCCTCTACCATAATTGCTTAAACCACTCGGCACTGATAAATGATTCCAAAGGAATGCTTTTTTGGTAACCATCTGTCAGAATTGTTCAAATTGTTCCACTGGTCGCAAGAACTAAAAATAGAAAGATTTTACATGTTTTTGTTTGAACTGATGTTTAAATTCCCCATCAACACAATTCAGGTCGTTTTGGGGACATTGCTTCCAAATTGTAGGAATTTTATCCGACATTAAGACGAAATAACATCTCAAGCCCTGGCACCCAATGAAACCAATTTGGGTTTAATGCAAAGACGGTCCTCGACTCGTACCACTTAGCCTGGGTAGGCTAAGACCGTCTAAGCAGTTTACCAATACTCACGTGCAGTGGCTAGCCTATCAGCTCTACGTAGAAGCACCTTTTAACCCAAACTATTTATACCCCCGGCATACGAAGTATACTATGGGGTATTTAGGTTTCGTCCTGCCGTTCATCCGTCCGTCTCCGTGCGTCCGTCTTTCCGTCCGTTAAAAATTTGTTTAAAGTTTTGCGTCAAATTTTCAAAGAGATTGTATCTTCTGAACCCTTCTGACAAGGTTTATAGATGCCTGTATGTTCTAAACCTTATGACAAATTCAGCTGATACTTATTCGGTTGATACTTGCATCGATGTTGCATACCAGTCCAAACAGTTCGTGATGTATGTTCCTTCCCCCACCAACGGCGACCTTGAACTCAAGGACACCGACTTAGAAATTTAGAAATTTTGCATTTGGTTAAATGACAAAGTTTATAGATGCCGGTATGTTCTAACCTCCAAGACAAATTCAATTGATACTTGCATCGATGTTGCATACCAGCCCAAAGATTTCATACCCCACCCTGCTGCTTTAGTAACATTGATGCCCCCGCCCCTTTAGTAACTTTGATGCCCTCACTCCCATGGTCCAATTGGAAACTTTTATGTATATATTTCATGTTTCATCAATTTTGTCAGATGTTACCATAACCTTTGGGATCTCAGTAACTACTGTGACTAGAACCTTCACCTGTTTCTTCATGTCATGCTGACCCAGCATACTCCTTGACCTAGTAACTTTGACTTATGTTTCATGCTTCATTGACTTTGTCAGCTTTTGCCATATGTCGGGAACTCAGCAAAACCTTTAAACTTTACACAATGTTCTTTTTGTCTTGCGGACTCAACATAGATCTTGACCCAAGGACGTTGTTTGTTTGTTTGTATTGGACTATAACGACCCAGTCACCACTATTTTAGGCCATTTGAGCTGGTCAGTTTACCTATACACACTTTTCCTGGACAGGCTTATACATACGCTGTCAACCAGTACATATCAAATTCTTTCACCAGAAGCTGAGAACTGCCCGTCTTGGATCAGCAGAAGGGAACGAATGACCATAGAAAAGATTTCTTGATCCATCTCCACGAAGAATGTTGCAGACCCCTGCAGGTATCGAACCTGCGTCCTCCTGATCACCAATCAGATGTGCATCCGATCCAATGACATTGACCTGTATTTCACGCTTCATTGACTGTTAGATTATACCTTGGTCCCTGTGATCTTAGAAACTGTGTGGGCTAGTACTTTTAAATTTTTACACAATATATCTTCTTTAACTGCAATCTTTACATATACCTTGACCCAGATACCTTGACCTACATTTCGTGCTTAATTTACTTTGAAGGTTTTTTTTTATAAATTTGCTGTTTACTTAAACTTGAAAGATGGTTGAATTTTTTTTCAGGGACATTAACAGTTAAGAGGTGTATATGTACTTACATATACTGCAAACAAGATGTTTTTTTATGTGTAATTTTAAAATGAATAGTATTAAGATTGAAACAAGTTTACACTGTTTTATTCAGGAAAAATACAGACAATATTAATGCACCAGAAATGATAAACCAGTTGAATATTTTTGATGCCAGGAAAATAAGACAGTATGTAAAACTTGAAAAACCTACATTTTGTTATATACAAAACTGTATAAGGTTTACCGGTATGTGTTGTTGTTTCAGCTGATCTTGTGCAGTTATACCAGTCCAAGAAATTCGAAGGTTATCTCTTCAACTACAAGTTAATGTTCAAGACCTGCTTTAATCTTTCATTTTTTAGTTAACAGGGCTCTGTTGCCTTTTTGTTTTAAGATGTCACCATCAAAGCTAGTACTCTTTATTCTGCTAGTTATTCATGTGCTCCATCTGAAAATTGTTCGGTGACACGGGGTATTCACTTGATTAATATATATCTTGCATGATAGTTTGCTTTAAAAGACTGTTTGGACGACAGAGCGCCTGTGCTCCTTCTTAGCTTTCAGTGTTGTTAACCCCTCAGAATGGTTCATGATTGGTTATATATTCATTATCGGATGGTTTATTTGAGCCTGTATATAATAACAGCTTTAATGGAAAAATGATCCATCGTCTGTTATGCTTGCAGCCATTGTGGGAAAGGGGATATTCATAATATTTTTTGTTAAATCATTTTCGCTCTTCTTTGTGTTTTGTATATGTCTTCTGTCTTTCATTTTTATTGTCTTCTTTTTCCATTAATTACGTTTCTTATTAATATAAAAGAGAAAATGGACATTAATCATTACAGGGTTAAATTTTATTTATTTTCCTGGTCTGCTCAGAAATGCGATTGTCATTATTTTTTTAGAACACCTGAAATCAAACATATAACAGATCTTAAAAATATAACTGAATCATTATAAAGAAGTGAGGGTCATGTCATACAACGTTTATGTCATATTGTGCAGATCAGTCTGCTCAGCCACACTGTCGGATCATCACCATAAATGTTCGCAGCATGGATAGTACCACAACGATAAGGTATCCGTGATACTTTGTTCATATCACCAAAAAAGACATTTTTTCTGATGAAAATTTTTGATTTTTTTATTTTCACTGCAAACATAGATTGTGTGTGCTCGTTAGAGTACCCACAACCTATGTCTTGGAGCAGAAATAAGAAAATATGATTTTTGTATACCCAAGTAAACCATAGTTTTCTGTATAAAAAGTGGGGTTTTTAGGGTTGTTCTTGTCGCGGACTTGTTCACCTGATGACTACCTCTGGTTCCTTTATCTAAAAATCAAGATCTTGCTAACCCGCTGTGTAGCTTAGAGGGCTGGTTTTTGCCTTACCTGGTCGCTAACCCTGAAAACAGGTTTTCTCTTTAAGGGGCTATCACTAATTTTCCTAAGAGAAATACCTTTCATAGATCCACCGGAGGCATTTTTATTTATAGTTTTATATTGATTTCCACTTTCCAGGAACGGTATGCTACCGGTAATGAAACAAGTACAATTTTCTGTCCTATATGACATTGAACGTTATTTGATGTCAAATTATGCCACATCTCCCGAACCAAAGGTCCAATTGAGCTGATACCTGATGGGAGGCATCATGATGACATTGATATTTGGATTTGCTAAAATGGTTCCACCCGATATGGGACCAGGGAGGCATCAGAGTGACATTGATATTTAGATTAGCTAAAATGGTTCCATTCCATTGAGCTGAAACTTGATTGGAGGCATCAAGGTGACATGGAGATTCAGGTTTGCTAAAATTGTTTCGTTCCAATATCCAATCTGGCCGCCATGGCATCCATCTTGAAATTCTTCAAAAGACATCTACCGAACCAAAGGTCCAATTGAGCTGATACTTGATGGGAGCCATCGGGGTGACATGGGGATTCAGATTTGCTAAACTCGTTCCGTTCCGATATTCAAGATGGTCGCCATGGTGTCCATCTTGAAATTCTTCAAACAACATCTCCTCCCGAACCAAAGGTGTAACTGACCCGAAACTTGATGGGAGGTATCGGAATGACATGGAAATTCAGATTTGCTCAAATTGTTTCGTTCCAATATCCAAGATGGCCGCCATGACCGCCATCTTGAAATTCCTCAAACGACATCTCCTCCCGAACCAAAGATCTGATTGATCTGAAACTTGATGGGAGGCATCGGGGTGACATGGAGATTCAGATTTGCTAACATTGTTTCGTTCCAATATCTAATCAGTCCCCAATGACATCCATCTTGAAATTCTTCAAACCGACATCTCCCGAACCAAAGGTCCAATTGAGCTGATACTTGATGGGAAGCATCAGGGTGACATTGATATTTAGATTTGCTAAAATTGTTCCATCCAGATATCAAAATGGCCGCCATGACTGTCATCTTGAAATTCTTCAAACGAAATCTCCTCCCAAACCAGTGGACTAATCAAGCTGAAACTTGATGGGAGACTTCGGGGTGACATGGAGATTCAGATTTGCTAAAATCATTCCATTTCCATCTGCTCGATGGCCGCTATCTCCTCCTTAACCAGAGATTGGATCAAGTTGAAACTTCATGGAAGGCATCGGAGCGAAATGCCGATTTAGATTTGCTAAAATTGTTCTGTTCCGATATCCAATAGGGCATTATGGCGGCCATCTTGAAATTCTTCAAATGACATCTCTTCCCAAACCAAGTCTTTGATTGAGCTGAACTTTAATTGGAGGCATTGGAGCCACATGGAGATTAAGATTTATCTTAAATTGTTCTGTTCCGCTGTCCAAGATGGCTGCGCACGAAAGCCACCTTGAAACTTTTTAAAAACATCTCCTCCCGAACCAGAGGTTTGATTTGAACATATTTTATTGCTTTTTCAATAACAATGAAACAAGCAAATGGGTTGGGCCACAAGTTCTGACAACATTAATTACGGCACTCACCGTATACACAGTCCATTTACAAATTTTGATGGTGGATATGACATAATATTTCAAGACAAATTAACAACATGAACATTAAATATGGTAACAGACTTGTGATATAAAAGCGCTTTAAAAGAGAGAGAGAGAGAGAGAGAGAGAGAGAGAGAGAGAGAGAGAGAGAGAGATGCCTACCGAGCATGTTCATCACCTGTTAAACAATTTACAATTTTACAATGGCATATTACATCACGAACCCGTTAAACCTCAAATCAAACAAACAAACCATCTCCTCCTGATAGAAGTGGTGTAGTGGTTATACTATTTGCCTTATAAACCAGGGGTCGCAGGATCGATCCCGCGCTTCTCCAGACTTTCAGATGAGTCATTAAACCGAGGTTCCGTCTGTGTATAACCTTAGCTGATTGTGAGACGTAAAGCTTACTCACTCACACATTCACTCACTCACATCTCCAACTGGACCAGAGGTCGGATGGAGTTTGCTTGGAGGCATCGGGGCATTGGGGATTCAGAATTGCTGAAATTATTCTGGTCTGTTACCTGAGATGGCTTCCATGTTGGCCATCTTGAAAATCTTGAAACCACATCAAGTTTAGATTTCTTAGTACCATATTATTCTGATATCTCCGACGGCTGCCACGTTGGCCATCTTGAAAACCTTCAAACCACATCTGCTACAGAATGGTCTGTGAGCCAGCCTCGGTAGCTCAGTCGGATGCACGTCTGACTGGTGATCAGGAGGGCGCTGGCTCGATACCTGCTGGGATCGGCAACATTCTTTCGTGGAAATTGATCATGAAATCTTTTCTACGATCATTGTCTCCCTTCTGCTGATTCAAGAAGGGCAGTTGTCAGTTTCTGGCGAAAGAATGTGCACTGTACTGGTTAACTGCTTACATATAAGCCTGCACAGGAAATGTGTGGATAGGTGAAGTGACTGGATCAAAAATGACCTAAAATAATGTTGACTGGGCCGTTAAACTCAAAACAAGAGGGCCATGATGGCCCTGGATCGCTCACCTGATCCATATGATAGAGTAACAAGTGGGCCTCAGGGAGGGCCATTATTGATCCCAGGGCTACAATGTGCATAATGTTGAGGAAGGTCTAAAGAGGTGAAGCTTCATACCAAATATCAACAAAAGCTATAATTTGAACAATCTTGGCAAAGGTCCACTAGATGAAGCTACACACCAAATATCAAAGACCTGGCTGGGCCTTGGGGTTTCAGAGAAGAAGATTTCTTAAAGATATTCCCTACATTAGCCTATGTAAAACCAAATGGCCCTGGAGCGGGGGCATTTTTGGCCTCAGGGCCATAATTTAAACAATCTTCATAGAGGTCCACTAGATGAAGCTTCACACCAAATATCAAAGACCTGGGCCTTGCTGTTTCAGAGAAGAAAATTTTCAAAGATTATCTCTATATATAATTCTATGTAAAACCAAAGGGCCCCGGGGTGGGGGCTATAATTTGAACAATCTTGGTAGAGGTCCACTAGATGAAGCTCCATACCAAATATCAAAGGCACGGGCCCAGTGGTTTCAGAGAAGATTTTTAAAGATTTCCCTATTTAAGTCTGTGTAAAACCAAAAGGTCTCGGGGCGGGGGCGTTTTTGGCACCAGGGCTAATAGCCTATAATTTGAACAATCTTGATAGAGGTCCACTAGATGAAATTTCACACCAAAAATATCAAAGACCTAGGCCTTGTGGTTTCACAGAAGAAGATTTTTAAAGATTTTCCCTATATAAAGTAGACGTAAAACAAAGATCAGGAATCGATACAATTAACTTACTCCACCCATCAAAGACACCAAAGGGAAAGAAATACAAACATTAAGCGACCAGACCATAATGGAAACCTAAACAAAAGACGGCCATAAGGACAGTTACTTTCCCACAAAATGGCCAAATGGCCATCCAAAATTAAAAGACACAAGTGATACACACAGTAAGTAACAAACAACAACATGAATAAATCGCCACAGAAGAACCGCCTTGGAACGGTCAGTGGAAAGATTTCCACTGGGGGGCTTAAATCTATTTTACATGACCACAATCCTCACCCTTACTTCCGCCGCGATTTAGACAAATAATTTGGTCAGTCTGCATGAAGGCCTCCTAACTCATCAGTGCAACATCTCCGTGAACACAAATTATAATCAAAGAACCACAGAGGTGAGACAACGGTGAGGACTCAACAGCAAGAAACCACTGAAATGCTGGAGCAAAAGAAAACCAACAGTTAGACTCTATAAGTTATAAGTCTATGTAAAACCAAAGGGCCCACGAGACAGGGCCGTTTTTGGTCTCAGGGCTATAATTTGAACAATCTTGGTAGAGGTACACTAGATGAAGCTTCATACCAAATATCAAAGACCTAGGCCTTCTGGTTTCAGAGAAGAAGATTTTTCAAGATTTTCCCTGTATAAGACTATGTAATACCAAAGGGCCCCGGAGCGGGGGCATTTTTGGCCCCAGGGCTATAATTTGTACAATCTTGGTAAAGGTCCACAAGATGAAGCTTCATACGAAATATCAAAGACCTGGGCCTTGTGGTTTCAGAGAAGAAGATTTTTAAAGATTTTCCCTATATAAGCCCATGTTAAACCAAAGGGCCCCGGGGCGGGGGCATTTTTGGCCCCAGCACTATAATTTGAACAATCTTGGTAGGGGTTCACTAGATGAAGCCTCATACCAAATATCAAAGACCTGAGCATTGCGGTTTCAGAGAAAAAGATTTTTCAAGATTTTCCATATATAAGTCTATGTAAAACCAAAGTGCCCCGGAGCGGGGGCATTTTTGGCCCTAGGGCTATAATTTGAACAACCTTGGAAGGGGTCCACTAGGTTAAGCTTCATACCAAATATCAAAGACCTGGGCCATGCAGTTTCAGAGAAGAAGATTTTTAAAGATTTTCCCTATATAAGCACATGTAAAAGTAAAACCAAAAGGCCCTGCTGGGGGGGGGGGGGACCTGGGCCTTGTGGGTTGAAGCTTCATACCAAATATCAAAGACAAGGGCATTACGGTTTCAGAGAAGAAAATTTTTAAAGATTTTCCCTATATAGGCCCATGTAAAACCAAAGGGCCCCAGAGCGGGGGCATTTTTGGCCCCAGCACTATAATTTGAACAATCTTGGTAGGGGTCCACTAGATGATGCCTCATACCAAATATCAAAGACCTTGGCCTTGCTGTTTCAGAGAAGAAGATTTTTCAAGATTTTCCATATATAAGTCTATGTAAAACCAAAGGGCCCCGGAGCGGGGGCATTTTTGACCCAAGGGCTTTAATTTGAACAACCATGCATGGTTTTTTAAGATTTTCCCTGTATAAGCCCATGTAAAACCAAAAGGCCCCGGGGCGTGGTGGGGGAGGGGGGGGGGAACCTGGGCCTAGTGGGGTGAAGCTTCATACCAAATATCAAAGACATGGGCCTTACGGTTTCAGAAAAGAAAATTTTTATAGATTTTCGCTATATAAGCCCATGTAAAACCAAAGGGCCCAAGAGCGGGGGCATTTTTTGCCCCAGCACTATAATTTGAACAATCTTGCAAGGGTCCACAAGGTGAAGCTTCATACCAAATATCAAAGACTTGGGCCTAGCGGTTTTAGAGAAGAAGATTTTTAAAGATTTTCCCTATATAAGCCCATGTAAAATCAAAGGGCCCCGGGGTTGGGGGGCATTTTTGGCCCCAGGGCTATAATTTGAACAATCTTGGTAGGGGTCCACTAGGTGAAGCTTCATACCAAATATCAAAGACCTGGGCCTTGCGGTTTCAGAGAAGAAAATTTTAAAAGATTTTCCCTATGTAAGCCCATGTTAAACCAAAGGGCCCCGGAGCGGGGGCATTTCTGGCCCCAGCACTATAATTTGAACAATCTTGGTAGGGGTCCACTAGATGAAGCTTCATACCAAATATCAAAGACCTGGGCCTTGCGGTTTCAGAGAAGAAGATTTTTTAAGATTTTCCCTATATAAGCCAATGTAAAACAAAAGGGCCCCGGGGCGGGGGCATTTATTGGCCCCAGCACTATAATTTGAACAATCTTCGTAGGGGTCCACTAGATGAAGCTTCATACCAAATATCAAAGACCTGGGCCTTACGGTTTCAGAGAAGAAGATTTTTAAAGATCTTCCCTATATAAGCCCATGTAAAACCAAAGGGCCCTGGAACGGGGGCATTTTTGGCCCCAGCACTATAATTTGAAAAATCTTGGTAGGGGTCCACTAGATGAAGCTTCAGACCAAATATCAAAGACCTGGGCCTTACGGTTCCAGAGAAGAAAATTTTTAAAGATTTTCCCTATATAAGCCCATGTAAAATCAAAGGGCCCCGGAGCGGGGGCATTTTTGGCCCCAGCACTATAATTTGAACAATCTTGGTAGGGGTCCACTAGATGAAGCTTCATACCAAATATCAAAGACCTGGGCCTTGCGGTTTCAGAGAAGAAAATTTTAAAAGATTTTCCCTATGTAAGCCCATGTAAAACCAAAGGCCCCCGGAGCGGGGGCATTTTTGGCCCCAGCACTATAATTTGAACAATCTTGGTAGGGGTCCACTAGATGAAGCTTCATACCAAATATCAAAGACCTGGGCCTTGCGGTTTCAGAGAAGAAAATTTTAAAAGATTTTCCCTATGTAAGCCCATGTTAAACCAAAGGGCCCCGGGGCGGGGGCATTTTTTGCCCCAGCACTATAATTTGAACAATCTTGGTAGGTGTCCACTAGATGAAGCTTCATACCAAATATCAAAGACCTGGGCCTTGCGGTTTCAGAGAAGAAGATTTTTTAAGATTTTCCCTATATAAGCCCATGTAAAACCAAAGGGCCCCGGGGCGGGGGCATTTTCGGCCCCAGCACTATAATTTGAACAATCTTGGTAGGTGTCCACTAGTTGAAGCTTCATACCAAATATCAAAGACCTGGGCCTTGTGGTTTCAGAGAAGAAGATTTTTAAAGATTTTCACTATATTAGCCCATGTAAAATCAAAGGGGCCCGGGCGGGGGCATTTTTGGCCCCAGCACTATAATTTGAACAATCTTGGTAGGGATCCACTAGATGTAGCTTCAGACCAAATATCAAAGACCTGGGCCTTACGGTTTCAGAGAAGAAGATTTTTAAAGATTTTCCCTACATAAGCCCATGTAAAACCAAAAGGCCCCGGAGAGGGGGCATTTTTTGCCCCAGCACTATAATTTGAACAATCTTGGTAGGGGTCCACTAGATGAAGCTTCAGACCAAATTTCAAAGACCTGGGCCTTACGGTTTCAGAGAAGAAGATTTTTAAAGATTTTCCCTATATAAGCCCCTGTGAAACCAAAGGGCCCCGGAGCGGGGGCATTTTTGGCCCCAGCACTATAATTTGAACAATCTTGGTAGGGGTCCACTAGATGAAGCTTCATACCAAATATCAAAGACCTGGGCCTTGTGGTTTCAGAGAAGAAGATTTTTTAAGTTTTTGGTGAAAAAAGTCTATTTTTGGCCCCAAAAACCTAGATGTGCAACGGATCGGAACCATTTGAACAACTTTGAAAGGGGACCACCTAAGGATCATTCCTGTGAAGTTTGGTCAAAATCCGATCAGTGGTTTAGGAGGAGATGTCGTTTAAAGAAATTGTTTACGGACGCACGGACGCACTGACGCACGACGGACGACGGACGAAAAGTGATCCCATAAGCTCACCTCGTCACTACGTGACGGTGAGCTAATAACAAAAACCGAATGGTCTGTTGCATTTTAAAATTGATGGTTGGAATTAAGGTGACATGCTAAATTTGCTGCATTCTCATATCCCAGTTGGCGACGATTTTGAAATTCTTCAAAGCACTTGAATAGAAATTGCATGTAGCATTACGAAAACACGCCTATATAATTTTGACCCCCTTGAACCCCACTTTTATACAGTAGAACTAGGGTTTACAGGGGTAAACGTTATTTTTCTTATTTCTGCTTTAAAATATAGATTGTTGGTACTCGTCAGAACCGCCTCATCTTATTTTTTTTTCTCATTTTTTTCACCGAAAACGGTTACAATGTATTTGTATAGGCGTGTTTTCGTAATGAGATTTATAGAGAGGAGCAGCTCTGTTGTTGTCAGTATATGTCAAATTGGCTGAGTCCACAACAAGATTCGATATTGTGGCTTTTATGTAATCGGCCATATACACTATAGCTTTGTGTTGCAGTCGTATTAACATGATTGGTAGTCTGTGTTTACATTTTTTGATAACAGAATATGCCAAAGGCAGTCGCATAGAATAGCTTTGGCCTGCCAAACTATACACTTCCACTCTGCATCAACATCATCTCTTCTTGAATCCTAAATGAGACCATGCTGTTCAGAAACTTAATCAGAAGCATCAAGGATATTTAAACATGCTGATTCAGAATTGCTAAACAATAGCAAATTTGGCCACTTGTGCTTTTGTATGAGAAAAAGTTAAATTCCTGATAATTGCCTTCACTTCTATTTTTCGTAAACAACCGTTGCCTCATTTGCCTGTGAACTTAGATGGTATATGCAATCGGCTAAACAAGTTAATGAAGCTGCATGAGTATCAGACGTCAACGATAGTCATTGACCTTGGTTCAGGGTCACTCAAATATCACAATAACGTTTTTTTTAAAGGTCTGGGCATATTTAGACCAGATTTACATGGGGTAAGGTCATTCATTGACCTGGCCCAAGGTCACTTGTATTGCAGGTATATTGGCATATTAGAATACATTTTCTCTAATACCACTGAGCTAATTTCATTTAAATTTAATATGCAGACCTAGGACACTTAGTGAACAAAAATTTATTCAGATGGTCCAGGTCACATGACCAAGATGGCCGCCATGCCCAAATGTGGTAAAAACCTTGAAAAATCTTATTCTCCAGACCACTAGGCCGATTGTCTTGAAACTTTGTATGTAGCATCTTGTTACTGAGTACTACCAAGTTTACAAAAATGATGACCCAAGGTTGACCTTGACATATTTTACGCCAAGGCCAAATTTGGCTCCTTAGGTTTTTCAATGGGAAATAGGTAAATCAATGTATTTTTCGAAAAACTATTGTTGTTTGTGATATGAGAATTGGTAAAAAATGAATGCCTGTGAATGCTTAGGGTCAAGGTCATTCACTGACCTTAGCGCAAGATCGCATGTATTGCAGGTCTATTTACATATTAGAATACGTTTTCTCTAACACTACTGGGTCAATTTCATTTAGATTTTATATGCAGCCATAGGACACACAATGAACAAACATACATTTGGCTAGTCCAACTCACATTACCAAGATGGCTGCATTGCCCAAATATTGTAAAACTCTTAAAAAATCTTTTTCCCAATGGGAAATGGGTAAATCAAAGCATTTTTCGAAACAATATTGTAGTCTGCGATATGAGAATAGGTTAAAAATGAATGTCTATGGATGCCTAAGGTCACGGTCATTTGGCCAAAAATCACTTGTATGGCAGGTCCATTTACATTAAAGCGTAACCATACCAAATTTAGTGACACAGAGGCCTTTCTGATATTTAATCTTCATCATTGTGTCTCAACCCCAAAGTTCTGAAACCGAAACGGATGATGGACAAGACCCGGCAAACACAGCACATCCCCCTCAGAACACACACTGACTGACGTAGCTCATGAGACATAGTAGAGTACATTTTCTCTCTAACACCACTTGGTCAATTTCATTTGAATTTTATTTGCATCCTTAGGACACTTCGAGAACAAAAATTTATTTGGATAGTCCAGGTCACATGATCAAGATGATTGCCGTGCCCAAATATGTTAAAAACTTCAGAACCACTGGGCCAAATGTCTTGAAACCTGGTATGTAGCATCGGTGACTGAGTACTACCAAGTCTGCAAAAATGATGACCCTAGGTTGACCCTGACTATTTTACACTAAGGTCAAATTTGGCTCCATAGGCTTTTCAATGGGAAATAGGTAAATCAATGCATTTTTCGAAAAGTATTGTGATCTAAGATATAAGAACAGGTAAAGGTTGAATGTTTATGAATGCTTAAGGTCAAGGTCTGTCGGTGACCTTCGTCCAAGGTCAATTGTATTGCAGGTCCATCGACATGTTAGAATACATTTTCTCTAAAACCACATGACCATTTTCATTTAAATTTTACATGCAGCCTGAGGACTGTAAGTGAACAAAAAGTATTCAAATGTTCGTGGTCACATGACCCAGATGGCCCCCACGCCTGAATATGGTAAAAACCTTAAAACGCTTCTTCTCGAGAACTAATGGGTTGATTGTTCTGAAACTTGGTATGTAGCATTGGGTGACGGAGTACTAGCAAGTTTGCAACAATGATGACACTAGGTTGACCGTGACCTATTTTACATCAAGGTCAAATTGGTTGGTATGGCTTTTAAATGGTGAAAAGGTGAAACTGCATTTTTCGAAAAATATTGGGGTCTGTGACATGAGAATAGATACACAATGAATGCTAAAAGGTCAAGGTCATTTGATGATCTTGGCACAACGTCAATTGGATTGCAGGTACATTGACATTTCAAAATACATTTTTCTGAAACCACTGGGCCAATTTCATTTGAATTTTATATAATGGACAAGGGGTTATGTCAGTTTAGTTGAATTGTTCAGGTCATGTGACCAAGGTGGCCACCATGCCCTATTATATAAAAACCCTTAAAAGATCTTCATTACCAGAATCACTTGACTGATTGTCTTGAAACTTGGTAAGTAGCATCAGGTGATTGAGTACTTCCAGATTTGCCCAGGGGAGCGAACAGGACCTCATGGTCCTCTTGTTAATATTATCCTATTTTTGTTGCCCTTGATTGCCATCAGAAAAATATTTCCGTGGAATATCTTATGGATCATTTGAAGTGTCACTGATAATGCATTCTTGGCCGAAACTAGCTAGTCTGACCCACCAAAAACATGTATACTCTTCAGTTTTTAGTTCTATGTTGTAGTCCTTGCTTTCAAAGGATTACTCTTTTTATAGATTAAAAATATCTTATAAAACGATAGTGCTTGCTTGATATCTTTAGTTCATTTTTTCACGGTTATATTCCGGAGGTAATCCCTTCATTGCTGTCAGAGAATGGTCTCGGCTTAATATTTTTGTAATAATTGATTTTCTGATAAATAATAATGCTGACAATACCTTTCTTTTGAGTGTGCCTCTTTTCATCAGCATGTACAAGAGTTACACCCCTTGATGATTGTCAGAAGATGGCTTACGCTCAATTTCTTGTGAACACATTAGATTTCAATTAAATTTCTCAGATGCATGCACAATGGCGTTGATAGAAGCTCGACTGTGGCTGTTTTGTTTCATTTAAGCAGAGTAACTGCTCTTGCCTGCCCTTTGTTATTAATTCCTGCTCATTAACGCTCTGGGTTTTAGTCGGAAAGTGATTTACGCTCAACTCATTATCTTGTGAAGGAACTGATCAATTTCGTTCAAATTTCACGTAAAGAATGCTACAGAAGATTCTTGATAGGTCGTGTTAGTTCCCGTATATTGTCAATATAATGGTTTAGTTCATCCTACGTGCATTCTAAATCTTTTTTATTTTACCTTGTACATTAAGAAGCTTGGAAAAACAAATATCGTAAGATGCTGTTTCGTTCTTTTGGTTTGCTTTAGAATTTAGCCTTACTATACAATCTGTATGCATACCGCAACTTTGATTTGATTTTAGTGTGACTAACTTGAAACAGTGCTTCAAATTATTTGCATGTGTATTTATCTGGAATGCATTTTACTTAACGTTTTCTTTTTCTACCAATCTTTCCTGCGAGCTTAATAAAGTTCATTATTAATTTTATTAATTATCAGAAAGTATTTCTTGGTCAAGACTTAACAGACTTCAGTATCTTTGAGTGCATATTGCTTTTGGGCCTGACTATCTATCTATTTGTGAGGCTTAGGAATCATATTCGATCGGGGATGTTTGATTTTACACATGAAAAAAAAGTTTCGTTGTTCTCCGTTGGTGCTGAAGAGCATTTCGCTATTCTTTAAAATCACACACTGAAACGAAACGCTGATTTCACGACATGTAGATTAAGTAAATGAACAATTTATTCGATAAATGAATTAAATTATAAATTGTGCATACTTTTTTGGACTGAGAAGTAGTTTACATGGGTAGCTTTGAAATGCAAATATGAGTTATTATTTCCTTTCCAATTCAGCATTATTATTACTTTATGAGTGTTGATGAGTAAGCTGCCGTTTGTAAATTGATAGTAGATATATATGATTCGTATATATATTTAATGCATTTCCAGCGAATACGGGACAATTTTCGCTTATTCATTACTTTGCTGCGATCGAGATCCTCTTCGATTTATAAATTTTAAATGATGCTACCTTTGTATGTCAGATAAAGATGGATCAGAATAAAAGGCCAGACATTCTTTGTAGCTGTTATTTTAGTCAGACTAATTTAAAATGCAAGGTTATGCAAATTAAAAAAAATCTTAAAAGAATTCAACCTGCAATTACATATATATACTGATCTTATATTTGAGCTGAGACCTTTGCATTATCTTAATACTGGACCTGAACTGTAAATCATCTGAACTTCATTCGAATAAATTGTTATAAGTACGTGCCTTTTTAGCTCACCATAGCCTAAGGCTCCGGTAGAGCTTATATAAACGGCAATTGTCCGTCGTCGTCTGTCGTTGTCAGGCGTCAACACTTTCAAACGAAATCTCTGAAACCACTAGGCCAGTTTGGCACAAATTCCATAGAGAGCATCCTTGGGCTGGAGGATTGAATGTTAGTGATTTTTTGAAAATCAGCTTTATAATTTGGTTTCTAATTTGGTTTCCATTGCCTCGTAAGTGGAAAAATTGGAAAATATCGTTTACTACCAAACATTTGCAGATATTTTGACAAAACTCTAATAGAAATGTTCCTTAAGCAATCCTCTATCTGACATATGATTTTAGATTCATTGGTTACCATGGAAACCAAAATGCCAAAAGAAATAAAAAAAAAAAAAAAACATCTCGAAAACCATATGTTTTATGAGGCTAAGACTTTATAGAAATATTTACCATATTATCCTTAACACGTTTTGTTCTTTTCTAATATATGAAATTCGGTTAGCTTGGTTGCTATGGCAACGTAGAGTTTCCATAGTCTTATAATGGGGAAAATTGAAAAAAAAAATATTTGATAAACTTTATGTTGTTGTTTGTTACTTACTGTGTGTATCACTTGTGTCTTTTTATTTTGGATGATCATTTGGCCATTTCGTGGGAAAGTAACTGTCCTTATGGCCTTCCTTTGTTTAGGTTTCCATTATGGTCTGGTCGCTTAATGTTTGTGTTTCTTTCCCTTTGGTGTCTTTGATGGGTGGAGTAAGTTAATTGTATCGATTCCTGATCTTTGTTTAACTTCTACTTTTCATGAAAATGTTTCTTAAGCAATCTCCTATCTTTTATGAAAATCGGCAGTTTAGTACGGTTGCCATGGCAACGCATACTTCCCATAGACATATAATGGGGGCAATAGAAAAATGGCATGTACTGCCAAGTCATTGCATATATTTGACAAAAACTTTTATAGAAATGTTCCTTGTGTAACCTTCTGTCAGACATATGCATTTATGCACACGGCTACTTGTGCAAATGGGTTTCAAAAACAGAACCAAAATCCTCTTTGGGCATGCGATAATCCACCATTTTTTTTTTTTTTTTTTTTTGGAAGAGTTCTCAATAACCGCGCAGTGGATTTTTCTGAAATTTGGGAAATATGATAGATATCAATATGGAGTTTTGTAAGACACGTTTAAGCCCCCCCCCCCCCCCCCGTTTCATGATTGTTTCTCTTTTTAATTCTAATACCTCGGAAACCTTTCAGATGTTCACACCTGAACCATATACGTCTATCCATGTCCCTTATGATAAGAAACATTCATTGACACCAACCTTGGGTTCCCCCGGAGGATGCATGATGGTCATGCCCACTCCTACATTTCATAAAAGGACATGTATCTCAGAAACCGTTCAGATCCCTCGTGTATTCTTGTTCCTTATGATAGTACATATTGCATGTAAGTAAGACAACCCTTGGGGTCTCCCGGTGTGTTCTGGGGCCATGCCCATCCCTCCACTTTATGAAAGACCTCAGAAGCAATTCAGATCACAACCCGTAAATCCTATATATTCTTGTTCTTATTGATAAGACGCTTTGTTTTTTTTTGTGTTTTTTTTATTGAAGTTTAACGTCCCCGTCAACACTATTTAGGGCATTTTGGAGACATTGCTTCCAGTTTTGATGGACTTTTACCAGACATTGAGATGAAATGACATCTCGGGCCCTGCCACCCAATGAAACCAAAAGCTTTGTATGCATTGGACGGTCTGACTCACACCATTTTGCCTTGGCAGGCTTAGTCCTTCTAAGTGGTTTTGCGTGTACTCATGCGTCGTCAGGTTCAAAGTAGAAGTAAAACAAAGATCGAGAATCGATACAATTAACTTACTCCACCCATCAAAGACACCAAAGGGAAAGAAACACACACATGAAGCGACCAGACCATAATGGAAACCTAAACAAAGGAAGGCCATAAGGACAGTTACTTTCCCACAAAATGGCCAAATGGCCAACCAAAATAAATAGACACAAGTGATAAACACAGTAAGTAACAAACAACAACATAAATAAACCGCCACAGAAAAACCGCCTTGGAACGGCCAGTGGAAAGAATTCCACTCGGGGGCTTAAATCGATTTTACATGGCCATTATCCTCGCCCTTACCTCTATCGCGGTATACACTAATTTTGTTTAGTCCGCACGAAGGCTTCCTAACTCATCAGTGTAATATCTCCGAGAACATACAAATAAAAAAACTACAGAGATGAAATAGGGTTGAGGACTCGACAGCATACAACAACAGAATTGCTTCTTGGAAGCACCATGCAGCTCAAATTTTTTACGATCAATCCGAAAGCGATATACCAACCTGTAGTGATGTTTTAATCGTTTCTTAGCTCGCCGTTTTTCCATTAAATTTTACCCATATATAGTCAGAATCTTTTTTTTTTTTTTTCATTTTAGTGTATATTTTACAGATAAACTTCACAGAATAGTAAATTTACTCCCCAAAGGCCACAATGAAGGCAAAATTATCTCCTTTAAGACTTAAACGACCATTTAGATTATTCAACACATTGAAGCATGGACGAAATAAGAGTGTGGAAGACTTCTTGACAAGTCTGATAAGGGATTGTTGCATCAGTGCTACTAAAATAATTTGGGGATAACGGACATACAGCTTAAAACTTAAATACAATTTTATACTCTGCATCCACGATCGGAGGTTTCTATTTGTGAAGTGCCCAATTTTCCAATTCTCCATCCATTTGACCAAAAATCTTTGCAAATTTGCATCTCATGAAAATAGTAGACTATGTTACTTTGGACAGAACCACTATCAAAGAACACAACTATCTGAAACTACCGAAAAATAACAGGAAGAATGACACGGTGACAAACATGTAGGATCTTACACGGGTGGTGATTTGATATGAAATCTATGAAACAAAAATTGAACAGGAAAACGATCAGGAACTTCAACAGTCAGATCCCCCCCCCCCCACACACACACACGTATCACAAGGGAAAGAAGTTGAAGCAATCAGGAGGATCGATTTGAAACTAAGGAGGAGTGGCGCTCAGTGTAGCTTCTACTTTACAGTTCCATAGTAATGAAGCAATAAAAAAATTGAAAATGTGAAAATGTAAAAACAGTTATGTCAAAATTCTTAAAAAAAGAAGCACATGCATATCTTCAGTCCATGACTACGTCACTGTGAAGTTTCGGATACAGGATGTTTGGATGAGGCAAAAGTGACATGTATTTTGCGTCCCTTGGGCATCTAACTGATATAAGCCTAAAGTTTGACAAGGTTTGCTGTCCTTGCAGCAGGTAAGGGTAGACGGGAATTGAGCTTTTTCTTTCGTTTCAACACTTCAATTCATTTTCCTCTTTCCCTTACTTCTATCTCAAGTGCTTTCTCTTCTAGATCTTTTCTCCCTTTCTCTGGGAGACGACGCAAAATGACCCACAAGAGTTGACGTGTCGTTTAACCCAAAACAAACTTTCTTTTTCTATATATACTGCAACACCTCCTCACGACATACACCCCAGGTTTGCAAGATGAGAGTCTACACACTAATCATGTAATTACGGCAGAGGTCTTTTACCTGCATAGGGTATGTATCTCACTACACAGGGGGGCTCCAGTTAACGTCCCGACCCGAAGGACGGTTCACTTTGTGGTATTCATCCCTGCAAATGATGCCAATGGAGCATGTCCGGACACCTCGATTTTATTACCGCTGCCGGGAATCGAACCGGGTGCCGTTAGCATGATAGGCAAATGCACTAACCACTGAGCTACCACGCTCCACTTAAATCAATCAATCAATTAGTCTATTAGTAGGGTCGGTACAAAACTAGGAGTTGTGCTTACAAGGTACCTACTTCTGACTCGGAACCATGCAGTATAAAAAGGTTTAAGGTAAAAATGAAAAATCCCTGAAAAAAAAAAAATAACTTCAGGATTATAGAAAAAACACATGATGTATTGAAATGTGTATAAAATTTCAAAATGATCGCCCTTAAACTGTAAGTGGAGCTGCACTGTCAAGGAAACAATGTAGAAATGGCTATTTAAAATGTTCAAATGGAAATAACTACAAAAGTTGGCAAGTCAGAGTTACGGTTCTTGAGTTCTGTACGTCGGCGTTTTACATTTGTGTGCAGTTTCATGTCCTGAAAAATCGGATACGGTTATCAAGCTACAGAGCAACCTCGAACACTTTACAGAAGGACGGACGGGCAAACGGATTGAGGGATGACAGACTAAGGGAAAAGCAGTATGTCTCCCGAACCCTTCGGGTGAGGGGTGAGACATAATGAGTGTAGTAATTTATTATTTTTAAACACCTTTGTCATCTAGAAAAGAAGGACATTTTGATGATAGTACACATGGTAGTCTGCTGGGTGATTTTATATTGCCTATGACATAATCCAATGAACACCAATGTCTCTGCGATCGTTAAAGCTAAATACCTTACATCAACAAAATGTTAAATAGTACATAAGAAACCTCAGACATAGGTAGATTATTATTCTTGTTCGTCTTTTGTTTTTGAACTTAACTATTCATGCATAAAGTGAAACGTGAACAATTTTCTTCATATTTAAGGTATCTGTCAGGCAACAGTCTGAATCTGTTGCATGGAGCCTGCTTTGTAATTTTGACAAACTATTTCATTCTAATGTTTTGATAAGTGACTTGTTTTATTTTGTGTATGGTATTTTTGCAATGTCTGATTATCATTTACATAAAATGGTAGTGTTTATTCTCATATCAGTGTAATTCAACATCTGCCCAGCACGAGAGACATCGGTTCGACATGAACATTTGAGAAATTTAAAAAGAATGTTATTTTTATATATAGTTATTATTCTTTCACGTTTCCAGCAAAAGCATATGTTGAAGGTAGGATAAATAGTCCTAATACTGGTAGGGAGTCTAAGTCAACGGGGATAACCATAAATATCTCAGTCAGTCCCCAAGGTAGGCTGTGATATTTTTTACTCATTGTAAATGCGTGTTGGAGTAGGCTATTGATCTGGCAAATTTTGATTTTTTTTTGTTTAGCGTCTTTCAGTATTGTGTCCTTTCTTCAGAATCTGTTTCTCTGGATCACTTTACTTTAATTTTCTATCCATATTGATTTTATGGCTGTAGATTATGGAAGTGTTTTGACTCATTTTATGTTTGTTTCTCTTTGTTTCTTTTGTTCACAAACAAACTGAAGACATTTCTTGAAATGCGCAAGACTGTTATAACAAACGACAATCGAAAAAAATGAGCTTACTGGCTTAATCAAACTAAGGATGGTCAAATTCATCAATTTATAGGTATTTTAAAATATCACAGTATCTCATGCATTGATGAACAGAGGACTTGAGTTCAGGCATCTGCAAAATGAACGGAACTATCAGTCACTGGTTATATTGCCAAGAGCTTATCAATTTAATTTTAACGATGACTGTATTTTGAAAATAAAAGCGAAAATAGTGGTTCCGAGATAAGTCAAATATTTTAGACTTTGATAAGCCTGCGCATCCGATCTGTTTAATAAGATACATTTATTGGCGCTAAATGGCTGTGCGCTGACTCGAAATGTGTGAATGTGTTCAGAACGATTAAGTTTGTGGGCGAAAGTTGAGTTTTCTCTCAGTCACATTGTCCGGATACTTCCGCTCAAATGAAGCCAATCAATAGAATAGAAAAATACCGGCAATCTAGAAGTTAATGATATATCTTTAGAGGTAACATTTATTAAGAAAATACATTTATTCCCCTAATTAATAGGAATGCAGGGTACATATTCATGGGAGGCAACTCCTACAAGCGTATTTTTGTCTCCCATGTCAAGAGGTATCAACTGTTAAAAAAAGAATTTGCTTCTACGGAGCAAATTGTTTCCCTTAAGAGTTGACCCCTTTTTCAGTGGGACAGGGCCTATCGAGTAGCGAACCGGAAGCCCCGAAAGTTGTCTCCCTTTGTCAAATGACGGGAAAATCTGCCAGGTGTTCCCATTCCCCTTCATAGTTCCAAACAGTTATGGTTGCCTTTGGAAACAAAGAGCGCAGCAAGATAGCAAACCAAGAATTAAACTTCTTGATCAGTGATTCCAGGTCTCAAATTTTGAAAGATAGCTGAAAACGGTGCTAGGTGTACCTATTTTTTTTCATCATTTTCCCATGTATGCCGATTTTATAATCGGGTAAGACATTGGGCGGCGACTGCCGTCCCTATTCCGACGCCCATGCAAGTTGATACATAAAGGGCTAAACATACTTGTTCCGGTGTTTGCCTCAAGGCAATAACGGTTATATTAATAATGATAGGCTTAACAGATTTTGTTTTACCGTTTACGTGAAATCAAAAGTACTTCGCATGATTTACACTTAACACAGTTAATTCATTTTGGACTGGTGACAAGAATAACACTTGCATGGCAACGTACTTAATATGGATGTGAATCTCATGAAATAGCTAAACTTATTTTCGTTTACATGTTTTTTAAATCTAGAAAACAAAAATGAGGCCATACTATTTGAAGGGAGTTTTCAGTGTTATTGCCTCATAAGGTATATTTAAGAACCTCAAACACACTTGCAATGTTTGCATAATTTGCTTTACAACATCAATATTCTACTCCAGCAAAAACGGTGACGGCCTAATATGTTTCAAACAGTCCAGCCTACCTTACAGAAACCAAAATAATGCTAAAAATGTTCCTCTTCTGTGATTTCCATTTCAAATGTCTAGTGTTCATGCAGATTCCACTTTTTTACCTTTTGGTATACCACATTTTGAATCGATTTTTTATTTCATCTTCGCTTTAAGTGTCCATGGTATTTAGCGGACACATTCCATTTAAAAACATTTATTGAGCTATCAGCTGTCAGAATTGAAAGCACGGGGCAACATAATTTCGACTATTGTTGTTACACTTGCAAAACATTATGAAAAACAAAAGTGAGGAGAATTTCATATTTGAATGTTCTATATATCAGTAGAAGTAAGAGCATGTGCATGTTTTGGTTTCTAAATATAGTGCCTGCATAGTTCTTATTGCTCGACCAGTAGCTTACTAGCAAAATATGCTTGTTTACAATAATTTGCATAGCTGTGCTGAGAAGTATGCCAATTTTTATGACCTTGACCTTGGTCTATTATATATATAATTGCAAATACGCTGTGCAGAAGAAAACGGCCCATCATAAAATACATCGGTTTCAAATTTTGCACTTAGTGGTATAATGTTAAAGTGTGTAGTGTAAACCTAAAATAACAAAGTGATGGAGCTCATAATTTCGGTTAATAGAATACCAGTAACAGTGTCTACCATGTTAGCATGTCTAGATACCTTTGCATACGCCTTTGTTGGTAGAAGATATACTGTCTGATGGTGCTATAAATTATATTTCTTGCTTTTGCTGCTCAAACTCATTAATCATGGGCCTCGCTAGAGCTATCTTGTTGAGGCGGCTATGTTATATTGAAAGCATCGGTAAGAAAGATATCTTTATCTGTCAAACTTTTAGTTCGAGAGACATGAAACACGTTTTTTTATTCTGGTTGAAGTTTTGTCATTTTGAACTGATTCTTAATGCTTGCTGTTTTTTACTTCATTTGCGTTGCATCTTGAAATACTATGACATAATTACCTGTAATAATGTATTAGCTTGGCAGGTATCAGATACAGTCACACTGGTTTGCTAATTTATTCATTGATGCTTTTTTTTCATCATAGTCACCATCGATTTTTTGTGGTGGCTCATAACGCAAGATTTTTTAGAAATATTACATGGCCGTGTTCCCTATGCAGGGCATTATTGACGAGATTACCATGGTATTCGTTTTATCCCTTTCACGGTTTAGGGTGATTTACATATGCAGACTTAATTCTTAAGAGTTCTACTGTTTATTTTCCCCTATTTATGCACATTTTAACATATTCTGCATTGCACATATTAGTTATAATCATGTTAGAAATGACTTTTGCACGTTTTGGCAACACGTTAAATGTCTCTGGCGTGAATGGTCTTGTAAATTGCACTTCAAGCAGAGTGGGGTTATAAAGGCAAAATTATCTCCAAATTAGATGTTTGACTATTATTTTTTCAGATACATAGGAGTCCTATTTGGAACATAAATAAGAAAATTACTCGTATTTCAAGTATGGTACTAAATACAAAAATGTCACACATGTTCTTCCTGAACTAACAGCCATACATACACAAAATTGCATCTTATGGTTGATCATATGGCGTCTCGTCTGAGAATGTAATAAAGGCATGTTTTAAACTCGGTAATCCACTAGTGGATTATATAGACAAATGAGTAAGATAGGCCCCGTAACGTCCTCAACGACGTCGTCTTTACTAATGGCGGATGATTGACATTTTTGGTAAACAACCTAGAACAAAATGCGCTTTAAATGCCATTTGATAAATAGAATCTTGCATTCTTGTACATGTTTTATTAAATTTATTAAACACGTTCAGGAAAAGGAATAAAATGCTCGACGAAGCCTCGCATTTTATTCATTTTCCTCAACTCGTTTAATAAATTCAATAATACATGTACACTCAGGCAAGATCCTCTATGTACAGGATGATCGAATATAAGTGGTAGAGTAGAATACACAAAGTGCTAATTTAGATGACCAGGAAGCGCCGCAATTGCAGAACACGGGATACCATTGGGACCAAAAGGAAGAGAAATCAAAGCTTTAGGCCCCCGCCCATAGGGGCTTGAAGAAATATATGGGCTGCATGATGCTTCCACGCAGAGCTGAATCCAGCCCGCACACTAGTACTGGTAAACCGCCTAGAGGATCTAAGCCTGTCCAGGAACCGTGGTGCGAGGCGGACCGCCCATGCTAATAAACCCTATTGGTTTCATTGGGCGACAGGGCTTGAGATGTCATTTCATCTCGATGTCGGGTAGAAGTCCCACAAAATTAGAAGCAACGTCTCCAAAATGACCTTTACAGTGTTGACGGGGACGTTAAACCTCAAATCAAACAAACAAACAAACAAATCAAAGCTTTACGTACAAAATACATACATAACGGAACGGAAAGCAAGCAGCTCACCGTTCCCCGGGACCCCGACGAGGTTATAACATTGCTGTAAAGGAAAAGTTTGTAGATGTTTTAATTAGCATTAGTTTACAACATACCATTTAAGTAGCTTTTCAATTAGTCGATAATAGATGCAGTTAAAATGGCATTGCACTTCAGGCTGCTGTATTTGTTGATAGGAAATTCTCGGTAAGCATGACATTGTTGTGGAGGCGTATTTGTTTCTTTTTGTAAACCTTCGTATTGTCTGATTGATTTGTGTTTTTATTCAGTTTGTTAATTACATAAAGGAGTGTTATTTCTGTTGTTGAGTCATTTTCAATTTTATAACATATCTATACTATGATATTTTAATGTTCTAATGTATGATAGATTTCAGACATGACAGGTGTTCCTCAGATCAAACAACGAGAATTGAGAGAGATGTTCATTGAATAAGGCAATGGTGCAATCATATATTTAACTTTTTAAAGATATACTGATTTGGTCTGTTGTGTACATAGCATGAACTTTTTAAGTATAGGGCCTATAGGCATGTTGTAATAATTAAGTCAAAGAACCATTGCAACAGCATTTTACACTTGCATATCTTTGGTTTCAAAAGTTTGATGATTTTTTTAAGACTGATAATCTACTCAACTGTCAAATAGACACCTGCTTAAAACAGTGGCTATTCACATTAAAACATGGCTTTTGATAGAATGTTTTGATTGTAGGTAAAGACAGGTTCCAAAATACTTGGTCAGATTTAGCATTTCTGTTCATTATTGACACCACATAACAAATAGATGACTTTATTGCTTGTGTGGAAATTTTAGGATGACAAGCATTATAACCACATATTATGTCGTTTTCCTAAAGTAAAAAGTCATAACTTACAACAGTAGATATGGCAAAATAACATCTGAACTGACAGAGAACTTCATACGTTTATCTACCTGTTTAATTGAAATTGGTGTAACATTAAGTTTGGCGTGTTATAGCATAGTGTTTGAAGGAATACTAACTTAACACCAGTCGCGCTGAACCTTTTCTGGAAACATATCTTAATGAGGCTCTGCATAATCGAAATAAGTCAAAATACGCTGACGTAAACTATGTTACACAAATGACGTCATATGGTTCAACGACAACATTTAAATTAAAGTGTAGCTCCACAAATCCACTACTCTTAGTAAGTGTGTGTAGATAGTGCCTGTGCGATCAAATTAAAAACAGGCACAGGACAGTTTGCATTAATTAATGTTAAACCCTCATAAAAGCCTGTGTTTTAGCTGGATATGTGCTTAAGAATAAAAATATGTTTCATTACTTAAGGTATTAATTCAGACTAAAATTTCATTTCATTGTGTATGATCTGTATAGCAAATTAACTTTAAATTTTAATGTAATAATTCTTTGTATATTTGCTGCTTAAACGTGTCTTTTAAGCATTCGTTTTATTCTTTACATTAATTGCCCTATACATGCGAATGCGACAAACTGATAATAGTTAAAATATGAAAAGACATAGGCAGTAAAAAGTAGTTTTGATACTTATTATTTTTTTTTTTTTTTGTATATTTATACTATAGCCGGGAAAACGCCGAGGGATATGAAGACATTTGACGATCTTTCAGATGTAAGTGTTTATTTTTATTTGTTTCCTGCTTTTGTGCACCATGCCTTTACATAAATGAATCAGTTGCATACCCTTGAAATCGACGACTCGGAGCATATGATTTTGTTCTACCCCTCTGTCCCGATATCGAAGATAAAGGGTCATATAGTTTTTACCTGTGGGTCTGTGAAAAAACTTGATGATTGACCACATATTTTGAACCGATTGTTACACACCTTTCATGTTTGACATGTATATTGTCCATGACGACCCTACCTTTCTGTTGGTACAAAATGGCTTGTCGCTGTTCTTTCGACACACCTTCAGCCTGTTTAATAGCTCACCTGCCACGTAGTGACAAGTTGAGCCTTTGCGTGCGTCCGTCCGTCCGTAAACAATTTCTGCAGACGACATCTCCCTCTTAACCACTGATCGGATTTTGACCAGTTTTCACAGGAATGATAGTTGCTGTCTTTCAGAATTGTTCGAATAGTTCGGGCCCATTGCACACCTAGGTCACAGGAGCTAAACATAGATTTCATCTGAAAACTTAAAAAAATCTGTTCTGAAACCCCAACACCCAGGTCTTTGATATTTGGTATAAAACTCCATCTTGTGGACCTCTATCAAGAATGTTTTTCAGACACATAGGAGTCCTAAATGGCCAAAAATGGCCCCATCTAGGGGCTCGTATCTTTTACATAGGCTTATATATTGAAAACCTTAAAGAATCTTCTTGTCTGAAACCAGAAGGCTTAGATCTTTGATATTTGGTATCAATTTCATCCTGTGGACCTCTACAAAGATTGTTTAGATTATAACCTTGGGTACTAAAATGGCCCCGTCCCCGGGCCTCATGTGTTTTACATAGACGTATATAGGGAAAACCTTTAAAAATCTTCTTGTCTGAAACCACAAGGACCAGGTCTTTGATAGTTGGTATAAAAATAAAAATAAAGAGTCATATTTGGTATGAACCTTCATCTAGTGGATCTCTACCAAAATTGTTCAAATTATTGTCTTGGGGCCTAAAGTGACCCCGCCCTGGGGCCCACATATTTAACTTAGACATATATTCTCTGTTATGTTTTCGATTGTTCAAATAATAGTCTTGGGGCCAAAAATGACCCACCTCGGTATGCGTTACATAGACTTATATAGGGAAAACCTTTAAAAAATCCTCTTGTCTGAAACCAGAAGGCTCAGATTTTTTATATGAAGCTTCATCTAGAGTACCTCTACCAAGATTGTTAAAATTATATCCTTGGGGTCAAAAATGCCCCCCGGCCCCCGGGTTCCACGTGTTTTACAGGTACTTATATAGGGGAAACCTTTAAAACTCGTCGAGTCTGAAACCAGAAGGCTCAGGTTTTTGATAATTGGTATGAAGGTTTATCTAGTGGACCTCTACGAAGATTTCCAAATTACAGCCTTGGTGCCATATATGACCCTGCCCATGGGTTCAACTGAAGTACAACTTTTTTGAAATTCCTGGATCTATGAAGATGTTTATCAATCAGGTTAACAAACATATCTTGCCTTTGTTCACAGTTTCTTTTTTTCTCTAGATCGTTTGATTTTCTGGTCCACAGGCCCACCTTGGCCCTTTTGTTTAAACCCGAAAAATTCACCACCAAGTTACTATACTACATGTGCATCCATATTTGATGTGTTTTTTTTTCTGCTGATAATATTTTTTTTTTTGGTACCTACGAGGACTGTTCAAATATGAATGCAAGTAGAACGTTTTCTCATGCACTAATGCGAAAATCACCTGGAAATAAATATCACAGCGTAGAAAAACATTTTACCTATACATTGATACCAAACCTGTTAAAATCCGTCCACTTAAGCCATGTATATCGTTCGATAAACACTGTCTACTCTTGTATACTAAAACAAAACATGGTTGGAAGAAGGTCAGAGTATGCTGTTGAAATACGGTCCTATATTAAGAATCGTTGTATTCTTGGTATACGGTGCAAAGACATTTTTGATGAAATATGTTCGGTTTATGGGCATAATGAAATGACTTTTCCGACATTTTTTCGTTGGTGTAAGAAATTCAGCTGTGGGCTAGGCTCTACAGAAGATGCACCACATGATCGTCGGCCGAAAAGAGCAACATCTGCCAAGATGGTTGCTAGAGTGAAAGAAATAGTTGCTACCTATGCACGATACACCACTAGGCAAATAGCTGGTATGGTTGGCATCTCATTAGGAGCAGCTCATACAATTCTGAAACGGGATTTGAAAATGAGAAAGATCTGTGCTAGATGGATTCCCCATCTGTTGACAGATGAGCAGAAAAAGACACGCGTTTAGTGCGCCAAGAACTTGCTTAAAAAGTATCCAAATTACAATGCAAAGTCTTTCGCTAATGTCGTCACAGGTGACGAGACATGGGTTCACTTTTTTTAGCCAAAACGAAAGATTCAGAACAAAATATGGGCAACAAAGTATTGCAAAAGAGCATGCATTGCAAAGCGGACCATGAGCGTCAAGAAGGTAATGTATGCCATATTCTCTTCAAATCAGGGCCCTGTTATTCAGGTTGCTGTGCCTAAAGGCAAATCTGTAAATGCGAAGTTTTACAAGACTAAAGTTCTTCGAAAATTGAAGAAATATTTCAAAGAACGAAGACCCACAACTGGTTTGGCCAATGTCAGATTGCTACATGACAATGCGTCATCGCACAAGGCTTTCATTGTGCAAGACTATCTGAAGCGGGAAAAGGTTGTTGAACTCCCTCACCCCCGTATTCCCCTGACCTTGCCCTGTGTGACTTTTTTTGTTCCCGCGGCTGAAAAAATACCTTTCTGGTCGAAAATTTGTACAGCGCAATCACATCAGTTCTGCAATATTCAAGTGCCTTCATAGTATATCTCGAAAAGACTACCAAAATGCATTCAATGATTGGATCAGAAGACTGAAAGTTTGTATATCTGTTAAAGGGGAATACTTTGAGGGGACAAAATAAATTTTTCATCAAAATCTGTCACGGAATCATTTTTTATGTGCTTAGTTGCATTCATATTTTAACAGTCCTCGTATATAATTTTCACACTGTGACTTTTGACCAACTTGTATAAAAACTTTAACACGGACCATGCATTTTGAATAAATTGCCATAGAGCTTTCGTATAATAATTTAAATTGGCACGCGTACTGCTTGTATCAAAATTCAATCCTTTCTGATGGAACCAAGGTCTTTGACACGAGTCACTGCCGTTGACCTTTTACCTTGATTGTGTTCGAAAATCACCGTTCATTGGCTTTTGTATCGCACATACTTTGTTCGAATTTCGAATTGACAACACTATTTAGGTGCATTTTGGAGACGTTGCTTCTAAATAATTTGGACTTTTACCCGACATCGGGGTGAAGTGACATCTCGAGCTCTACCGCCCAAATGAAACCAATAGGGTTTAGAGACAGGGATGGTCTGACTTGCACCACTTTGTCCCTTCTAATCGGTTTACCAGTACTCATGAGCGGTCGATTCCAGCTCTGCAAGGAAGCTGCATGCATCCAAATGTATTTCTTTGAGCTCCGAGAGACTGGGGTCCTATTTAAATTTAAGTTGTCTTTATGTACTATGATTATCCAAATAATAAACTGCATTGCCATTGGAAAAGAAAAATAAAATATGGTCTAGCAGCTGCAATTACTACAGTGCTTTTAAAAATAGAAGTACAGGCTATGATCAGGAATCGATCCAATTAACCCACAGCTCCCATCAGAGACACCTAAGGAAAGAAATACAAACATGAAACAGCTAGACCCTAACTGAAACATCACAAGCAGAAAGCCAAAAGGACAGTTACTTTCCCACTAAAAGCTTTAAATCGCTTTTGATGACAATACTTGACATCCATACTGGAAAGAATGTTTGGGGTAAAACAGACTGCATTAGGGTAAATGAAAAGCCTGGTAATGCATGTGTATGTCACAACGATCATTTGATCTTTGATCTCGATCGTGACTTTCTTCCTTCACGTCTTTACCTCCGTAGAGGAATGGAAAGCTATGTGGTGCAGTGGTTATGCTACTCGCTTGATAAACCAGGGATTGAAGGATCGATCCCGGGCTTCTCCAGACTTTCGGATGAGTCTTTAAACTGAGGTCCCGTCTCCGTATGACCTTAGCTGTTGGTGGGACGCAAAACTGAAACACACCATAGAATAAATCCGATGGGATTTGGTTTTCGGGTGCAAAATGGATATAAAAAGAAGTGAACAGTTAAGAAAAAGCATTCAAGTGAAATGAAGGGGTTTGTTGAAGATAAAAGATAAAAGCACGTCTGATATTTACGGTGAAGCAATGAATTACTTGACAAACAGCATGACTGAACTGCGCCACATAGGTTAAATGGGGATATAAGGTGGGAGGGCATTCAAGTAAATGATTGTACGGGAAAGTGTGTGTGCCTGTAATAATCTTTGAGAGTAGGGATTTTATGACTTGACATTCACCCTTGTATAGTCGGTCATCCCATTTCTACCGAGGATGACTAGCGTTTACAAAAATGCCATCAAATGTTATTGATCGTCAACAGTAGATAGAATACCAGATATGAAATATTATTTTATCGGGTTAATTAAAATGGGTGTAACAATTCATTAACATGTCCGTCTGAATTTAGCATCGTTTATGGACTGCAAAAAAAAAAATTGCATGTTGCCATTAATTTTAAACCATTGATTGAATAAAATACTCAGGTGACCTGCCTACTAAATCAAACATGCATTTCAAATATGAGAGTTACTGTTAAACATCGATCAACCAGGCTTTTGTATGGATCCATGGCTTCTGTCAAGTCGGGTAACTCGACTTGCGTACAAGCTTTTCATATTTCTTTATGCTGTTATAACCTGTCTTTGTTAAGGTTGTTTAGCACAACTTCATTTTATGCATAATTACAATGTTATAATTATTCATGGCGTCCTTCTCTCATGTAATACGTGAGGCAGATGAAAAAGAGATTTGACCTGGCGGTAATGCCCCGATCAACATCGAATCGGGAATATTAAAGAGAAATTACAAACGTTAAAATTTCAAGTTATATAATTTGGCGGAAATTAAATAACTTTCATAATAATGATAAGCAAAACATATCAATATCCAAATTCTATAAATGTTGGAAGCCAAATAATTGGCCGCCATGCAGAAAATTACAAGATCTGTCAATGTCAAATCCTTGATGTTGGTGTAAACATCAAAAAAGGTGTAAACCGGGAGGGTAAGGGTGGGTGAATTTTTTCTACTCGGCTAAACTGCCGATCTGACTTCGACTTGGTACGTCGATAAAGTGACAAAGCGAGCGGTGCATTTCCCGCCGCGCATATGCAAATAATTTGAGGTAGATCAGATGACTTAACTGACCAATAACTGACCATATCACATGACCGAATCTGACCAATGACTAGAACTTGTAATACATTTACACATAAATAAATGCCTATAAGGCAGAGCGCTTAATATATGCCAATTTAGAAAACAAGGGAATTTCGTTTCATAGCCGTATTATAATTAAGTGTTATGAAAGTTCATAACATCTAAATTATTCATGGCGTCCTTCTCTCATGTAATACGTGAGGCAGATGAAAAAGAGATTTGACCTGGCGGTAATGCCCCGATCAACATCGAATCGGGAATATTAAAGAGAAATTACAAACGTTAAAATTTCAAGTTATATAATTTGGCGGAAATTAAATAACTTTCATAATAATGATAAGCAAAACATATCAATATCCAAATTCTATAAATGTTGGAAGCCAAATAATTGGCCGCCATGCAGAAAATTACAAGATCTGTCAATGTCAAATCCTTGATGTTGGTGTAAACATCAAAAAAGGTGTAAACCGGGAGGGTAAGGGTGGGTGAATTTTTTCTACTCGGCTAAACTGCCGATCTGACTTCGACTTGGTACGTCGATAAAGTGACAAAGCGAGCGGTGCATTTCCCGCCGCGCATATGCAAATAATTTGAGGTAGATCAGATGACTTAACTGACCAATAACTGACCATATCACATGACCGAATCTGACCAATGACTAGAACTTGTAATACATTTACACATAAATAAATGCCTATAAGGCAGAGCGCTTAATATATGCCAATTTAGAAAACAAGGGAATTTCGTTTCATAGCCGTATTATAATTAAGTGTTATGAAAGTTCATAACATCTAAATTATTCATGGCGTCCTTCTCTCATGTAATACGTGAGGCAGATGAAAAAGAGATTTGACCTGGCGGTAATGCCCCGATCAACATCGAATCGGGAATATTAAAGAGAAATTACAAACGTTAAAATTTCAAGTTATATAATTTGGCGGAAATTAAATAACTTTCATAATAATGATAAGCAAAACATATCAATATCCAAATTCTATAAATGTTGGAAGCCAAATAATTGGCCGCCAAACCGAAGGTACCGCCAAGCCAAGCTGACTGAAAAAAAAAAAAAAAAAAAAAAAAGACGTCAATAAAACCCCACCTTTATAAAGCAAAACTGGGGTTTGCTGGAGTATACATTATCTCTCTTATTTACGCCCAAAAGTACAGAATGCGGGTACTCGTTAGAACCGCCTCGTCGAGGCGTTTGAGCAGAAATAAGAAATATAGCGACATTTTTCATCTGATAAATTTTACCTCTGGAGTATAAATTATCTCTCTTATTTCCGCCAAAAAGTACAGACTGCGGGTACTCGTTAGAACCGCCTCGCTGAGGCGTTTTAGCAGAAATAAGAAAAATAACGACATTTTTCATCTTTTAAATTTTACCTCACTATACATGTGCGTACAATTGTAAAATGTTTTCTGTTGAAACTATAGATCTCAGAATGCAGAAACATTCAGCTACAACAATAGATAAGATCCACGTCATAAGAAGTGTAGCAAGCCTGGAACAACAGTATGACTAGTATACAGCAAAATTCAGCTATTAAGACCACCTAAAATTAGCATTTTGATATAAAAAGCCCATTTTGAAGGGTACACTGCATTTTTCATTGTGCCCTCTAAAGCGACCAATATCCTCTGGTCAGGGGCCACGTTTGTGACCGACCAAAAGTGGTCTTTAAGACCACCATTGAACAGTCCCAAAGGTGGTCTTAATATAGGAATTCTACTGTATTTATTTAATTCATAGACCAGTTTTCTGCATTTCACCGATTGTAGGAAATCCGATAATAGTACATCACGTATCGAATGACACCAATTTTTGAATTGTCACAGTATGTGAGAACAAACACAAATATTTGCTTAGCTCAGTAGAGCGCCATAAAGCAAATCCTTTTTTATGTCACTTAAAAAGCTCTGCACTCACTCTGAAGATTGCTCAAACCTTATATTAATTATAATCACAACTCACAAAATATGATAAAAATACGGTAGCACATAATGCTTAGGTACACATACAAAAATAGCTGTTGAATCGCGAAAAGTTGTTCCTCTTTCTCTCTGAATCAGGCAAAAGGGGAATGACCGGAGAATAACGTATTTCGCTTCTCCACGACAAACCCACCACCCAGTTTAACGCATAGTGAAACTGGCGAGGAGTACGGTGGCCACAGATTGTCATTAGCATCCGTGCGACACACTCAGCCTGAAACAGAAAGAAAGAAAAACAACAGAAACGGAAAGCATAAACAACTGCTTATTTTAAATGATTTATGGCATTGATTAAAAACAGTTTTAACCGTCTAGACCCTTCAAAATTTAAATGCAAACCTCCATCTTTAACTGCAAAATATGATCGAATGGGCTTGTTATTGGAAAGAAAAGGGCGATATGTATGCAAGAACTGTAAATTTCTCTTTTCGCATATCTGTATTAATTCTTTGTTCATATCTTTAACTCTCTTTTCATTTGGGTCAGTAGGCAAATCACACGGTCTGGGTAAAATACCGGATACTATAATTTTGGTATTTGATTTTGACTGAATATATGTTATCAGATTATTATATAAGCTGGCAATTTCTTCTGTTTCTAAAGAAGACCCTAAATCGTTGGTTCCAACGAAAAGAATTGTATATTTGAAATGCAAACTTGCCCTGTTAGTTTGTATTTTGTGCTGAAGTCTTGTTATTGAAGCCCCAGGAAACACCTGCATAGTTGTATGGTGTAAACCAGTTACATGCTTTGGGATACTATCAGACAAAATCGTCACTGTCAGAGGATTTCGAGCTAAAATAAGATTACATACATGTATTTAAAATTTCATCAGCCATTCTTTGAGAAACAGACAATTTTTGATCAAAGTCGTATGTCAAGTAAGACAAATAACAATTTGACAACCAGTCCCCGTGAAACTGAATTAACTCCCTTTCAATTAAGGATTTGAAAGCTAGTGTACACGATCCTCTGCGCAGGGAATGTGACGAATACAGCGAACCATCTCTACCAGTTAATTCGATTAACTCGCGCAATTTATTTTGTAATTGAGCATAACTTATTGAAACTAATTTCGATCCTTTACTGTAATAACAGAACGCAGGATCAGCAATTGTAGCTTTAACTGTTTGAAGCAATTTTTTGTAAGCTGCGACCGGACATAAACATGAGCCCGAGATGGCCGCGAGTGGCAGTTTTCTAGAATGTCCAAACTGACGTGTTTTAGACCATTTAAAATGTACAAGTAAAAAAGCATCATTAATTTCAATATCACCCCTAGTCAACTGCTTGTCACTATCAAATTTTTTGGCTGACACCGGAACCATGTTCGATTTTCTTGACATGGAAAAGAACATGGTCAAAATTAAGCTCCAAAATGCAACCTCGAAACTGTCTCGGAAATTGAGAAATTGGTAAATTTCGCATAAAATTTCAGGAGTTATTGGAAAAGCTTGCTTAACTATGTGCTGTTTAATACGTGACATACCTCTTAACAATAAATTTAATTGAACTGTGTCACTTTTAGGGAATTCAAGTTCTAAAATTTTGTGCAACGTTTTGACAGCCGACACATAATTCTTGATTGACTGAACCGATTGGAAAGACCTGTTTAAGAATTGAGCATATAAACATATGGTTTCAGACGTAGCAGGCAATGCATTTAATTTAAAATATTCACAAAACATAAGGAAAGTTTCCCACTGCGTGCGTAAATTTTTAAAAGTACTTTCAGCAAAAGCAGATTTCATTGTCTGCCTCATCTCCACACGTAAAGCCTGATAACCACTTTCTGAAACATAAAAATGGGGGAAAAATAAAAAAGAATGAAGCATATCATAGATTAAAAAAATCAATAAAACACTCGTACTGTCGGTTGTACGAGTACAAAGGTAATAAGGGAGACAACTTTCACGCACATATAGAATTGGACTGTGGCTCATTCTTTCCCCTACATCAGTTTTCACCAGTCATGAGAAAACGCAAAGACTGAATCGTCTACGTTGTATTCCTGAATGCGTTGATTCCCTATTAAATTGAAAAACTGTTCTGAGTAAACGGGGTCTAAATCCCAACGGGACAATAAATCAGGTATCCTATTTTCTGTGCTTTTTATCCAAACAGATCGTACTTGAAATTCATGTATGGCTGCATAAAAGCATATCTCCCTTAAACAAGATTGCTGAAAAGTGTCACGAGTACGTCCCTTATTCAGCACGGTGCATGAAGCAGAGTTGTCACAATTTATGACGATTTTCTTGCCAGAAAGAAATTTACCCCATAATTTCAATGCTACGACAATCGTAAGCAGTTCTAGTGCATTGATATGAAGTTTTTGTTTCAAAATAAAATCCGGAAAAACACGATGAAAGTATTTCCCCATAAACCAGGCCCCAGCTCCCTGTAAGCAACTATCACAGCTCAAAATCTGATCCGGATCAGACCAGTCTTGTAAATCCATCATATAGATTCCGTTGAATTTCGGAAGGTAAAAATACCACCAACGTAAATCCAATTTTGTCTCACATGGAATTAATTGCGGGCCCTCAGTGTTTTGGATTTCCCTCAGCCAATTTAGCAATCTACTAATGAAAATTCGTGCTGGTTTCACGCAGTGTGCAACAAAATTCAACTTCCCTAAAAGTGATTGCAATTCCCTTAACGTAGCTTGTTCCTTCGATAACCAAGCCTGAACAAGTATTTTAATTTCTTTCAATCTTTCAGGCGTAACTTTCAAAGTCATGGTTACAGTGTTAAAAAGAACCCCCACGAAACACATTTCAACTGAAGGACTACATGCCTTGTGCAAGGACTCTTCTAATCCACAGTAACGTAAGACACTGCCTAACTCAATGAAAGATTTCCAAGCCGTTTCTGCAGAATCGGCACCAGCAAAATCATCTAGATAGTTGATTACTAAAATGTTCAGGAGACCACAAATGTAACTTATGCTGTTCGTACAGCGCTGTGCTACATAAGCCGCCGACCTTAGCCCCATACTGAGAACTTTGTCAAAGTATAATTCTCCATTAAAACTAAAACCGACTAAGGAAACATCTCCAGGGTCTAAAACTATTAACCTGTATGCTCTGGCCAAGTCACGTTTAAAAAGTAAACACCCTGGTCCCTTCTGTTTAATGATACGAACCAAATCATCAACCCCAGGATAAATCAAGTTAATTTTTTCTCCGAGATAAAATTCTTTTGACACGCTATCGTTAATGGAGGATCCCTTTGGAAAACTGAGGTCAAGTATAATACGGCGCTCATCCGTTTCTTTTTTGGGAACCGAATTTAATGGAGACAAAACCATATTACAATAAAATGGATTTTTCTTATATGGCCCCAAAATAGCTCCATGAGATTTCTCTTTTTTCAGATAATTTTCCATTTGTAAAGGGAAATCTTTAGCCCCTTTGTGATTTACAACTAGAGGAGAGACCGTGCTGTCTTTTTGAGCCTTGCCAAAATACCCAATGGGAAAACCAAATTGAAGTAGCTCACATAATTGTTTGTCATGATAATCTGACAGCATAAAACGAAAATAATCAATATTAAGATGCGTTTGCAGCGGAAACCTACACCCCTCAAAATTATATTTGCCTGACTTAACAATTTCGTCATGCATGTAAATATAGTCTTTTTCATCATAAAATGACAGTAAACAAGACTGCGTGGGCAAATGGATAAATGATTGAGGTTTGATATGTATATCCGTCTGATTGTCTTTGTTACAAGACGGATATAATGACACAGAATTGGCTTCGACTACAAAGGCACTGTAGCAATATTGACTTTCGTTGAAAGCGTCAGTGGAATGTGAACTTAACTGCTTTGACTCTGTAGAATTAAGAGATAAAGAAACAGCTTCTGTAGAAGGGACGGGGGCTATAAATTTTGAAAGCTGTCACAACTTATGAGGACAAGCCGAGGATGACTCGGGATGTCCAAGTTGTTTTTTGTCGGAACGCCAACAAGTAGCACAAATGTGCTTTGCGAGTCTGGGGTGGCCTAAAATGGTTTTTTGATGCGACGTGCTATAAGAACATTTGTCTTGATTATAATTTGGACACCACCAAACTTGCTCTGATTTTGACAAGTAACCCTTATCTTCCTTTCGTTTCTGTGTATGACCTGAAAGCATTGCAGTTTCAATTTGAGCAGGATCATCTTCCCAGGAATTCATGCCCATTTCAATTCGCCTTAACCACGCCACATAAAATTTAAGCAAGTATTTCCAGTCATATATACTAGAATAATACACCATTTTCTTAAGCAAACGCATTCGACCCATATATTCAATCTTAGAAATTCTGGAGGTCAAGATTTCAATCTCACCTGCTACGTAAGTCCGGAATGTAAGACTGGTAAATGAAACATTATCAGAAACGAATTCGTACTGCAAAACCGTATGAGGCCAAACCTGCGGACGTTTAACTTTGTCAGAAGCTTTTTTGGTCATGCCCGACTTATTTTTGTGTTTTTTCTTTCTTGATTTTGATGTTTTGACATTTTCTGAATCACTGCTGTCGGAATCGGAAAATTCGAATTTACCACTTGATTTTTTAATGGGTTTGTCTTTCTCTAAAGAACTAACATCAGAAGTTCTAGAAGATTCCGAAGAACAAGTACTAGAATCTGAAAAATCAAGCTCTGACTCAGAAAAAAGGCCCAGGTTTACCAGCTTTTTCTGCGCATGCTTTTTGAGTTTAGAATCTTTTCTGAGCTCTTTAACATCAAAATCGTGTTTTTTTACTTTATGTGTGGAGTCTTTTTTATCTGTTGTTTCATGTGTTTTATCTTTATGTTTATTGCTAGATTTATGAATTTTAACGGTGTCCAGCTTTTTAGCTGAATCATCTATAACGTTCTCACCTTCTTCCATGCTCCTTTTCAACTGTTTTTCTTTTTTCTGTAGTTGTTTCTTCAATTTGCTGACTTTGTCTTGTTTCTCCTGTAAACGTTTTTTCTGCTCAATCTCCAGAAGATGATCTTCAGTGTCTCGAATCGATTTCTCCAACTCATCGATCTGCATTTCAAATATGAGAGTTACTGTTAAACATCGATCAACCAGGCTTTTGTATGGATCCATGGCTTCTGTCAAGTCGGGTAACTCGACTTGCGTACAAGCTTTTCATATTTCTTTATGCTATTATAACCTGTCTTTGTTAAGGTTGTTTAGCACAACTTCATTTTATGCATAATTACAATGTTATTATGACAGTATGGTTTGGGATGTAGGTAGAATTTGATTATGTGTTTATTTACAGTATTTGAATATTCTCAAGAAGGATTTAGAGCTGGCGAAAAAGGTTTTTACCAATCACTTGTTGTCAGCCTCTGTTGTATTAGCCTGCTTCAGTAATATTGTATGTTGCTAACCCCCTTTAGTTATTTGGTGCATTGGCATTACCCGTTTGATGGGCGATATTAAAACGGTTTAGTTTAACCTAGTATGTTCCAACATTTAGCATGTCTGCTTTCTATGTATTTTAAATTTTATTGCAAGACTTTGGTTTTATGTTTGTTCATGTAAGGTAATGATTGTTTGAGAGTCCCATGTTTTTTTTTTTGTTTTGTTTGAAGTTGAACGGCCCAAACAACACTTTTTATGGCATGTCGATTTTTTTTGTTTGTATTGGAGTTTAACGGCCCAGTCAACACTATTTAGGTCATTTTGAGCCGGTCAGTTTACTTATCCATGCTTTTCTGGGCAGGCTTATATGTAAGCGGTTAACCAAAACAGTGCATATTCTTTCGCCAGAAACTGACAACTGTCCTTCTTGAATCAGCGGAAGGGAGAAAATGATAGTAGAAAAGATTTCACGATCAATCTCCATGAAAGAATGCTGCAGACACCGGCTGGTATCAAACCCGTGTCCTCCTGATCACTAGTCAGATGCGCATCAGACTGGGCTACCGAGGCTGGCTATGGCAAGTCGAGCAGACAAGTGTAATATCCACACTAATCCAGGAAAGCTTATACATTAGGGGTTAATCAGAACAGTGTACATTCTTTTGCCAGAAATTGACATCTGTCTGGAATCAACAGAAGGGAGAGAATGGCCGTAGATAAGTTTTCATGATCAATCTTTATGGGAGAATTGCTGACACGACAGGTATCGAATGTCAGTCAGATACTCATCTGACCGAGGGCGGCGTCCCATAATATCAATTTGCCTTTTGCTTATTTCTGTTTGTTTTTTAATAGGACATTTAATGTTTTGCCAATGATCTGTTAGTGTAAAACGTTCAACAGAACTACAAGTTTATGTGTGTGAACAGCAGTGATACACATATGTTACACTGCTACACCTTACATCAAGCGATTTTATTTATCTCTCTTTGGATCAGCCGAGGACTATAGAATACTCGTGCGATCTGTGAAGACTACTTTCAGGCTGCGTGGATGCAGGCTGAAATGAGTCTTCACTGATAGCACAGATCATATTGTATTTTTTTATGTGCGCTGTCTCATAAATGATCATCAAGTTGTATGCATTCTCTGGGCCTAAAAAGCTTGGTTGCTTGATAGTCACGTACCTTAGAATTTAGCATTAGCTTGCTGTACATGTCGAGACACATGTTTTGCCTGGTGTGGCGTTTTTTGATGCGCTGTGAGGAGTAATTAAAACTCTGTATGTCCGTATATTTGAAAATGCCCGTAAACTGTATTTATAGCTGTGGATTAGGCGAGTTACAGAGGAAATAAAAAACACTTAGAACATGATTAGTAAACAACTGAGCATAGCATTAACTTAATTAATGAGTCAGTGCATGACTAAACATGCAATAGGGATTCTTGGACCAGAGAAGACTGACCTGCTGCAGGCACAAAGTCTGGTCAAAGTTCGCAGATCCTTCTATAACATGCGGACTATCCAAAGATAGATGAACGACAATGCTTGTCTAAGTAGGTTGGTGTGTAGGCTGATCTAATTCTTCGGCGATCTCAAATGTCGTATTGTAGGTTTTGTAGCGAGATGAGTCATTTATAACCATTATGAAAACATGCCTATACAAATACTTTGTAAGCTTCACCATCGAAAAATCGATTTTTAGATGAAAAATTATATTTTTGTTATTTCTGCTCCAAAATATATATTGTTTGGTACTCGTTAGAACCGCCTCGATATTTTTCTTATTTTTGCTCAAAAATATAGATTGTGGGTACTCGTTAGATGAGGAAAAATAAGAGCAGAAATAAGAAATATAATGTTTGGCCTTGTAACCCCAGTTTTTGCTATATGAATGTGGGGTTCAAGGGGGTCAAAATTATATAGGCGTATTTTCGTGATGATACATTTGGGTGGCGGAAGAAACTTCACCATCAACATTATAACAGAAACCTAATTTCACTCATTGGGCGTGAGCACACCTATGCAGTTAAAAGAATTAAAAAGTATATCTCTAAGTTCCCATTTGTATTTCAAGAAAAGATCTTGGGTACTAGGTCTGGTATGCGAGCACCACCTTTCGGGTTGTTATTGGAAGACAAAGCATAAACAGTCTTTGTTTTAGACCAGATTATAAAAGATTAATGTTTACTGTTGGAAATGAGAAAAACTTGTAAATACGGTGTGTGTAAAAGGTGATCATAAAAATGTAAGACTTTTTATGCCTTGCAAAAATAAACTTTTTAATGAGTGCTCATGTCTACATTAAGCTAAAAAAAATCAAATATGTGCTAAAGTCCGGTTAAAATTGTCATATGCGTGTACCCACTATCTATATTGTAGAGCAGAAATAAGAGAAATAAGTAAGGGGAGGATTGTGGCCACGTAAAATCGATTTAACCCCCCCCCCCCCCCAGTGGGATTCGTTTCCGTTGACTGTTTCAAGGCGGTTCTTCTGTCGCGGTTTATTTTTGTTATGGTTTGTCTTTGGGTGTTTGTGTCGCTTATATTATTTTATTTTGGATAGCCTATTGGCAATTTTGTGGGAAAGTAACTGTCCTTTTTGCTTTACTACGCTATTGATGTTTCCATTAGGGTCTCTTGTTTCATGTTTGTGTTTCTTTCCATTTGGTGTCTCTGGCTGGAGCTGTGGCTTAATTGTATCGATTCCTGATCATTTCCTCCACTTCTACTTTACACCTGTAGACCCCAGTTTTACTATTTAAAAGTGGGGTTCAAGGGGGTCAAAATTATATAGGTGTGCTTTCGTGATGGTATCCCATTTGGAGGCACCATTCAAGACGGAAATGAAAAGTTTCAGTCCCATGATCATAATTGACTATTTTAATGTTAGACAGAATCATACCATTATATGTTACTGCTGCAGTTAGATGAATACATAAATCTTTAAGAAATGAAGCTGAAAAATGTGACGAGTACCGGACTCGTGTAAAATGACATAGTATTTGGCGGTGACGTAAGACCTCAACACAAAGAAATAGACAAGAACAAGTAAAAACTTGGGCTTCGGAATCGTTTGATTAAGCATTGAGTTCCATCATTATAATTTGTCTTTCACATGGTATGCTTGATAAATGGTATATAAAAGGTGCATTTTTCCTGTAATTTTTCCGTCATTTGTACAAAGGATGCACACGGTCGTATTTTTAGGAGAAAAAGTATTTTTTTTTTAATCCACAACAGTATTAAAATACATTATTAATTGATTATCCTATATTACACAAGGTCAACCAATATTCTAAAATCATAAATCATAATTTTAATTGTGTCAATTAATAAAATTGTCAATAATCAAGTAATTTCGTATTGGCCCAGCTACAGGTCCGAGGTCAGCTGTATTGGCCTCGGCCTTCGGCCTCGTGCCAATACAGCAGACCTCGGACCTGTACCTGGGCCAATACGAAATTGCTTGATTAATAACATTATAGTAATGCACCATTTTAAAACAAAAATCATATACAGTGTAATTCCAGTATTAAGACCGCCAAAAATTAAGAAAAAATCTGCTATTTAAAAGCTTATTAAGTAGGCTATAGTTATTCTTGTTTTGTGTTTTCTGCATAAATTGTCCTCTGGGGAGGTACCACTTTTGGGACTGTTCAAAAGTTTCAAAATTGGTCTTAAAGACCACTTTTCAAAGGTGGTCTCAGTATAGGAATTGTACTGTACATGCATATCGTCTTAAATTTAATTATACGCAGACACACTTTTTCAGTGGTTAAGGCCATTATTTAAAATGCATACATTAATTCTTTTTGTTATCACTTGTTGTCCGCATTCTGGCCTGAAATTAAAAGTTTTGAACACATCATTTTAAAATACGCACATTAATTACTTTTGCAATCAATTTTGTACTTTTGTATTGTCCAAATTCCGGTCTGAAATTGGAATAAATTTTTGAAAACTTTACTTTTATTATTTCTGAAAAAGTTGCAGTGTTAAAGCATGTAACATAAAAACAACAAAAACGTCCAGGGTCGACACCTTGTAGGACGGGTGATAATGAGAATTACAATTCGATCTGCCACTATGGGAAATGTCCAAAGGCAGGTTTGTCAGCATGATACTGCTGATAAATGAAATAATTGTACTCGCACAGTAGCACTTCACATGAAAGTGTAAACGTGATGGTAGTTAGAATATTAGCTATATGTACATACAGATGGTGGTTATGTGGTTTACACTACGAATTGTATGTATAAAGAAGAAGCTGATCAGTGCAAAGTACTGTGGGTGAGCAATAGCATCGAATCAAGCGCCTTCAGTCCACATTCTGTTAAATGCACCAGGCCATTTCGAAAACACGCCTATGCAAATAAATTGTAAGCTTTACCGCCAAAAAAAAACGAAAATTTTATGGTGAAAATTTGTGATATTTTTCTTATTTCTGCTCTATAATTCAGAGCAGAAATAAGAAAAATAAAGTTTACCCTTGTAAACCACAGTTTTACTATATAAAAGTGGGGTTCAAGGGGGGTCAAAATTATATAGGCGTGTTTTCATGATGTTGTGCATTAAGCATCTTTTCAATGTACTGCCATTCTTTTGGATACATTCTGTCAACCCGTTATTCGATGTAGATATTAATAAATCCTTTTATCATATGACGTCGTTGATAAGCAGTGGATAACGTTGTGTAGTAAAAATCGTATGACCACACGTGTTATAACACTTTGGCGGGATTAAGTAACGTCATGACGTCGTCAATGTCATCCATGCATTTTTCTTGTAGAAAATTTGTCAGTTTTGTAGGCGATGAAATCCAATTTAAAGTGGTCTCATGATAAACAGAATCTTACACTCGTGGTCAATTCATATAAAATTTATTAAACTCGCCGAAGGCTCGTTTCATAAATTTCATATGAAATGACTACTCGTGTAAGATCCTCTATTTCTTGTTTAAAAAATTTAACCACATTCATCAATAAAATTACTCGATGAATGTATTAAATGTATTAATTCCGAATCCCACACCGAATGCCAAAAAGTTCCGACCCTGATAAGAAGACTTCTATCTGGATCTACACTGTTTGCATGGTTAGTATTTATCGTTTCGAGCAGAATAAGGGTTTATTAATAGTCAAAATATCGAGGAAAAAAAAAAAGCCTCAATTATATCGGCGTCTGGCAGGAGTTTTTTTACTGTTAAATATTCAATAGCCACTCATTTGGACAATCTAGAGTACCGTCTTCAGTTTTAGTGGAAGTGATACCTTGTAACTCACAGTCACACACCTACACACATGATTACTACGTTACATTATACAGTCGAACTTCAATGGCTCGAACACCTTTGGGACCATGAAAATCTGTTCGAGACATGGGTAGTTCGAGCCACTGAGGGCTAATGCTAGGGGGCATAACGACATACTTAAGGACATTTTTTTCTGTGTTCTATAATGAATATGTATGCTGTGTGTACTCATTAGAATCGCCTCATCGAGGCGATTCTATTGAGTACACACAGCATACATTTGCAAGATAAAAGACTAAAATCTCCTTAATTATCCCCCACTGTTTCTTATGTAGAGGATTTCGCTAGGGGCTCAAGAACGGGTTCGACTCATCCATGGTAAACGAGCCATCGGTGTTCGAGCCATCGAAGTTCTACTGTACCTACACACATGATTACTACGTAACATTATATTACTTTCAAGCTTGTTTTGGTTCTCTTTATTTAGGCCAGTCCAGCGATGGTTAAGACTATGGAAAAGGAAAAGGGCCTGCTGTATAACCAACTTAGAGATCTTGAGTGGCGACTGGACCAAGAATCAAAAGTATTAAATTTAGTTCTTATAGATTGTCGCCTATTTTATACTGAAAGGCGAGATTTGTCACCTACTAATAAGTAATTTCCATTTCTTTTGAGATCCATGAGTCAATTTTTTAACTGAAAATAGGGTCCTGCTGACGGCCTTTGAGAACATTGATTATATGCGGAATTTTGAAAATATTTGAGGGTCACTGATGAGGAGTAATTGGCTGAAAATATCTTGTCTTGTCCCCTCACTACCCCCACCCCCGGTAATGGTAATTTTTGGAAGCAAGAACAACAACACAGTACTGAAAACTTTGGAGTAGGTAAGATTTTGTGTTGAGTATTCCCCAGTAGGGCATCATCGGTTAGCCTCATACACTTTCCAAAATCCGCAGGGGAATCACTGAACCCAAAGGAATAAAAACATAATCCACATTATGACACTATGATGAAGTCTTAAGGGGTTCCTGATCTGCATCCAGGAAAGCTCTAGGCCACTTTGCGGGTCTGTGCACCTAAATTGGAGCCTTCATCTACTCTTGGGATATCAAGTAGCAAAGAAAGACTACTGTGAGAATCAATGACCCTTTTCCGACTGTGATAAGACAGATTGCCGCCTAGGTGCTCTGTTTTGTTATATATTTCTTGTCTTTTTGTACGACAATTACACGCAATCGTTGGTACCCAACCGATGTTTTGAAAGTCTGGGGGTTTAATCTGGCTTTGCATTAATTATTGGTTAGAATGATATTTTTTCAACTGTTCGGACTTTCATGAGATCATTTCTGCAGAGGGACAGTTGGTATCAATGCACACAAAATATTAACCTATTGTGTTCCGGAAACCCCCAAAATGGGTACCCTGGCAAACAGTGTAGGCCCATATCAGACGCCACAGAACACGGCGTCTGACCAGGGCCTACACTGTTGGCAAAATTTTCAGCCAATTTCCAAATAGTTTTTGAAGAAAACACAACCTGACACCCCTAAATTTTGAAATGGACTCCTGGTATACATTAGGAGGAAGATTCCATCTGGTACAAAAAGGGTTAAATAATATACCCAGGAAAAGAAAAAGGGGCTGTCTTAGCTGTTAGCCCGACCAGAGCAAAAGGAGGAGCAGATGACTACAAAACAACATGAACAGAATAACAAGCATCACGAAAACATGCTTATATAATTTTGACACCCTTGAACCCCACTTTTATACAGCAAAACTGGGGTTAACAGGGGCAAAAGTTACTTTTCTTATATCTGCTCTAAAATATAGATTGTGTGTACTCGATAGAACCTATTCCATGAGGCGGTTCAAACGTGTACCCACAATCTATATTTTGAGCAGAGATAAGAAAAATGTAACCATTTTTCATCTGAAAGTTTTAGGGAGGTATACTTAGCAGTGTATTTGTATAGACGAGTTTTCGTAATGAATTAGAATGATACTAGTATTTCTTTTTTCTCGAAAAACAGTCTCCATATTACATATAAACACCGCAGCACAAATGACTTTGCTTGACACCAAACAAGATGGAACTGCAGCGTTGCATCCATGGGTTAAATAAAGAAAATAGAAACGGTTAGTCAAGAAAAGCTACGATTACTAACTTTCTCAATCTGACGAAAGAAAAGAAAAAGTTGGTGAAATCAACACTTGAAACGAACACCCCTAAACACCACTTTATAAAGTGAAACCTGGGGTGCGCAGGCTTCTACATTATTTTATCATTATTACTGCTGCAAGACGTAGGTTGTGGGTACTCGTTGGATATGCTTCAATTGGGCAGTTCTAAATTGAAGTGGTTCTAACGAGCACAGACAATCTATGTTTGCAGTATAAATAACAAAAATATGATGAGTTTACATCAGAAAAGTAGCCCTTTTGGAAAAATAATAAATTGCACTTTGTCGCACAGGTGTGTTATCATATTGTGCAGGCAATCACAATAACACTAAATGAGTTGTGCCTGCAATGGAAGGTCGGATGTTTCTTCTCCGGACACTCCATTACGAAAACATGCCTATACAAATACATTGTAAACTTTACCGCCAAAAACGAACATTATAAGACGAAAAATAGTGATATTTTTCTTATTTTTGCTCAAAATATAGATTGTGGGTACTCGTTAGAACCGCCTCATCGAGGCGGTTCTAACCAGTACCCACAATTATATTTTAGAGCAGAAATAAGAAAAATAACGTTTACCCCTGCAAACCCCAGTTTTACTATATAAAAGTGGGGTTCGTGGGGATCAAAATTATATTTGCGTGTTTTTGTGATGCCAGGTTTCCCCAACCTATGATAAACAATCAGTGTAAATAAGTGAAATGATTTCGAAAGGGCCATAACCCCCACCCTCCCCAAAAAAGGACAAGCATCAACACATAAATACCCCCCGAGTTTTTGTTATCTATAGCTACTGGAGGTTTCTCTTGAAAGTGTATTCTTTCCTACTACAGATGGAATATTTTTATATTATTTCTTTATTTTCACAATAGTAAGAAAATTACTAACATTCTGTATTTTCAGGCATACCACAAAGCAAATGAGGAACGGAAGCAGTATGTATTAGAGATAAATTCTACAAAAGGTAACATAGATGGTGTACGCACAAGACAAAAAGTTGCAGTAAATATACAGCAGAAAGAAGTTGAAGACATGTCTAGATCCCCAAGAATAATGGGGTAAGATAATATTATTTGCAGATATCTCGCTGTTTGTTAATTGAAGCAGTTATTTTCCTGCTTAGTTTATTATTCATTATTGATTGAAGTCCAGTGTATTTAGCTTCTCCTGAACATGTTCAGTCGAAATTCATTTTTTGCCTATAACACTCCTGATAATCTTAGTGTTTCAAAGCATATGCAAAAAGAGCAAAGGACATTAAAAAGCAAAGTACAAAATCCTGTTAGCTAGCAATAGACAGGGTCAGGGAACTGTTCCGCTTCGATGTACCAGATGACCACCAGACCTAAAAAATAAAAATAATTGTAAAACACTCCTTGTCCCTTAGGCCAATTTCATTTATATGCCAAAGGAGTATTTCCTGGGTGACCTTCTATCAAAATAGTTAAAATAGTTCTGCACAAATGATGATGGCCACCAGAGCTAAAAAACAAATAAAAAACCACTCCGGAATACCTCCCATACCTTTAGGGCAATTCTGGTCAAGCTTCAAATGATCCTTTACCAACTCTACCAATTTCGCTAAAATGGTTCCACTCCAATGAACAAGATGGTCTCCAGAGCTTAACCCTTATCCTGCTAAACGCAACAACCCCTAAGTTTGCAGACAGTGTAGATCCAGATAGGGCCAAGACATTAAAAACCAAAGGACAAAGTCCTGCTAACAGGCAACAGTCAGGATCAGGGCAGGCTGTGTATTTGGTTGGGCCCATCGGAGTATATCGGTTGATTTTGTTTTACTCCAGCGTTTCAGTGTTTTCTTGAGGTCGAGTCCTCAAGATTCTTTTAGCTCTGTGGTTGTTCGATTTTTTGTACTCTCGGAGATGTTGCACTGATGAGTAAGGAAGCCTTCATGCGGACTGAACAAATTAGTTGCCTAAATTGCGACGGAAGTAAGGGCGAGGACTGCGGGGGTATAATCGATTTAAGCATCCCCCCTCCCCTTGCACCAAGTAAAATTCTTTTCACTGACCGTTCCAAGGCAGTTCTTTTGCCCCAGTTCATTTTTATTATGGTTTTTCTTGGAGTGTGTGTATCGCTTACATCTTTTTGTTTTGGATAGCCAATTTTCCATTGGGAAAGTAAATGTTCTTTTGGCTTTCCGCTATTGATGTTTCCATCTAGTTATTTCATGTTTGTGTTTCTTTACCTTTGGTGTCTCTGATGGGAGGTGTGGGTTAATTGTATAGATTCTTGATCATTGCCTTCACTTCTATTTTACACTGTCATGCAGATCGTGAATCAAGTAGTTAGGGCCGCACACAGTACTGTTGGTGCCCTATAGTAATCACCCTGTCAGTCCGTTCGTCAGACAGTCCATTTGTTTGCCACGCCTTAACCAAAAAACTTAATCCTCGGTCATAACTTCAAAAGTATTCGTCCCACTCTCATGAAACTTGACAAACATAGTTACCATCATAAGACCTACATGTACATTCTGACAAAGGTCCATAACTGTATTGGTATTTTCGGTATGTTTGTCACGCCTTAACAATATTACCTTGGTGGTTCGCCCTACTCTCATGAAACTTCACACACATACTTATCATCACAAGGCCTACATTCTGACAAAGGTCATAACTACATTGTTTTTGTCATTGCGTATGTCTCTCCTTTACCCAAAAACTTAACCTCGATCATAACTTCAAAAGTATTTGCCATGCTCGCATGAAACTTCACACACTTACTTTCGCCACAAAACCTGCATTCTGACAAGGGGTCATAGCTATATTGCTTATTTTCCCCTTTTTCAAAAAGAAATTATCTCATGTTATTCTGATAGGGCTTTAAGTTTTCACCTTTTTTATTCCTTGTGGGCGAGACGTTTCCAATGACACCACACTTTTTGACCGGTGAGCTTGACCCTTGACCTATTTTTGAAAACTTAACAGAAAACCTTAACCATGATCATAACTTCAACAGAACTTGACATGCGTCATGAAACTTCATACACACACATAAAATTGTTTTCTGTGACTACCGTAGCTCTCTGTGCCTTGGTATAATGCGGCATTACTTATTAGCTTTTATGTGTAAATGTGTACTGTTCTCCTTGACTGTTTTATGAGGGGCCCTTTCTGACGTGGTCTAGTTTGATTGATGGATAGTCAGAAGTGGGTGTGTCTGTATTAATGTATTCAGCAGGATTAGGCTTCAAATAAAAAAAAACTTGAAAGACTACTCCTCCTTTGCCCTTAGGTCAGTTATATTCAAACTTTACAGGATTGTTTCCGAGGTGTCTCTCTGCTAAACAAAAATTTAAATGATTCTGCTCCAATGAATTAGTTGACAATCGGAGCTAAAATAGAAAACTTTTTGCAAATGATAACTTGTCCTATACCATTTGACCAGTTTTAATCGCACTGCAAAGGAATGTTGCTTAAGTGGCCCTCTACCATACCAGCTAAACTGGTCATGCGTTAAAGAAAAAAAGGCAACAAGAGTTAAAAGTATAAATGATTTTTTAATGACAAGTTCTTCTATGCCATTGGGCTAATCTTATTCAAACTTCTCAGTTTTTTTGGCCTGGATAACACTACGTCCAAATAACTAAACTGTTTCCACTCCAATAAGCTGGCCTTGGTAGCTCAGTCAGACGGGCTTCCGACTGGTGATCAGGAGGATGCATGTTCGGTACCTGTCTGGTTTGGCAATATTCTTGGAGATTGATCATGAAATCTTTTCTATGCTCATTCTCTCCCATCCGCTGATTCAAGAAGGGCAGTTGTCAGTTTCTGGTGAAAGTATGTGCACTGTACTGGTTAACCGCTAATGTTGTAAGCCTGCCCAGGAAAAGTGCAGATAGGTAAACTCACCGGCTCAACGATGACCTAAATTTTGTTGACTTGGCCTTTAAACTCCAATACAAACAAATCCACCCCAATAAACAAGATTCCCGTCAGAATTAAAAAGAGAAAATTCATTAAAGATGACAACTAACAAAGCTACAAACGTTCTTCTCTAATACATATGGCTGCCAGAGCTAAAGATAGAAATAAACTTTAAATGAAAAGTTCCCCTATGCAATTGGACCCCTTGCATTCAACCTTTATAGGAATGTTGCACAGTTCTTCCCCAAAGATCACGCTTAAACAGAAAAAAATAGAAGACTAGTCCTCCTATACCTTTGTATCAATTTCATTCAAACTTCACAGAAATGTTGTCTGTGTGACTCTTCCACAAACTAGCGAAAACGGTTCACATCACTGTTTAAGATGACCGAGAGCGTTATACATACGAATCCTTAAAATTGGCAATTCCTATAGCATATGGAAAATTAAAGCTTCACAGGAATGTGGAGAATCATGTGGAGTTGTTGCCCTTTGAACATTGAACATAGCCATTTCTATCATAGTTCTGTGTCCGCTCAATAACTTCGATACCATTTGAGATTTTCCCATGAAACTTCACAGATATGTAGAGCACCATGAGACGACGTGCAGAACATATGAACCGTAATTCTGATTTTCCTACTTTTAGAGTTATTGCCATTCAAACTTTAAATATATATGTTGCTATCAGTTTCTTGTCCACTCCATGACTCTGATACCATTTGAGTTATTTCCATGAAACTTAACAGATACGTAGAGCACTATCAGACGACGTGCAGAACAGATGAACCGTAACTCTGATTTTCCTACTTTTTGGATTAATTGCCCTATGAACATTTGAAATAGCCATTTCTATCGTAGTTTCGTGTCTGCTCCATAATTTCGATACTATTTCAGATATTTCTGTGAAACTTCACAGATATGTAGAGCACCATGAGACGACATGCAGAATATATGAACCATAACTCTGATTTTCCTACTTTTGGAGTTATTGCCCTTTGAACTTTGAATAAAGCTGTTGCTATCAGTTTCGTGTCGGCTCCATAACTCTGATACCATTTTGAGATATTTTCACGAAACTTCACAGATTTGTAGAGCACTATCAAACGATGCGCAGAACATGTGAACCATAAACCTTTTTACCTACTATCGGAGTTATTGCCCTTTGAACATTGAACGAAGCCATTTCTATCGTAGTTTCGTGTCCGTTTCATAACTTCGATACTATTTGAGATATTTCCATGAAACTTCACAGATATGTATAACACTAACACCATGATACAATGTGCAGAACATATGAACTATAACTCTGATTGTCCTACTTTTGGAGTTATTGCCCTTTGAACTTTGAATATAACAGTTGCTATCAGTTTCGAGTCCTCACCATAACTCTGATACCATTTGAGATATTTTCACCATTCTTCGCAGATATGTAGAGCAGCCCCAGACGACATGCAGAACACATGGACCAATACTCTGATTTTCCTACTTCTGGAGTTATCGCATCTTGAACATTTAACATAGCCATTTAATCATGTAGTCTGTTTGAAGCACTATATCTCCTGAACCTAATTATTGATTCTGACCAAACTTGCATGGTTACATCACCATGAAGGAGAGAAAACAGACATTAGATTTTGTTTCACTGTGATATGGCACTTGCCTGATGTAAATGTAGTGGCCGGGCATCATGCAGTGCTTGCAGTTTTATTTACAAATCATTTTGAAACTCTGCATGTTTTTCGCCATGGATAAGGATGTGCATGTGGTTGAGATATACATCTTGGATAAAATTGTGTCACCTTTTCCACAGTGTGAACTTAAGGCATTGTTAACCATCAATTGATATACAGTAGGTACCTCTTGTCATCGCGACTCCTCTTACAGTTTTATATCAATCATTTTGAAACTTTGCATGTGTTTTCCCCATGGTTTGAGAATGTGCATGTGATCTGGATATAAATCTTGGATACATTTTAGTCACTTTTCCACATTATGAAATAAGTCATTTTTAAACTTTAATTAATATACAGGAGGTACCTCTTGTCATTGCAACTCTCTTACAGTTTTATCCTGATCGTTTTGAAACTTGGTATAGGTTTGTCCGTGGTATGATGGTGTGCATGTGGTTTGGGGTTAATTCTTGGATCACTTTTTGTCACTTTTCCACATTATAAATTTGTTTCAGCTCTGCATGGAAACATCATGCAGACCAATCTATTTCTTCAAGCCCCGATTGACAGTGGCCATTTACTATGACAATGAAAACAAGCGTCTATAATCCACATTTTTTCTACTGTTTGTGAAAGTTTGCAGATATTTTAATGTAACTTCAGAATATGCATGTGCTTTCAATGAAAAATTTATTTCTTCTATCTGAAATAAGCTTTACCTTTTCAGTGTAGGGGAGACTTGGGTAGGGTGGAGGATGTAGTAGAGGGTAGGTGGGGCATCAACTTTACTAAAGCTGATTCTATATTACTATGAGAAAGTGGGTTTTAAATGGTCAAGATTAATTTATATAGTTGTGTTTTCGTGATGGGTCTTGGATGTTCATTGAGAATTGATCCTCTATAAAGTATATGTAGCTTAGCTTATCTGGGTTATTCAGTATTCAATGTGTATTGCCTCAGAGAATCTAATGGGTTTGCACGGAATACAGATAGCTATGCTGAATGAGACAAATTCACCCATCACGAAAACAGGCCTATATAATTTTTACCCCCTTGAACCCAATTTTATATTGTAAAACTGGGGTTTACATGGGTAAACCTTATTTTTCTTATGACTGCTCTAAAATAAAGGGTGTGGATGAGGCCGTTCTGACGAGTACCACAATCTATATTTTGAGCAGAAATAAGAAAACAATCACAATTTTCATCTTAAAATTTTCGATTTTCTGCGGTAAATTTTACAATGTTTTTATATAGGCATGTTTTCATAATGACAAATAATTAAATATCCCTAAATATATGTTAGCTGGCCAGACTTTCGGATGGGTCTGTAAACCGACGTCCCGTCTCCGTATGACCTTAGTTGTTGGTGAGATGTAAAACTCAAACACTCACATGTTAGCTGGAACTGTATGAAGAATTCACAGGGAACTGAGACATTGCAACAGATAAGGTAAGTATTTTGATAATTGAAGGATAGGTTCCTAATTTCTCAATCTTAACTTCTGTTGTGTGTACTCATTAGAATCGCCTCTCATGAATACCAACAACATAGGTTTTAATGGAGAATTGACAAAAACTATCCTTCAATTATCACAAATACATACCTTATTTGTTGCTATGTGAGAACAAGTTGTATTGCTCAGTGTAAATGGGCCGTTGGTGTTCGGGTCAGAGAATTTTCTATGTTTATTAGTTTTATTAGGGCAACAGGATATGCTTACAAACCAGTAATCAAGAGTGTCCGAAAAAATTTCGTTACGTTTTTTCTATAAATATTAGGAAGGATGCATCATAAGGATCCATTTATATCAGTTCCCTAAAAGTCACAACAACTGGCATTATATCTTCTTCATAATTAGTAAACTGCTGGATTTTAATTCACCTGTGCGGAAGGTGTTTTTTGTGATCAATCTGTGTCCGTCATTTGTCTGTCGTCTAGTGTCTGTAAACATTTAACCTTGCAGGTGCCATACAAGCTGTATTTTCCGTTGGATCTTCATGAAACATGGTCGGGATGTGTACTTAAAATAAATCTAGGCCAAGTTCGAATACGGGTCATTTGGGTTCAAAAAGTAGGTCACTAGATCAAATACTATGAAAACCATGGGGATGTAATACAGGCTAAATTTTTCATTGGATCCTACTGAAACATGGTCAGGATGTGTGTCGAGATGAATTCCAGGTCAAATTTGAATATTGGTTATCTGGGTTTTAAAAAAAAAACTAGGTCAAATTGTCAGATTATATATAAATCTTGTGGATGCAATAGAGTCTTCATTTTTTATTGGATCTTCATGAAACTTGGCCAGGATGTGCGCCTCAATGATTAATAGGCCAAGTTCGAATATGGTTTATCAGAGTTCAAAAACCAGGTCACATGGTCAAATAATATGAAACTCTTGTGGATGCCATACAGGCTGTATATTTCATTGGATCTTCGTGAAACTTGGCCAGGATATGTGCCTCGATGAATAATAGGCCAAGTTCGAATATGGATTATGAGAGTTTAAAAACTAGGTCACATGGTCAAATAATATGAAAACCTTGTGGATGCAATAGAAACTGCAGTTTTCAAGGGATAAAAGTAAAAGTTGGTAGAATTGTTTATTTAGAAGACATTAAGTCAAGATTGAACCTGGGTCATCTCAGGTCAAAAACTAGGTTACTATGTCAAATCATATGAAAAAGTTGTAGATTCAATAGAAGCTGCATTTTCAATTGATCTTCATGAAACTTGGTCAGAGTCTGTTTTTAGATAATTTCTGTGTCAAATTTAAATATGGGCCATCTGGGATCAAAACTAGGTCACAGGTCAAATCATATAAAAACCTTGTGGATAAAATGAGGCTGCATTTTATTATGACTTTATGAACATTGTTCAGGATGTGTGTCTAGATAAATTCTCGGTCCAATTTGAACATTAGTCATCTGTGTACAAAAACTAGGTCACTAGGTCAAATCATATGAAAACTTTGCGGATGCAGTAGATGCTGCATTGTTTAGTGGATGTTTGTGAAAAATGCCTAGATTGTTTATCCTTATGAGGTCTAGTTCAGGTTGGCGAGGATTATGGCCACGTAAAATCGATTTAAGCCGACCGTTCCAAGGCGGCTCTTCTGTGGCAATTTATTTATGTTGTTGTTTGTTACTTACTGTGTGTATCACTTGTGTATTTTGGTTTTGGATGGCCATATGGCCATTTTGTGGGAAAGTAACTGTCCTTATGGCCTTCCTTTGTTTAGGTTTCCATTATGGTCTGGTCGCTTAATGTTTGTATTTCTTTCCCTTTGGTGTCTTTTATGGGTGGAGTAAGTTAATTGTATCAATTCCTGATCTTTGTTTTACTTCTACTTTGAATCTGGATCATCTGGGATGAAAAACTAGGTCACATGGTCAAAGCATATGAAAACTTGGTTAATGAAATGAGGCTGCAATTTTCAATGGAAGAAAGTTGGTCAGAATGTCTGGATTAAAATCGAGGTCAAGTTCGAATCTGGGTCATCTGGGGTCTGAAACTAGGTCATTATGTCAAAGCATAAGAAAACCTTACGTATGCAAATGAGGCTTTATTTTTAAAAGCATTTGCTGTAAACCTATTTTTTGAATGTTTGTTTTGATGAAGTCCAGATAAAGCGGGAATGTGGGTCATCTGGGGAAAAAAAACTAGATTAAAATCTTTTAAAAAAATATTGTAGTCAATGGAAGCTGCGTATTGCATTGTATCGTCATTATAATTGGTCAGATGGTTTGTTTTGATGTATTCTAGGTCGAATTTGAATATGGGCTGTCTAGGGTCATTAAAAAGGTCACTGTGTCAAATTAGAGATGAACATTGTATATGCAGCAGAAGCTGCACTTAAATTGTGATTTTGGTCAGTTAACTCGGGTGAACGATACAAGGCCAATACAGGACCATCATGGCCATCTTGTTATCAAGATGGAGCAATTGTAGCAGATAATGCTATAAACGCTGCAGCTGGAAGTACAGCTCTTGATATATTCCTTGATGAAAACTTTATCTATATTTAATGCATTAAATTTGATAGATATTGGCATCACCATAAATTAGAATTGCGTTATTGGGCCATGAGGGAAAGAATGAGAAATTCTCGTGCTACTTTGTCCTCACGATTGTCCCGACATTCACGATTGTCAGAAGTCAGGTAAATGCTTCAGGGGCTTTTGTAGTTCTTGTTCGTCGTTAATATGTTGTGAGGAAAGCGTGTAACATAACCATATTTTTAGCTCACTAATTAGTATGTGCTTTTTAAATATCCATTGACATTATTAAATTAAATTGTTGCATTCTAGATTTTGAAGAAAGAATTTTCCTAAAAAATAATATTGTCATGAACTGCAATATTAGGACTGATATGTATGGCATAATAAACAGGTCAGGATCCAGATTTATTTATAGTCGAAGAAACAGTAAAGACTCATCCCAGTCTCAGTCATCTTCAGTTAGTATAGTGTCTAGATCATCCAGCCTGAGGTACCATTTACAGCTTAGTTTCTGCTGGATAACACAAGCTACACTGTAACCTCTCAGTATGGGGAATAGGCTATAAATGATTTCTGGTTACAGATTATTTCATGCTTTTGCAGTGATGATGAATTTAAGTTCCCTGTAGCTGTAATGGGTGCAAAAAGTTCCAAACGTGGAACGCCTTCATCTAAAGCTAATACAAGCCCGTAATTAGGTATGACTGCAAAATGTGGTATTGGGCTTTACCTGCCAGAATGGCTGAGTGTTTACAGTGTCAGATGATTTGCTTGGGAGATGGTTGTCTTATTGAGAGAAACATGTTGTCGTCATGATCTTGCTTGAAGTGTGGGGATGGTTTATGTTGATTTTCGTTTCTAAACTCTGTCCTACTTGTTACTAAGAAAGTCTCAAACTGTTGTTTTTTTTTTGTTTTTTTCAGTCATATTCACCTTTTTCATTTGGATATTACCTAAATAGAAGTACGTATTAAGATGCCATTATTATTATGACACAAAGTGAACTCTTTCATAATTATCTTCAAAATGGCTACTTTTCCGATCAAAAGCTGTGATATTTTTTCTTATTTGTACTCTGAGCAAAGGTTGTGCGTGTTTGTTAGAACCGCCTCTAACGAGTATCCACTATCTATGTCTTGGAGCAGAAATAAGCAAAGTAAGGTATACCCCTGTAAATCCAAGTTTTTCTCTATATAAAGTTGAGTACGTGGTGATGTGTGTGCTAGTTTATGGTGACTTGGTATGTGGGTTCGGAGAGGTATATAACCGTAATGACTTCAGCGCCCAATTTCGTAAAGTCATTCTTCGATATGAAAAGATTGGGTGCAGCATGAGGGTTATACGACAGACTGCATGCATGGTAGTTAACCCAATCACGGTTTCCTCCTTAATTGCACGCTGGTGGGTCAGGCCTCAGCTTCTATGACGGCTCCAGCGTAAAGGCTTACGTTGGTTGGTGCCTGATGCTCTGTCTCTGGTCGGGCCCATCGGAGTCTAACTGTTGGTTTTCTTTTGCTCCAGCATTTCAGTGGTTTCTTGCTGTCGAGTCCTAACCGTTGTTTCATCTCTGTGGTTGTTTGATTTTTGTGTTCACTGAGATGTTGCACTGATGAATTAGGAGGCCTTCATGCGGACTGAACAAATTATAAGCTTAATTGCGAAGGAAGTAAGGGCGAGGATTGTGGCCACGTAAAATCGATTTAAGCCCCCTAGTGGAATTCATTTCCGCTGACTGTTCCAAGGCGGTTATTCTGTCGCAGTTTATTTTTGTTATGGTTTGTCTTTGGGTGTTTGTGTCGCTTATATTATTTTATTGTGGATAGCCTATTGGCCATTTTATTGGAAGTAACTGTCCTTTTGGCTTTCCGCTATTGAAGTTTCCATTAGGGCCTGTTGTTTTATGTTTCTTTGTTTTTGGTGTCTCTGATGGGAGCTGTGGGCTAATTGTATCGATTCCTAATCATTGACTCCACTTCTATTTAGTTCATTTCACAGACTTGTTCAGGTGATGTCTATCTTGTTCAGTGTTGATAATATACTCAAGTGCTGAAAAGAATTATTCATCGGTATTGGATTATTATTATTTCTATTATTTTTATTATTATGATTATTATTATACTCAGATGCACAGTGAATTATACATTGATGTTGGATATACATGCAATTAGTGGTACATTCCGAAGGTTTACTTGATATAATTATCATGTGATTGTTTGCACAGGATGGGATATGGTCGAACCAATAAAACTCTCTGTAAACATTACAAGGGACAACAAAAAGTAATCGAAAAGGAATCACCGAGATTTTTGTGAGAATAGTCTTTAATATAGAGACAACTCTCGGAGGTGTTTGTTGCAAAAACAAATTCCAGGCTTCAAAATTTTATAGTCGCCATTCTGATTTAATTTCAAAATTCAATATTGGACTTAAATCTCTTCTGCAACAAGGTCTATCGGAACCCGAATTTTATGGTGACTTAGTATATAAATTCAGAAAAATATATAACCGCAATGACTTCAGCACCCAATTTCGAAAAATCATTCTTCGATATAAAAAGATTGGGTACAACATGGATATTATACGACAGACTGCATGCATGGTAGTTAACCCAATCACGGTTGGCAACTTTGCTTCCCTCTTTAATTGCACGCCGGTGGGTCAGGCCTCAGATTCTATGACGGCTCCAACGTAAAGGCTTATTGAGAATTAGAGAGATAACGTTGGTTGGTGCCTGATGCTCTGTCTCTGGTTGGGCTCATCGGAGTCTAACTGTTGGTTTTCTTTTGCTCCAGCATTTCAGTGGTTTCTTGCTGTCGAGTCCTCACCGTTGTCTCACCTCTGTGGTTCTTTGATTTTTGTGTTCACGGAGATGTTGCACTGATGAGTTAGGAGGCCTTCATGCGGACTTAACAAATTATTTGTCTAAATCGCGACGGAAGTAAGGGCGAGGATTGTGGCCACGTAAAATCGATTTAAGCCCCCCAGTGGAAATCTTCCACTGACCGTTCCAAGGCGGCTCTTCTGTGGCGATTGAATTTATGTTGTTGTTTGTTACTTACTGTGTGTATCACTTGTGTCTTTTAATTTTGGATGGCCATATGGCCATTTTGTGGGAAAGTAACTGTCCTTATGGCCTTCCTTTGTTTGGGTTTCCATTGTGGTCTGGTCGCTTGGTGTTTGTATTTCTGTCCCTTTGGTGTCTTTTATGGACGGAGTAAGTTAATTGTATCAATTCCTGATCTTTGTTTTACTTCTACTTTGCAATATTAATGTTAAAACATACACAATTTAAATTGCAGGTATTTGCAAATACACACGGGAGCAGACTGTCTGATCCAGTAAACAATTTTGTTGATTTTTCTGTTCCTTTCGAGAATTGTCGGCCTAACAAACCTTTAGCAATTTATTTCTAAGTTATTGTTGCAGTGACTCAGGAAGAAACTATCCGCACTTCTTTCTAGAAGCCTCCGTGGTGTAGTGGTTATGCTACTTGCCTTGTAAACCAGGGGATGAGTCTTTGAACTGAGGCCCCGTCCTCGTATGACCTTAACTGTTGGTGAGACGTAAAACTCAAACACTCACTCACACTATCCGCACTTCATGCTTTCGATACCCTAATTGTAGAAGTTTGCCCATTAAACTGTTATTAGGGGAAATGCCTTGACACCCTAGCAATGGAACATCATCGTCTAAAAATGGAAATTGACAGTTTTGAAATCAAACTCATCGCGTTTTTGACGAAACGAATTGATAAAACTTGTGGTAAATCTAAAAACTGGGTCTCAGTGTCAGACTAAATTTACCAAAAAATGCATTTTATCCAATGAAAGCCTTTCAGACTCTTTATTCTATTGTAACCCTTTGTGTGAATTGTCCCATCTTTATCTTTATTGCTCCATGAGAGATAACACGACCAGCAATAAGGACAGTCCGTAGTATTCCCTTTGATAAAGACGGCTGCATACACACCTATTGAACAGCATACTTAAATTGGATGCAAATAATATCTCACCATTTACTGTTAAGTGTTTATAATTCTTCAAATTTCTCATTCATTAGTAACATAGCACTGCCAAAAATTCTGTGTTACACTGGGATGGTTAAATTGTCCATGAAAAGCACTTTTCGAACAATCATCAAAATTTACATATCATGGTTAAGTTTGTCATTCAATGAATTTAAACCAGTATAAGTTTCTACATCGTAACTGGAACATATTTTCAGTGATCACAAAGTGGTGGTGGTGGTGGGATGGGGAGCAAACATGACGTGTATATACCATAATAAATCCATTACTCATATTACAGTATTTGAGCTGAGATCAGTATGTGTACCTGTGCTGTCTGATCGAAATCATGTTGCTCTTAGGTCGTTTGACTGTCCAGAGAACTTCTATATTGTCAGAATGGTTTCAATAACATTGTATAAGTTCTGCATTGATGGTGGTTTTACAGAAGTACGTGTAGGATGCACTGTGTCCCGGATGAGTTGAACAACGAAACCTTTCACTGTGCATAGTATTATGTGACTGATATGTTCCATAGAAGATTCATGGATACCAAATCTATACTAAGATGACAGATATGTGCCTTCTCCCGCCAAACTTGTTGAAACCTGTATCTGCGTGATAAGGATAATTATTGCATTATTTGTTATTGCTGCTTTTCATTTGAGTTATGAAATTCAGAAATGAATATGTAGTAAAAGACTTCATCAGTCATGATTTTTGAAAAAATATCCTAGAGAAAGGGAATTAATAACCGAACGCATGGCACTCGTCAGTGCTCGATTACCGTTCCATAAAGTATGTTACATAGTGCTGTTCACCTCCTTCTGTAGGTGTGACAATGCTGATTTACTCAATGCCGTGCGAGAAGACACATTTTTATGGGGCATATCTTACATATTGATTGGGATTGATTTAGACAGCATACCCTTGCAATGAAGTGTTAAATTACTTGGATGAAGGAAATGCGTTTCAGAAAGTAATTATGTTTTTCATATTTAAGTTCCAGACTTATTCGCCCCAAATGCCGTTGAAAGATGGCAGTTTAAAGAAGTACCGAGAATCAGTTTCAAGCAGAGTGGAAAAAAGGATTTTCCAATCAAACCTCAATTTCGTGTAATGAACACCCTTGTAAAACACAATAAAGAGGAAAGGGGTTTATCTGGGTTTACAATGTTTTCTTTATTTTTACTCAAAAGCATGCAGTATAGTTGCCCGTTGGAACTGTCCCATTGAGACGGTTCTAACGACTACCTAAATATACGTTTGGAGCTGAAATAAGCAAACAGTCATTTTTTTATCTGAAAAATATTTCTTCATAGCACACAGGTGTGTCACCCTAATGTGTCTATATGCAATGGGTTTGTCTGGGTATATAACTAGATTTGCTTGTTTATTTATGTGTTATTTCATTTTCAGTAATATACCGGAAGACCAGCGGATAATAGACCCAAAGAAAGGACCAATTAGAAAGACGGCAGCAGTGAAAAGTCTCCCAAGCCTGGAACCAACGTAAAAGTATCTAAAGATGATCTTCTTAGAAAAAAAAACAACAGAAGGTGAAACAACACCAGTGCAGTTCAAATATATATAAAAAAATATCTGTTTGATGCTATAAACTAAAGAAATACATGTACTCAGCTGGCACGCAACGTCGGACCAACAGCCCGACAGCCGCCACGTGGCATCGCTGTCGGCCCGAAGGTGGCCCGTCATTCTTTGCTGGTTGGTTAGACACAGTCTGAACCAGGAATTTTATATCCCCTTTAGGAAACTATAGCGATGATTATGTTACATAAAGCTTTTTCCATGCCTCTATAAATTATTATTGCGTTTCATGGATTTTCTTTTTTGTGTGTGTTTTGAAGCATACTTTGCCCACAATATAGATAACAATATAACTTAAAATGATGCACACCATTGTAAACTCCAGTTTTCTCTAAATGAAACTGAATAGCTGGTGATCAGGAGGACGCAGGTTCGATACCTGCCATTCTTACACGGAGATTGATCATGAAATCTTTTCTACACTCATTCTCTCCCTTCCGCTGATTGAAGAATGGCAGTTGTCACTTTCTGCCGAAAGAATGTGCACTGTACTTTTTAACCACTCGCGTATAAGCCTGCCCAGGAAAAGTGTGGATTAGTAAACCGACCGGCTCAAAAATGACCTAACTTGTTGATTGGGCCGTTAAACCCTAATGGAAACAAACTAAATGAAATTTGCATTTCTTTATGTGATTTTTAGCCATTTTCTGTCTAGAGTGGCTTAAGCTGGATAGGGAGTGCATTTGGCACAGTAACAGGAAATGTTAAAGTTCTTATATTGGAAATATATCGTTTCAAGGAACTTACAGACTAAACGTTTATATGCCTTTTAGAAACAGCTTTATTTGTGGTGGCTGCAAAGAATGTTTTACATGTAACAGTCAATTTCATTTTTATATTACTCAGTTTAAAGTACAGAAATAAATAAGAATAGATTCTTAACATTTAAATTCATTTTTAGCTCACCTGAGCAATGCTCATTGTGAACTATTGTGATCACATTCTGTCCATCATACATGCGTCAAGGGACGTGCGTCATCAAAATTTACTGTTCGTCCTCTATAGGTCAAATTTTTGTTTCAATCTTCATGAAACGTTACCAGAATGTTTGTCTTTGATGATATTTGGATCAGATTCGAATATGGGTCATGTCGGTTTAAAAACCTGATCACTCAGTCAAATTTCTTGAAAACCTTGTTCACCCTCTAGAGATCATAGTTTTGCTTCAATCTTCATGAAACTTTCCAGAATGTTTGTCTTGATACCATCTAAGTCTTGTTTGGATATGAGTCATGGTTGGGTTAAAAACTAGGTCACCAGGTCAAATTTCTTGAAAACCTTGTTCACCCTCTATACAGGCCCCCGCCCATAGGGGCTTGAAGAGATATATGGGCTGCATGATGCTTCCACGCAGAGCTGAATCTGGCCCGCACACTAGTACTGGTAAACCGCTTAGAGGATCTAAGCCTGTCCAGGAACCGCAGTGCGAGGTGGACCACCCATGCTCATAAACCCTATTGGTTTTATTGGGCGACAGGGCTTGAGATGTCATTTCATCTCATTGTCGGGTAAAAGTCCCACAAAATTAGAAGCAACGTCTCCAAAATGACCTTAACAGTGTTGACAGGGACGTTAAACCTCAAATCAACCAATCAACCACCCTCTATAGACCACAATTTTGCTTCATTCTTCACTAAACTTTACCAGAAAGTTTGTGTTGATGTTATCTAAGAAAATTTGAAATATGGGTCATGTCGGATCAAAAAGTAGGTCACTAGGTCACATTCCTTTAAAGCCTTGTTCTTGCTCTAGAGGCCTGAGCTTTGCTTCAATTTTCATTTAACGTTACCAGAGTATTTTTCTTGATGGCATCTGGGTCAAGTTTGAAGATGGGTCATGTTGGATCAAAAACTACGTCCCTAGGTCAGATTGCTTTAAAACCTTCACCCTCAAGAGACCACAAATTTGCTAAAATCTTCATAAAACTTTTCCAGAATGTTTGTCTTGATGAAATCCAAATCAAGTTTGAATATAGGTAATTTCGGGTTAAAAAACTAGGTCATATGTTTTGAAAAACTTGTTCAACCTCTAGAGACCACAATTTTGCGTTTATGTTCATGAAACTTTACGAGAAAGTTTGTCTTGATGCTGTCTGAGACAGGTCTGAATATGGGTCACGTCGGATCAAAAACTAGGTCAAATTGCTTTAAAACCTTGTTCACGTGCTTTGGGCCACAGTTTGCTTCAATTATCATGAAACTCAACCAGAATGTTTGGGGTCAAGTTTGAATATGGATCAAAAAAACAGCTCACTAGGTCAGATTGCTTTAAAACGTTGTTCACCCTCTAGAGGTCACAGTTTTGCTTCAGTCTCCATGAAACATTGACAGAATGTATGTCTTGATCATAACTGGGTCAAATTTGAATATGGGTTATGTGAGGTCAAAAACTAGGTCACTAGGTCAAACAGCTTTTAAACCTCATTCATCCTATTTATGCCACAGATTTGCTTCAATCATCATGAAACTTTACGAGAAAGTTTGCGATGACCATACTTCTTTCAAGTTTTAGTATGGGTCATATCAGTGGAAAAAAAGGCCTCTAGGTCTTTGAAAATTTTGTCATAACTTTTGAACTGTTTCAGATACAGTCTTCATGTTTGGCATGTAGGTTTCTTTTGGCAAAGGCTGGCCATTTGTACTGAAAAAATTGACCTGTGACCTTGACTTTTGACCTACATTATCATAAATTCTGAGATGTGTTGGAAAACTTGCGTGCTTGGCCTATCTATCATAAAGTTACGATGTCCCTTTGGTTGCTGAAAAAGGCCTATTTTTGACATTGTCTTCGGCATTAGTCTCTTAGTTTTGACTGGATCTTCCTGAAATTTAGATTTAAGTATTTTAGGGATAAAAGCTTGAATGATTTACCGAAACTGACAATGTTGGCATATAAGATTAGATTAGATTTGGTGCCTTTGACCCTATTCCAAGGACACATGCCTAAAAGTACTATCAGTTTAGCTCATCTCGACCCTATCTCGTGAATGAGTCCATGAAATTTTGTCAACTTGGTATAATGTATCATTGTTAACAGCTTTATTGGAGGTGACCTGTAGTGGATGCTGTAGTTGTGTGCAGCTTCAAGTCTTTAAGCCCAATTGAGGGATATAGAACCATCATGGTCCTCTTGTTTTTGTGTGCTGGAACATTTTTATAATTATAAAGTGAAAAACAAATCTACTGCATTTGACTTAAGTTTGACTTAAGTGTCTATATTACGTTAAGGTTCTAACTATAAATTCTGTCTTTAACCATTCTTGACTGAGTCTGAGGACGAAACACACTGAAATAGGATGCTGTAATCTTTCCTCAAATATGCTGATAAACGGTGAAAATGATTAAGATAGTAATACTATAATGTTATTAATCAAATAATTTCGTATTGGTCTAGTTACAGGTCCGAGGTCTGCTGTATTGGCACGAGGCCGAAGGCCAAAGCCAATACAGCTGACCGAGGACCTGTAACTGGGACAATACGAAGTTACTTGATTAATGGCAATTTTATTAATTGACGCAATTAAAAACATGATTTATGACTTTTTAATATTGGTTAACCTTGTGTAATATAGGATATTCAATTAATAAATGTTTGTAAATGGCTGTATTTATATTTTATCTTTAGATATTTAATATAAGCGTTAAGAATTATCACATAATTGTTCAATGCCAAATATTGTTGCAGTTGTTTCTTTTTGTATCATATTTACTTTTTAACTGCTGAGACATAATTTATATGAATCCTTTTACTGCTTTCTATTTATTTTGTAACTGATCAGTTTTATTCATGTTCTTTGAAAACAATATTACTGACAGACTCTTATAAACTTTCTACCTGCAGACAAACAAGAAAGGGATTTTTCAATTTTATACATCACATTTTTGGCCAGGCTCAGTCGGATATACATCTTACTGGTGATCACGGGTTAGATACCGGCCGGGATAGGCAATATTCTTTTAGGTAGATCGATCAAGAAATTTTTTATGCAGTCATTATTTCCCTTCTGGTTATTCAAGAAGAACAGTCTTCAGTTTCTGCTGAAAGAATGTGCTCTGTACTTGTTAACCGCATTTGTATAAGCCTGTCCAAGAAAAATGTGGATAGGTTAACTGAACGGCTCAAGTTCACCTACATAGTGTTGAATGGACCATTAAACTTAACAAACAAACAAGCACAAAACTATATGATCTATGTCATAACCAAATGTCCCTAAAATCATGCATGCTTAGATTAAGACAATCCATCATACGGTTTTTATCAATCGACCTTTACTAAAACTGTTAGCATATATTAGGGCGAGTCAATAAAAAAAAAAAAAAAAACAGCCTAAATTATTTCTAGGTGAGATCGATCTCTTCTTTTTCGATGTAATTTCCCTCTAGAATGATACACTTGGACCAATGCTGGTCCAGTGTCATCGGTCCAGAACTGAAAAACCCAGGGTTCTTTTCTTCAACCTACTCCCCAAGTAGCGCCATAACTTTTTCATTGAACCGGAAATGACATCCCTGGATATCCTTTTTCAAGTTTGGGAATAGGAAATAGTAGGAGCTATGTCTGGAGAATAGTCATGGTGCGGTTTTAGCTTGTACCCATTCGGCTCAAAAGCATCCATTGCAATTTTGCAAGTGTGGACTCTTGCATTGTCCTGTTGGAGCAGAATCCCTTTGGAAAGTTTACCTTGGCGTTTATCACGGATCGCATAATACGCACCTGTTATTGTAATTTTTCTTTGCTAGAAAGTTCAACATAATAACGCATTGTGCGTCCCAAAATACAGTTGCCATCACCTTGCCAGCAGACAGTTGCGTTATTTGGCGGCGGAGACCCCAGCCCTACCCACTGGCGAATTTGAGTTTTATTCTCTTGCTCATAACAATGGACCCAGGTCTCACCTATAGTCACCAGATGTGAAATAAAATCATCTTTCTTTTGACATAAACTGCTTTAACAATGCGCTACATAATTTCGGGACCCAACAGGCTGTTAGCTTGCCCATACCCAAGCGATCATGTAAACTTTTTGATACGCTACCGTGTGAAATGTGGAAAGCATCCGCTTTTCCTCTCACCTTAATTCGCCTATCACAGTACACCGATCCCGTACTTTGCTACACATTTCTTCATCGGTTGCATCTGATGGACGTCAAGACATGGTTTCCAACCCAGAATTTAACTTGTGCATACGATGGTACAGAAGACCCATATATATTTGTCAACTCGCAATGTATTTCCTGATCTTTTGAATACAATTACCGAATTACAGCAAGGTACTCAGCTTTTGAGTAAAAGCTTGCTTTTTGCATCGCTAGCCATGTTTGACGTTCAATATCTTATGAATGAATGACATTATAAAGATGCAATATTCTCATCATGCCTAAAATATGTATTGAAACAAGGCATGAAAATCTTGGTTGTCTCGGTCAGTTGGAATAGTCTGGATACTTACTGACTTGCCCTCGTACCTTTTGTATAAAATGCAATCTCTGATGGCTCTTGGATTCCTATTTGTCTTATAAAAATCTGATGTCCCTATTATTACTGCTCCAAATGCAGAACCACCTCATTGTAGCAGTTCTGACAAGAAGGTATCAATAACAAGGTCTTTGCAAAAGGCTATGTTGCACCTTTGACTGTAATTCTTTAGAAATTGACCTGAACATTTGAGTGGATATTATGTTAAACTGTTGACAGTAGACAAGTGGACGAAAGAAAGGTCGACCGACGGAAAAAAGGTTGACCGGACTGGGAACTGTACTCCTATATCGCACCATGCTTCAATGCTAAAGCAGGTGCGTAAATAAATGATGTAAAGTCTCTGTAAGACGCCGTTGTTTGGAGGCTAGTGTAGAGATGTCTCATGTCTATCGTTGAATGCTTCAATTTTTGTTTGGTTGCATCTGTGTGCCCCAATACTTGTCATCAGATTAACAAGTCGTCATGAACACCTTCGAAAATCCAACTTTATACAGAGTCACTGTCATCACGAAAACATGTCTAATTTATGTACTTAAGTCCCTTAAATCCCACTTTTATATAGTAAAACTGGGATTTACAGGGGTATTTTTTATTTTTTCTTATTTCTGCTCAAAACCATTGTTTCTTGTTACCCTTAGAACCGCCTCGCAGAGTAACCCCAAACTATATTTTGAGCAGAAATATGGAAATAATCAGAATTTTTTATCTGAAATGTTTCCTTTTTGGGTGGTAAAATTTCCAGTACAGACGTGTTTTCATAGAGGTTTTCAAGGGTCGTATTACTTCCCCTTTTTTTGGCTCCAATATACAGATCGTGGAAACGTGTATCAACCTGTTTAATGATCACCAATGCTGTATTTGCAGTATTCTTTGCATTTGAAATTTTCCCATGTATAAGACTACTTTTAGAGCCATGAATGAAACTCTTATCTGCCATGAGTACTTTATCCGAATGTTGCCGACAACACCAGAATCTTAAGAAACATTTATATGAACTTCTGCAATTTTATTTGTTTTAATCATCATTAAGTGCATTTGAAACACACACACACACACACAACAAAAACATTCTTGTTATTTCGAAAAAATGTGATTTCCGTTTGCAATTTTTGCTCCTTAAAATATTACATATTATCTTACTGTGATAAATTCGGTATTTGACTTTCTTATGCATAAGACGAAGAATTTCCTAGAGGAAAGTTTGTCTTTATAATTCTTTTTTTTTTTTTTTTTTTTTTTTTACATTTCTAAGTTATATTCTCACATAAATGATTAACAGTTGATATTGGCTTTCAGCATTTATGTATCGTAGGGTGTGTAACGCCACAATTGCACTTGTAAAAGTGATGCTTATGAATGTTTAAATTTATATGTTTTAAGTGCCATTTAGTCAATATTGCTTGTGGAAAAATATCTCGGTACGCAAATTATGCTACTGCAACTTTACTTTGTATAGACAGATTTTGAGAATTTTATATTTTATGCAGTAATTATATCTAGTCCACTTTATCAAGACGTGTGGTGGCTTACTTTGAAAGGACAACAAAATGTGTCTTTCTGACTTAATTTAAGCTTAAAGTTTGCAACTAACTATAGGCATCTAGGTTTTTCTTCTTTTGATGAGCCCGTCTTTTGCCCAATGTAAAACGAGAAGTTAGGATACTAAAGTTCAGATATTTTAATGTCAGATTTTGTCTTGTCCACTTCTGTTGATTGTTTTATTTGATATCAAAACAATTTGGCCCTCCCCATCGGGGCTTGAAGAAATACATGGATTGCATGAGATGCTTCCACGCAGAGCTCAAATCCGACCGCACGTGAGTACTGGTAAACCGCTTAGAGAATCTAAGCCTGCCCAGGCAAAGCGGTTTGAGTTGGACCGTCCATGCTTATAAACCCTATTGGTTTTATTTGGTGACAGGGCTTGTGATGTCATTTCATCTCAAGGTCGGGTAAAAGTCCCACAAAATTGGAAGCAATGTCTCCAAAATAACCTATACAGTGTTGACGGCGACGTTAAACCTCATATCAAACAAACAAACAAAATATCAAAACAATTCTTTCGAAGATAATATCCAAATCAATTGAAATAAAAAAAAAACTATTTTATCATATGATGTCGTGCCTGAAAATGTAATAACGTCATGCATTAAATTCGGTAATCCAATAGTGGATTAAGTATTCAAATAAGTTAGATAGGCTCTTTAAGATTACAAGTTCAACGCCCTTAACGAGGTCGCGTTTACTTGTGATGGAATATTGACATTTTGTATAAAATGTTAATAAAATAAGTTTTAAATGTCATATGATAAATATCTTGCATTCGTGTTCATGTATTATAATAAATTCAGTAATACATGAACACTCATGTAGAATCCTCTATATTAAATAGATAATGAAAATATGGAAACTGATTTTTTTAAAGATAATCAATCCTGAGCTGCTAAGGCTCGTGTTATTATGCTCACACTGCAGCCTCAATAGGCAAACACAGGAATATCTCAGAAGGAAGTAAAATTGCATGACCGACCAGTATATATCCAATATGTATTGTAACAATCCTGTGACACAGGTTTGTATTCAGGGTTCAGGCTTTTGTGCCACCCAAGCATGTCATGCCTTGAAACAGCCATTGAATCACTGGACAACATGCTGCAAGTGTAAGGTCTGCTTAGATTACACGTGCATTGACCTAAAGACTCTTTATTTTTATGGACAGTCTTTAGAAATAGCTAAACTCTCAGACCTGATTAAGCAAGCACCTCTGGGATATTCAAAAAGTGCTTGCTTAAGGCAGGTGCTTGCTTACTTAACACTGGTGAATTTTAATGCATTTTCCTTTTTCGGGAACTGAATTGAATGCCTGCTTGTTTAAGACAGGTTGCTTGCTTAATAGAGGAGGCCACTAAGACAGGTTTGACTGTAATACTAACGCTTACAAAATAAAATGTAATAATATTTTTAAATGCTGTTTTTGGTAGGGAGGGGCCACGGCCCTTTTCGGATTATTTCACATATGTGGAGCCAATCGTTCGTCAGAGGTGAGCGAAAGCCGGAGTACCAGGAAAAAACTACCTGACCTTCCATTGTATCACATGGCATTTCTCATGTGAGGTTATTCAGTGCTGCGTTGAAAAAAATGTGCCATTTTTTTCCAAGCTAACCAAGTCCATCACGAAAACACGCCTATATAATTTTGACCCTATTGAACCCCACTCGTATATAGTAAAAGGGGGGTTTGCATGGGTAAACCTTATTTTTTCTTATTTTTGCTCTAAATTATATATTGTTGGTACTCGGTAGAACTGCCGCGATAAGACGGTTCTAACGCGTACCTACAATCTACATTTTGAGCAGAAATAAGAACAAAATCACAATATTTCATCTTAAAATGTTCGCTTCTTTCGGCGATAAAGCTTACAATGTATTTTTTATGGACCTGTTTTCGTAATGATTGGTAAATGTTCATCAAAACTTCCAATTATTCAGCAAGGCAAAAATTATTTTGGCTGAACATAAGTGTAGCTTTTTGACTAGTCCAGTTACTTTTAGCACAAACTCCGCTGTGTTAGTAACTGAACTAACTAGAATGTTTAACCTTTTAATCACTTACACTTTTTAAACCACCAAGGCTTTATATATATGAGTATTGTGTGTTTTGGCTGATCAATTTGTTAGTGATTCTTTGGTCGGACGACATTTATTGTTACAAAACAAGTAAATTCTAGAAAAAAATTCCACAGATAGGTTAGTCTTGGAATAATGAAATATCTTGAAGGAGTGAAATAGCTCCTATTAGATGCTTTTTGTATTTTTATGTGTAGCCCTTACGATGTTTCTTATTACGCATTTTGGTCAAAACATTTTATCCGGGAGAGGTAAGTCTTAAAAGAATAAAATAGCTGCAATTTGGAGCTAATTCTATGTTGAAGAACAATCGTTATATTAAATGGGAGAGATCTGTTTTAAAATTATGCAGCTGTTTCTTTTAATGCATATTTGTCATAATTATGCGAATCTTGGTTAGTTTGCTTTTTGAAGCAAGATTTGTGGGCTATTTTCTTCATCATTTAATTTCCTGTCACAGTTTAGTCTGATAACAACTTATTTAGCTTATTTGACCAGAATTTCCAAATATAATGCTAATTACTGTGTAAGTAGTATCTTGTTTAAACGTTTCATGTTCTTACATCAATAAATTAGGTTGTCAGAAGCCAGATACACAATGCAACAAATTTAGAATCCCACACAGAAAATTTGCTACTACTGCCTTACCACATTTCGTAATAAGTCAGAGCATAGCGAATCCATTTACACTTAAAGCAATCCTGCTCACTCTTTATGTATTATAGACCCGTCCTTACTGCCTGTAAGATCATCTATAAAACCTGAGCTAGCCAAATGACTGAAAATAAAATGATCATGCGGGATACAGATCCGAGTCTTTGTCAGGTGTTTTTGATAAAGCTTTGCTCTGACCTGGCTCAGTTTCAAACCTCCATAATTCAAAGACAAGGAAGGGGTTTTTGTTCGTTGGGGTTCTCCTTGCGTGGTTATTTACCTTTTTAGCCCCGTTTCGACTTATGCATTTCATCACAATATGTAGGTACTCTGTGTGTGTAACTGCTAATACTAATTAATAACTTGTTTTGTTTCTTTGATTTGATGTTTAACGTCCCCATCAACACTATATAGGTCATTTTTGGAGACGTTGCTTCCAATTTGTGTGGGATTTTTACCCGACATTGAGATGAAATGACATCTCAAGCCCTGTCGCCCAATCAAACCAAATAGGGTTTGTAAGCATGGACTGTCGGACTCGCACCGCTTTGCCTGGTTAGGCTTAGGTCCTCTTAACGGTTTACCAGTACTCTGTGTGGTTGGATTCAGCTCTGCCTGGAAGCATCATGCAGCTCATTTATTTCTTCAACCCCGATCGGCGGGGGCCGGATTTATAATTTGGCAGGTTCTTTTGTCATGATATGTAATTATGCATATGATTGTGGCGTTATCATCGGCGGCATCTTTCACTTCTTTCGAGTTTCAGCTCAGCCGTTTCTCGTGCTTAAAGGCATTTATTCTTGATTATTGAGGTTTATCATTTCATTACATAATGTTATGTAGCCCTTAGTGCAGACTGAAGAGAAGCCCTTGTCTTCTTCCGGGCAGAGGCCTCCTGGGGGTAAAGCAGTAGTTTACTAACTGTCGACTTGTGTGTACGTTATTGATTTTCCCCTTGAAGTACCTTAGTCAGGAAATCGAAAAGTGCTTCTAATCACCCATTTGGACTGCCTTTGATCTGCTGTGGACAGTATCTCACAAGGGGCAATAAAACAATTATGATCACAAGGTGTGTGCTACTGTTAAAGAATAAATGCCTTTAATTAATTAAGTCAAACTTGCTTAAGGGAAAGTATCTAGTTGGTGGCATAGTGCTTTACAAATACTTTTGCTAGTTTAAATGAGACTGGTACGTAAAATCTTACGATTGTTTGGTTGAATGCTTCATGTATTTTGTATATATACTATGTTGTTATAAGTTTCTGTGATTTTTACGACGGTTGTTATTGCTATAGTGAACACTGTTTTATTGAATATACTTTTTAATAAACCTGAATATTTCTTGCGTTTAGCTTTGCTTTCTACTTATTACCATCTTATGCCCCATACCTGCACTAAGAAAGGAACCGATTCGATATACAGCTGCACCCTATCGGTTGACCATTCGTAAACTCCGGAGCTGAACACCCTAGTGGCTCCATCTGCTGACCATTGCATTACCTTTTCAGTTTCTAATATGTTGTCATTGTGATTTGTGAACAGGATGGGTGATTTTAACTCACATGAGCTGAAGGCTTACAAGGTAAGCCAATGATCCGTTGTTCGTCGTCTGTCCAAAATTTCAGATATCTTTTTCTCAGAAACCACTTGGCTTATTGGATTCATATTGTATATACAACATCTATGCCTCATGGGAACTAAAGTTTATATAATTGGTCCTTGTAAAGATGACCGCCATGCCCATGTTAGGTAACAGCCCTTTAATATACTCACTCTCAAAAGAAACGATACATAGATTTGAAAGGGAAAAAATAATTGAAAACATAATAATGATCAATCCTTTACATGTATAATGAAAATATAGACTTTTATGGTACATTTCATCCAAAATTCCTAAAATTTGAACAGCATCTGATTCCATTAGAAAGTACGAAGTCTCGTAGGGGTCACATCAGAATTTACACAAAAGTCAATAACGTGTATGCCCACCATTTGCATCTCTGACTGCAGTACAACGACGCCTCATTGACCGGATAAGTGTCTGGATTTGGTTCTGGGGTATCGCGTTCCATTCCTGGTTTAGAAAAAGTTCAAGCTGGGCTAACGTTGCAGGTTGACGACGTCTAATGCGGCGATCCAGAACATCCCACAGATGTTCTATTGGCGAGAGGTCTGGAGATTTTGCGGGCCAAGGGAGAACATTCACTTGCTGCTGCTGGAGGTAGTCAGCACAGACACGAGCCGTGTGACATCTGGCGTTGTCTTGCTGAAATAACGTCAGCTGTCTGTTAGCGTTCATCAGCGGAACAACAACTGGTGCCAGAATCTCGTCCCGATAGCGTACTCCAGTCAAGTTTCCTCGCACAACAACAAGCTGGGAACGATGGTGGAAAGAAATGGCACCCCATACCATCACGCTACCGCCTCCGTAACGGTCTACTTGACGCACACAGGCGTCAGCAAAACGTTCACCGCGTCTTCGGTAAACCATCACTCGTCCATCCTTGCGTTCCAAAAGAAACCTTGATTCGTCGCTGAATAGAACCGTGTTCCACTGTTGCTGAGTCCAACGAATGCGCTGACGTACCCACTGTGCCCTATTAAGACGGTGACGTCGATTAAACTTTGGTCCATTGTATGGGCGCATTGCTCTGATACCGTGTTCAGCCAATCTCCTCCGAACTGTTGATGCACTTATTCTGTTGTTGTTTTGTCCCCGTGTTGCCGCACTAGTTGTTGTGGCCATAAGAAAACGATTACGTAAATGTGACGTCCAAATGTGACGGTCCTGAGCACGTGTTGTTACGCGAGGCCTGCCTGAGCGGAGTCGATCAGCAACTAATCCTGATGTTCTGTAGCGTGCTACAAGACGTGTGATAGTCAAACGCGAGACACCAAACTGAGCTGCGACGTCAGCTTGACGTCTTCCAGATTCAAGCATCCCAATGGCTCGCCATCTCTGATTTTCATTCAGCCGTGGCATTTCGCTTCAATTCAAATTCTTAATTTTAGGTGTTTTTTTCTTCGTTTGGGTACAAGTCCTTCACAAAACATTCGAAGTTTTCCCTATACATGTATTGGGATATGCTCGAATCGGGCTGCACGTGCAAATCGTTAAAATCGACTTAGCAGGCAATCGGACTGTCCGATATGGTTCAAAAGCCACCACACTCTAGCTAGACGTCATATACAACGAATTTTTATGTCATTTGAATCTGTAATTTGGTTGTTTTGAAAATATTTTCACTTTAATCTTGTATCGTTTCTTTTGGGAGTGAGTATATCTATTTCTCCTGAACCATAAGTCAGATGACTTTGAAACTTGGCAGACAGCAAAAGGGACTTGAACCCTGCAAAGAATTATATAAATGATGGCCCTGGGTTGACCTTGGTCTATTTTACGGCAAGGTCAAATTTGGTCCCTAAGACATTTGAATGAGAAAGAAGGTAAAATAGTACTTTAATCCAACACAGTTTTAGTTTATGAAAAGAAAATAGGCCTTGCATGAACATCCATGAATGTCAGAGATAAATGTCATCCCATGACCTTGACGAGTTCATCCCGTGACCTTGACAATCAGAATTTCAAACATCTCCCCAGAAACCAAAGGGCCATTTGAAGTCCTATTTTATATAGAAAAACTATGGCTCAAGGGAACTAAAGTGTATGCAATTGGTCCTGGTCACATGACGTAGATGGCCGCCATGCCCGTACAACTTAAAACAATTTATAATATTCTTCTTCAGAACCATAAACAAGATGACTTTGAAACCAGGCAGACACCAAAAAGGACTCGGACCATAAAAAGCGATACTGGGTTGAACTTGAGCAATTTTATGGCAAGGTCAAATTTGGTCACTAAGGCGGTCGAATGGGAAAAAGGTGAAAAAGTGCTTCTATCCAAACAAATGGAGTTTATGAAAAGAAAATCGGTCGTATATGAACCTCTGTTAATGTCAAAGATCAAGGTCACTCAGAGACTTTGGCTCAAGGTTACAAGTATTAGATAGCCATCCGAATTTCAAACGTCTCCTCAGGAACCACTGGGCTAACTAAAGTCATATTTTACATAGAAGATCTATGCGTCACGGGAACTAAAGCTAATACAATATGTCCTGGTCACATAATCAAGATTGCCGCTATGGTCATATAAGTAAAATTCTCGAGAACCATATGTCTGATGACCTTGAAACTTGTCAGACGTAAAAAGGGACTTGAGTTTAACTGTTGGTTTTCTTTTGCTCCAGCGTTTCAGTTATTTCTTGCTGTTGAGTCCTCACTGTTGTTTCATCTCTGTGGTTGTTTGATTTTTTATGTTCTCGGAGATGTTGCACTGATGAGTTAGGAGGCCTTCCTGCGGACTGACCAAATTATTGCCTAAATTGCGACGGAAGGGAGAGGAATGTGCCCGCGCAAAAATGTCACCAGTGAAATTATTTTCACTGACCGTTCCAAGGCAGTTCTTCTTTGTTATAGTTTGTCTTTAAAAGTGTTTATCGCTTATATCTTTTTTCTTTTGGATAGCCAATCGGCCATTCTGTGAGAAAGTAACTGTCCTTTTGGTTTTCCGCTATTGATGGTTCCATCGGGGTCTAGTTATTTTTTTGTTTGTGTTTCTTTCCCTTTGGTGTATCTGATGGGATGTGTAGGTTAATTGTATCGATTCCTGAACATTGCCTTCACTTGAATTGTGTATTACACTAGTTATATGAATGATGATCTTTGGTTGGCTTTTACTTATTTTATGGCAATGACAAATTTGGTCCCTTGAGGGGAATGGGAATGGCAGATTTTTCCGCCATTTTTTCAAAGGGAGACGTTTTTCGTGACTTCCTGTTCGCTTTTGCACAAGTGCTGTCGCACAGAAAAAGGGGTCTACCCTTAAAGGAGCAAATTCTTTTCTTTGAGGTTTGACCCCTATTGACATGGGAGACAAAAACAATTTTGCAGGAGTTGTCTCCCCTGAAGGCATTCCCATTCCCTTTAAACTTATGAATTGGAAAAAGGTAACACAGTGCATTTATGTAATACAATTGTAGTTTATGAAATGAAAATATGACTTACATGGAAGTCAATGATCAAGATCTGTTTTCATTATGTTTATTTGTTTGATTAGAGGTTTAACGTCCCCGTAAACACTGTATACGTCATTTTGGAGACGTTGCTTCCTATTCTGTGGGACTTTTACCCGACATTGAGATGAAAAGACATCTCAACCCGTTCGCCCAATGAAACCAATAGGGTCTATAAGCATGGACGGTCTGAGTCGCACCGCTTTGCCGATCCTCTAAGTGGTTTCCCAGTACTCGTGTGCGGTCTGATTTCAGCTCTGCGTGGAAGCATCATGCAGCCCATCTATTTCTTAAAGACCCGATGAGCGGGGGCCGCGGTTTTGATCATCATCAGGTTAACAATACCGTGAAATAAAGACCCCTCTAAACCCCTATTTATAGAGAGAAAACCGGGGTTTTACGAGGGTATTTATTAGTTTCTTTATTTTTTATCAATAACATAGATCGTGGGTACTCGTTAGAACCGCCTCATTGAGGCGGTTCTTACGAGCACTCACAATCTTTATTTGGACTAGTAATAAGAAAACTATCGAAAATTTTCGTCTGAAAAAAAATGTTAGTTCCAGAGATAAGATGGTCGCCATTTTAGAACCCTGGTTGTGTTATTGTAATGATTGCCCAAGGTCACTAAGATTGAATGCCTATCAACATTTAAAAGTACTTCATCTTCTAAACCTGCTCGGTCAATTTCTATTGAAATTTGATGTGCAGCTTTCAGAGAAGTGGGAAACGAAAATTTTGTTTGAATGTTCCAGTTCAAATGACCAAGATGGCTGCCACCCGATGGGCTTGAAGAAATAGATGGGCTGCATATTGTTTCCACGCAGAGCTGAAACCGACCCGCACACGAGTACTGGTAAACCGCTTAGAGAATCTAAGCCTGCCCAGGCAAAGCGGTACGAGTCGGACCGTCCATGCTATTGGTTTCATTTGGCGGCAGGGCTTGAGATGCCATTTCATCTCGATGTCAGGTAAAAGTCCCACAAAATTGGAAGCAACGTCTCCAAAATGACCTTTACAGTGTTGACGAGGACGTTAATTGTTTGATTTGATTTGAGGTTTAACGTCCCCGTCAACACTGTAAAGGTCATTTTGGAGACGTTGCTTCCAATTTTGTGGGACTTTTACCCGACATTGAGATGAAATGACATCTCAAGCCCTGTCGCCCAATGAAACCAATAGGGTTTATTAGCATGGACGGTGTGCCTCGCACGGCGGTTCCTGGACAGGCTTAGATCCTCTAAGCGGTTTACCAGTACTAGTGTGCGGGCCGGATTCAGCTCTGCGTGGAAGCATCGTGCAGCCCATATATTTCTTCAAGCTCCTATGGGCGGGGGCGGTACGAGGACGTTAAACTTCAAACCAAACAAACAACAAAACCGTTCGGCCAATTGTATGAGTGACTAAGATGAGCGATCGTTGCCATTGGACTACTTGTTTGCTTTTCCTTGTTATCTTCTTCTTCATCTTTATGTGTGTGTGTGTGTGTGTGTGTGTTTTCCTTCATGTCGCTGTTTTTCTATTCGGTGATTATTTGCCTTTGTGTCTGGATGAGGCCTAAATAGTTGTGCTTCTTTTAATCTGACCGACCCTGATGTTTACAGGCATGCAGAAAAAAATCTTTCCTACTGAATCTAATATTCCCAGCAGCTTTGAGCAAATCAGAAAACTGTCATAATGGCAAACCAATACTTAAAATCCCGTTTCTTTTGCTTCCTTGCTGCTCTAAACTTGAACATTTGAATATGTTTTCTGGTAATATGATTTGAATTTATCCTTTTATGACTTATCGCTTATATTTTTTTGATTTGGATAGCCAATTGGCCATTTTGTGGGAAAGAAACTGTCCTTTCTGCATTCCGCTATTGATGTTTCCATTATGGTCTAGTTATTTAATGTGTGTGCTTCATTCTCTTTGTGTTACGCTACTCGCAGGGGTCGCAGGATCGATTCCGGGCTTCTCCAGACTTTCAAATGAGTCTTTACACCGAGGTCCCGTCTCCGTATGACCTTAGTTGTTGGTGGGACGTAAAACTCAAACACTCGTTCACTCGCTTATTCTCTTTGTGTCTCTGATGGAAGGTATGGGTTAATTGTATCGATTCCTGATCATTGCCTTCACTTCTATTATTGTCCTGGTGATCATACATAAAGAAACGAAATGACATTACGAGTATAAACTAAATGAATCAACCGATGAAGTAACAAAATTATTTTTTTTTCTTTTTGTGTGTGTAGGGGGAGATTTTAAAATTATTTCATTATTTTGAGCCAATCGTTCAGTGGTGTCAGCCCCCGCCCATCGGGGCTTGAAGAAATATATGGGCTGCATGATGCTTCCACGCAGAGCTGAATCCGACCCACACACGAGTACTGGTAAACCGCTTAGAGGATCTAAGCCTGCCAAGGCAAAGAGGTGTGAGTGTCGGACCGTCCATGCTTATAAACCCTGTTGGTTTCATTGGGGACAGGGCTAGAGACGTCTTTCATCTCAATGTCGGGTAAAAGTCCCACAAAATTGGAAGCAGCGTCTCCAAAATGACCTTTACAGTGTTGACAGGGACGTTAAACCTCAAATCAAACAAACAAATAAAATCGTTCGGTGGTGGCCATAAACAGGATTACCAGAAAAAAAAACACCTGACTTTTCGTTGCAGAACTTGGCGTCTCGCATGTGATACGATCTAGGCGGAAACCACAGCGGCGAGAGAACTAACGCTAATGCAGCACTCTTATCCATTAGGGCCCGTTTACGCAATGAAAGCTGCTTTTAGTGTTCATACATAACTTGTTGAACCATACCAGTAAGTTCGTCCTTTCTACATGTATAACATAGTTTAGGGAAGTCAAGTTAACCCTTATCTTGCTGAATATTCATTTAAGCCACATCCATTTCTGTCTATCAACCAATCAAATTACTTGATGTAATTTAGTGCCACATATTCATACATTGAATGCCAAACAGTGTAGATCCTGTTCAGAAGCCATCTGATCTGGTTCTACACTTCTTGCAAAGATAGGGGTTGTCGTGAACAGCAAGATAAGGGTTAATGGCCTATAAATAACTAAAAACATAACTGTACTGTTTATTTTATTATTCTGCACATGGATCTACTCAGTTGCTATATTGATATCATCATGGTGTTAGTAACATCAGTATGTCATACACACAAATACACTACACATATCTAGACAGCTTTCAAGGAAAGTTTTTGTGCGGAATTTTGTTATGGCTTCACACACTCCATCATAAACTGTGGTTGATAGCTAGTTTTGTTTGTTTGTATTGGAGTTTAACGGCCCATTCAACACTGTTTTATGTCTTTTTTGAGCTGGTCAATTTACCTATGCACACTTTTCCTGGGCAGGCTTATACGTAAGCGGTTAACAGTACAGTGCACAATTCTTTGCCAGAAACTGACAACTGCCCTTCTTGAATCAGCGGAAGGGAGAGAATGACCGTAGAAAAGATTTCATGATCAATCTCTACGAAAGATTGTTGCCGACCCCGGCAGGGATCGAACCCGCGTACTCCTGATCATCAGTCAGACGAGAATCCGACTGAGCTGCCAAGGCCGGCGACCACCTCAATGGTAGGCAATAAGACACTGTGGGAAAGAAACACGCATATCACCACAAAAGGCATTTCCAAATACGTTGACAGTGTAGACCATTATCGGACGCCACACGATGAGGCGGCGTAGGATTAAGGCTAAAGATTTTTCGGAAGGTCCCGTTTATTTGACTATGTTGTGTCTATTCGCCTTAATCAGTTAATGTGATGTAGAAAGTATGCTAACAATACTATTCACATGTCTAAATGTATTTCATCAGAAAAACATGCCTATATAATTCTGACCCCCTTGAACCCCACTTTTATAAAGTAAAACTGGGGTTTACAGGGGTATATCTTATTTTTCTTATTTCTGCTTTAAAAAATAGATTGTTGGTACTCGTTAGAACCGCCTCGAGGAGGCGGTTAGAACGTGTACCCACAATCTATATTTTGAGCAGAAATAAGAAAAAAATCACAATTTTTCATCTGAAAATCTTCGTTCTTTCGACTCGTAGGTTAACAATGTATTTGTATAGGCGTGTTTTTGTAATGTAACTTTTCGTATACTGCTGAACTATCCCCTTGTTATATGCTTGATAAGTAATTTATCGTATGGGTTGTCGTCGTGTTCATTATTTTGTTGTTATTCTTTTTTGACGGAAAATCCTGTTCCAGGAACGAATATGTGTGGCCAACCATATTTCACATTTCAAGTATTCCACTGCAAGTATTTTCCTTTAAAAGTGTCATTACGTCTTCTTTCCAATACGTAGATCCTGCAACAGAAGACAAATAGAGGCTATTACATGAGTGTTCATGTATTACTGAATTTATTAAACCAATACATGAACACGAATGCACGGTCCACTTTATCATATGATATTAAAACGCATTTTATACCCGACTTTTAACAAACAATGTGAATATCCGCTATTAGTAAACGCGACGTCGTTAAGAACCTCGTACGTGTAACATTACGGGGGTGTCTAAATAATCTGCATGACTTTATTTCATTCTCAGACAATACGTTATATGACATCACGTGAACAAGTCCGTGAAATGAAGACCCCACTAAACCCCACTTTATATAGAGAAAACTGGGGTTTACGGGGGTCTTCAATATTTTTCTTATTTCTGCTCCAATACATAGGTTGTGGGTACTCGTTAGAACCGCCTCAATGAGGCGGTTCTAACGAGCACACTCAACCTATGTTATGAGCATTTATAAGAAAAATATGGCAGATTTTCATCAGAAAAGTAGCCATTTTGGAGATGTGAAAAATGCACTATGTCGTACGGGTGTGTTATAGTAATGATAAAACTATTTAACGTTTCCAGTCATACCAAGTTCTTATCGAGTTTCAAGTATGTCTGATTGGCCATCTGTCATTGACAGAAATTTGTAACATTAACGTTTGAACAGTAGCCGTGCATCTAACACGCTTTCCATGGACCCACCATTAGGTCACTTGCACACGAGGTACAAGTGATAAGCTATAACGATCGGTGTCGTGATTCTTCATTAATTTGCCGTAAACGAGGCTAAATAGAAAAAAAAAACAGTTGATTCCGCCACTTTTGTGACAGTTTTTGGTCAAATCATTCTGACATAGCAGGAATGTAATGTGGATCCGAATCGAAATAGCATAGATGGTTCCGCTTCAAAGAAAATAATTACATGAGCTAGAAACAATTAAAAAATCGTTAACTTCCAACCGCTCCAAAACCATTCAGCCACTTTTATTAAAACTTCATAGGTATGTTGCCTAAAGTCTGTCTTCAAAAACAGTTAAAATTGTTTTGTTTTACTATGTCCACTGAAAAATACAACGCGCAAATCTTAAAAGAGAATAAGATTTTATTGACATCTGTTTAACTCATTGACCCAATCATTTTCACAAGCAATGCACATTTTGTTCAAATATTGAAAATTTATCTATGATTTCAATCAGATTAATGAGCCAGTGCACGGCAATCCTACAATACATGTGCGCCCAACAGACTCAGATCAGCCTGCGCATCCGCGTAGTCTGATCACAGTCTTCGTTGTGCGCTCTATGGATGCTCCGTCATGCAGCAAGAAAAGTCTCTGGTTAGACAATTAGGATGCTCAGGCTGATCTGATTCTTCGCTGGACGCAAATGTATTATTGTAGGTTTTGTCATGCGCTGGCTCAACATTTGGCAGGTGTACAGCTTCTGACAAGACCTTCCAGCTGGTACCAAAGATTTAGACTATCATTGTTATGACTCTTTAACAGACTCTAAAAACTTTATCTTTGGCTGCAACATCGGAACCAGATGCCATGCACGTTCATATCTTTCGTGTATCTTTTTCTTCTTTCAAACTCATTCTGGCCTTTCTGATGGAAACCAGCCTTTTTATTTTATTTATTTATTTATTTTTATTATTATTATTATTTATTTATTTTTTTTTTTTTTTTTGGTGTGTGTGTTGGGGTTGGTTGCGGGGTGGGCCTTTTAAAGATTATTTCGCTTATTTCGAGTCGATGCTTAATTAGAGGTGGGCGAGAAATTCGGAGTACAGGAGAAAAAACGCCCGAAATTCCGTTGTACACCTGTCACGCGTGACGCGAGCAAGGCTAAAACTACAACGGTGAGAGGTTAAATGATTTAGATTCAGCGGTGTTAATCACTAGGCCACGGAGGCTCGTAACCAAGGTTTGATTCGACTAACACCTCTGGCATATTTTGTCAAAGGCTATATTATATATTAATACGGGGTAATTCGTATGGGGGTGGGGACGGGGTTGGGGGTATGGTTGACCTTTCCCATCTTTATGTTTGACTCGATTTTCTTTCTTAGTTTTCAGTGTGCCTCGTAATACATATATAATGTCAGTAACAAAGGTTTTGCTATTCATCAATTTACTCGACAACGACTTGTTCAAGGCAAATGATTGCCTAATTGATCTATTATCGGTTTAACTGACTTTCTCTTTATATATACTCCGCTCTTTTAAACTATGACTATAGGGGCTTTTTCTGCTAAAGCCGATGCTAAAGGGCGTGGCCGGTGTTGCACATTTCAGTACTCGTCATGAACAGGCTCAATAAAACCGAGTCTGCCATTTTCGTTTCTTTGGTGTATTCTTTGCTTTCAAAGGATCCAACTATTCAAAACTTTTTTATCTTCATGGCAGCTGATGTTGTGCCGCGTGGCGGCCGTAAAAGTCTACCCGAACATCATCATTGTGCAGATTATATTTCTTGTCCTTTGGGATCATGGAACTCATTTAGAATCATTTTGAAAATAGAGTTCTTCTTAAGTCGGTGCTAGTGGGCGTGGCCGGTGTTGCGCATTTCAGTACTGGTCATGAACAGACTCAATAAAACCGAGTGTAACATTTCCGTTTACATGTGTATTTTGTGTAGTCTTTGTTTCCGGTTGATCTATATAAACACCGCTCTTTTAAACTATCACTAGTAGCGGCTTTTCCTGCTTAAGCCAGTGCTAAAGGGCGTGGTCGTTGTTGCACATTTAAGTACTGGTCATGAACACTCACATAAACAGGTCTGAGAGTTTAGCTATTTCTAAAGAATATCCATAAAAATAAAGACAGTCTTTAAATTCATGGACTCGCGTGTCTCTGGAAAGCATTGCAAATCGTAAGAATGCTCAAAAATTCGAAAATCGCAGAATATGTATTATATAAACTGCTTTGTTATATGATCAGTTGCCTACACAGAAAGGTTTTTCTCGAATCTGCTGGCTAATTATCGAGTATTTATATAAAACGGCTACGGAAGATATTCTTGTTTAGGTTTTCTCCCTTCATGTACTGATGTTGCACTGATGAGTTAGGAGGCCTTCATGCGGACTGAACAAATTATTTGTCTAAATCGCGACGAAAGTAAAGGCGAGGATTGTGGCCTCGTAAAATCGATTTAAGCCCCCCCCCCCCCTCCCCCCCCCCAGTGGAAATCTTTCCACTGACAGTTCCAATCTTTCCACTGACCGTTCCAATGCGGTTCTTCTGTGGCGATTTATTTATGTTGTTGTTTGTTACTTTCTGTGTGTATCACTTGTGTCTTTTTATTTTGGATGGCCATATGGCCATTTTGTGGGAAAGTAACTGTCCTTATGGCCTTCCTTTTTTTGGTTTCCATTATGGTCTGGTCGCTTAATGTTTGTGTTTCTTTCCCTTTGGTGTATTTGATGGGTGGTGTAAGTTAATTGTATCGATTCCTGGTCTTTGTTTTACTTCTACTTTACAACAAGTGTGCCACGCATCAGGTGACATGTTTCATTGTTAATAGTGTAAGGGGGAAAACCTGAACTACACAGAATTATTTAGTTTCTTGAATTATTAACAAGACAACGGATCATACCCAGTTTTTAGCTTCACATAGATTATCGTGTAATAAAGAAGGCTGCATAACACATGTACTGCGATTTTCGAACTTTTGATTTTTTTTTACGATTTACATTGCTTTCTGCAGACACGTGAGTCCATAAATTTAAAGACTGTCTTTATTTTTATGGACAGTCTTTAGAAATAGCGAAACTCTCAGACCTGATAAAACCGAGTTTGTCATTTTCGTTTATTTGGTGTATTCTTTGCTTCCAAATGATCTGACTATTCAGAACTTGTTTTATCGAAACAAAACGCAGATACTTGATAAAAATGGTAAGTTATGGCCATTTATTTCTTCCTGTGTCCAACGTTCGTCCAGTGTACGTCGTCAACGTTTCATACACCTTGTGCACTGTCTAGATCTAGTCTTCGTGGAACTTAACCAGATTTCCCGATTGTTTGCTTTATAATATCGTCGGAAAGTTTGAATATAGGTAACGTCCGCTCAGACACTACCGCATTAGGTCTCAGCAGTTTTAAATCAGGACGGAAATAAGGGCGAGGATTGTGGCCACGTAAAATCGATTGGCCGTTCCAAGGAGGTTCTTCTGCGCGGATTATTTTTGTTATGGTTGGTCTTTTGAGATTGTGTGTCGCTTATATTATTTTTTTGAATAGCCAATTCGCCATTTCTGTAGGAAAGTAACTGTCCTTTTTTGCTTTCGGCTTTTGATGTTTCCATAAGGGTCTAGTTGTTTCATGTTTGTTCTTCTTTTCCTTTTGTGTCTCTGATGGGAGCTGTCCAGGCAGGCACATGTCGCTAGGGCAACGTCAAATCAACGTCGGTGCAACGTCACGACGTTGCACCGACGTAGATGTGACGTTGTATAAATGTCATTACGTCGCACCGACGTCGATATGACGTCACAATTACGTCATGTGCCTGCTGGGGTGGGTAAATTGTATCGACTCCTGATCATTGCCATCACTTCTGTTTTACTCCAATCTTCTAGCAACTTGCGTACTGGAGGATAGAGATGTCCTTGGCCGCCATGGTCATCTTGGACATTCGCCAAAGGAATATGAGCCCCGCCAAGCGAATTTGTGTCTTCGAGCATTCCGTCATGACAAATTTTAACTGCGCAAGCCCAGCCATTCACAGGGGCCAGGGAGATGGCTTTCTGTCTGAAGGTTCCTCTTGATTCACTGCTTGTATGAGCGAGCAGCGAAGGTTCTGGTGAGACTGCGCGGATGCGCAGGCTCGCCTGAACCTTCGTTGCTCGCATAGGCGATAAGTACCAAAATCGCTTGACGGGGCCCATATTGTGGTGCATTAGTAGCTTACTAGGTCACTTTTCTTCGGGATGTGTATACTCCAGAGATATCTGTCTTGACCAAATTATCAGTACTCTTTTCTAGAATAGATGGTACCTCACAGCGGACAACTAAGTTTAATGGAAACAGAAATGTGAAGCCTTCATTTTTGCCTAAACTTTTCCAACCCCTAACATTGTAAGCCTTAAACATTCATGAAAGGTGACACATTTAAGCGATCAAGGGCCATCATGATCTTCTTGAATTTTGTTTGCGTATTTTCCAAATTCTTGTCGTATCCAAAACCATTTCATAAAGAACAATACATTTAAGGGGAATGGGAACACCTGTCAGATTTTGTCTGCCATTTTTTAAAGGGAGACAACTTTCGGGACTTCCTGTTCGCTTTTCTATAAGCTCTCCCGCGGAAAAAGGGGTTTAGTCTTAAAGGAAAGAATTGCCTCCTCAGGAGCAAATTCTTTTCTTTAAGAGTTAACCCCTATTGACATGGGAGACAAAAAGTTTTGCAGGAGTTACCTCCCCTGAAGGTGTTCCCATTCCCCTAATATTCCCAGCAGTTTTAGTGATTAATGCTATTCCAATTGTATGAGGACGACCAGAAAATGATACACTGATACAACGACTTGCAAAATAGCTTATAGTGTAGACTGACTTATTTATTGTTTTAGGTTTAACGACACGTCAATCTTTGTTGGTTATTTTGTAGAAACAGATGAAATCACAAAATCGCCCCTCTACCGAGCAGCAGACCTTGCCTGTAATGTCTTGCGAAAGGGCCTAAGCCTTTACGCTTAGTAATGTAAAACAAACAACTCGATCAGTGCTCGTAGATGTGTAATGGTAGAACCATATATGAACATGAAGTCAAGTAACTTAGCAATCAACGCTATTTATGTTACGCCATAGACTGGATATGACATTTCTCCCTTTCTTTCAGGAGTTTGTTGTCTGCTACGAAAACTCCTTGAGATTATATCGTCAAAATTTAATAAAATTGAGAATTAATGAATTTATTTAATTCCTTGTCTTGTTAGTTGTTAAATATTCTTCTTTTGTCTTGTTTGCCCCTTGACAATCTTACACAAACATCCCTTCTGTCATTTCTGAGATTCTCCGATATCTGCGCAAGGCTAATATATATTTGCTTTTTAATGCGTAAGGCCACCAATATATTTATGTCTTCAATTAACATCTGTGTGAATGATTTTCTATTTTCTCCCCTGCATCTGCCAATGCTTCAAATTTAGGATTTATCACCTGTCTGCACCAGCTTCTTTAAACCAGAGTTCACTGCTCCTCGCTTTCAGTATGTCTGTGCTACATCATCAGAATTATACTGCTTGAAGTCCTCTGCTTTGGCTTCTCTGTTTAAGCTCTAAAATTATCACTGACTGCTCAGTTTCCTCTTATCAGAGCTTCTGCTGCAACTTCGCTGCTTCAGCTTCGTTACTTCAGTGGTCATAATCAGACCAGTGAGCATCTGCTTGCTCGCTGCTATTCCCATGGTCTTAAAACTTCATCTGTCAATAATAATATGTTTCTTCTTTTGAAACATCTGCGTGTTCTCTGCTACTTACCAGTGCCTGGGCGCCGTAGCTTATCTGCGTATTCTGTAGTTTATCTGCATATACACTGCTACTTCCCAGTGTCTGGGCGCCGTAGCTTATCTGATCTTTGCTTATATCTCGTCCTTCTTTCCTCCAGGACGATTTCTCTTCTTATCTTTAATATCTTCTGCTTATTTTTCATCTCTTCTTCCCCACCTTTCCTTTTTCCTCGTCGCCAACGTAATGTCTTGCGAAAGGGCCTAAGCCCTTACACTTAGTAATGTAAAACAAACAACTCGATCAGTGCTCGTAGATGTGTAATGGTAGAACCATATATGAACATGAAGTCAAGTAACATAGCAACCAACGTTATTTAAGTTACGTCATAGACTGGATATGACATTGCCCTACTGTAAGCAATTGTCAGTTGGACGCCCTATTGACGCAAGGTACACGCCACACTTGCCTCACCAAACCAACATAGCTTACAGTGTTGAGTCTATATTCAAATGCAGTTGTGTATATAACGTGACGTCTGATTAGATAACTTCAAAAAATGAGACGGTACATTCTGTCATATACTGTCGGTAACATGACGTCATCACGTGTCGTTTTTCATTGTCTGGCATTTTAGGTTTATACGGCTCATAGCGTTTTGCATTTTTTCCAACGTAGTACGTCTGTTTTAACATAACAACCAAATATGTGCAAAGAATGTGGATAGCTTTATTTCAAAATTGTCATTCGGGGCGGTAAATCGTCGGTTTTACGGCTCCGTGACGTGTAGCATTAAACGAAGTTTCCGAATCTAAAACGTCCGATTAACTTCTCAATTGACAATTTTGAATACAGTTACCCCACCCCACTCCCAAAAAATAATAAGTCGGGTTTACAAGGGTGTTTCAACAAAAACTGGACCCGAATACCTTAGGACCAATAAACTTTATTCGAGATAGGGGTAATTCGAACTAACGAGGGTCAAACATAGCGCCAAGTCATGAATCAGACCAGACTGGGTGCACTTAACCCTTTTTGTACCAAATGGAATCATCCTTATATATAACAGGAGTCCATTTCAAAACTTAGGGGTGTCAGGTTGTGTTTTCATCAAAATTTATTTGGAAAATGCCTTCACGTTTTGCAAATAGTGAAGGCCCTGATTAGACGCCGCGTTCTGCGGCGTCTCATCTGGGCCTGCACCATTTTTCAGGGTACCCGTTTTGGGGTTTCTGTTACTAAATGGGTTAAGGGTAAATAATAAAATAACGGGAATGCCCGTACTCATCTCAATCACCTTTTTGAGGAGTATCTAAAGTGTATATACAGCATACATTTTCAACATAAATTCAGAAAAAAAAATCGATAAATCATTCAAAATGATATGGAGCTATGGTGCGAACGATTCTCTGGGGACTGCAGAATGACTCCAAGAAAGCCATGATAAACGAACCATCCGTGTCCGAGTTAATGAAGTTTGACTGCAGAACTATTGTGGAACAAATGGCTGTACTAGCACGTTTTTCCTTGTAACATGACATGTTTACAGACCTGGAGCCAGTTGTTCAACAATAACGACGCCGTTACTTAACATATCGTTAAACCATTGATCATTTAATGTGGCAAATGTGCTAATATTTTTGCTGAAAATATGTGAGCAGCTAAATGCAAAATCTTTAATATTGTAATTGCTAGAACAGTTAATAATTTGAGCACAAACGAGCTCGTTAAGCTAGCGATTCTTTGAACAACTGGCCAAAATATTACAGCTTTAAAACCGTATGAATTACTAATATAACAACATTGGGAACCGTAGCACCGACGTATTGACTGTTGCAGAATGACCGTGAACTTTGACTTAGGTTGTTTACTGTTGCAACAATCACCCTATACTAAGACATAGGCTATTTACCGTTTCAACAATGACCCTGATATAGCATTTATACAGGTAGCTGATGCAACAATGACACTGAATTCGCACTTATGCCTTATTATTGTCGTAGAACTGACCTTAACATCGACTTAAGCTGTTGCAACAATGACCCTGAACTGATACTTAGGCTATTGACTGTTTCAATAATGACCCTAAACTGGAACTTAGGTTGTTGAATGTTGCAACAATGACCCGGAACAAGCACTTATAATGTTTAATGTTGCAACAATGACTCTGAACTAGCACTTAGGGTATTAACTGTTGCAACAATGGCCCTGAACTAGCACTAGGTTACAATGACCCTGAACAAGCACTTAGGCTGTTTACCGATGCAACAATGACCCTGGAGTAGCACTTAGGCTGTTTACGGTTGCAACAATGACCACAGATTATCACTTAGGCTGTTAATGTTGTAACAATGACTATAAACTATCGCTTAGATCGTTTACTGTTCAACAATGACTCTGAACTAGCACTTAGGCTGTTAACTGCTGCAACAATGACCCTAAACTGGCACTTAGGTTGTTTAATGTTGCAACAATGACCATAACTATCCCTTTAAGCTGCAATAATGATCGTGAATTGGCAGCATTTAGGCTGTTTACTGTTGCAACAATGACCCAGAACTAGCACGTAGGCTGTTTACTAATGCAACAATGTCCCCGTAATAGCTCTTAGGGTGTTAAATGTTGCAACGATAGCCCCGAACTTGGAATAAAGAATGTTCACTATTGCAACAATGACCATGAAAAATAGTTGGTGAGGCCCTGATCAGGAATCGATACAATCAACCCACAGCTCCCGTCAGATACACCAAAGGGAAAGACACACAAACATGAAACAACAGACCATAATGGAAACACCAACAGCGGAAAGCCAAAAGGACAGTTACTTTCCCACAAAGTGGCCAACTATCACTTAAGCTGCAATAATGACCCTGCATTGATAGCATTAAGGCTGTTTGCTCTTGCAAAAATGACCGAGAACTAGCACATGGGCTGTTTACTGTTGCAACAATGACCCTTGAGTATCACGTAGGCTGTATACTGTTGCACCAATGACCTTGAACTAGCACTTAGGCTGTTTAATGTCGTAAAATTACTCTGATCGTTGACGTAAGCTGTTAACTTTAATCATTGGATCCATGTTCTTTAAACAAACAGTATAGACCTATATATCGCAGGACGCGTCGTCTGATCTTAGTCCACAAAAATATAGGTATAGGTGCCAAGGAAAAGTCACATTCAAAGATTACGGCCTAACAATGGCACTAAGAGGAAGAGTATCTAAGGAATTACAAACAGCATAGCAACGTACAAGGTGATCAAGGTGCAACAGGCACAGTTAATGAAAATTAAATAAATAAATAGAGGATCTTACATGAGTGTTCATGTATTATTGAATTTATTAAACGAGTTGAGGTAAAGGGATAAAATGCGAGGCTTTGCCGAGCATTTTATTCCTTTTCTTCAACGAGTCTAATAAATTATTGAAATAGAGGATCTTACATGAGTGGTCATGTATTATTGAATTTATTAAACGAGTTGAGGTAAGGGATAAAATGCGAGGCTTTGCCGAATTTAAGCCTCGCATTTTATCCCTTTACCTCAACTCGTTTAATAAATTCAATAATACATGAGTACGAATGCAGGATTCTATTTATCATATGACATTTAAAACACATTTTATTCACGATTGTTTATAAAAAAATGTCAATTTTCCGCCAATAGTAAACGCGACGTCGTTAAGGACGTTGTGCATGTAACGTTACGGGACGCATCTAGCTAATTTTACATATGTTATCCACAAGTGGATTATCGAAAATATTACATGATGTCATATGATAAAATCAATAATAAAACACAACCATTAGCACATATAACATAACGAGCACCGTCCTAAAACAGTGATTCTTGAAAAAATGACCCAATCATGAAACCAAAAATGTAGAGAAATGAACCTTATGGAATTTCGACTGATATGTTTTCTGTCGAGTTATTTCCACATTTTAACAATTCAGCCAAATTTTTGCCCACACCATTTCAATAGTTTTTGAGTTTTTGACAGGGAAACATGCTTGTTACGGAGGAGAGTTTATATTTGTAAGCCCATGTGTCTGTTTCATCCAACAGTCTATGCGAACCCAATGGGTATATTTATGAAGTTAAACTCATAGCTTTTGCCAAAAAACAACACTTTGTTGGGCTACTGATTGTCGGAATAAGTAACGCTCACTTCTAAAATTGCTCACCTCCGTAACATTTTAACTCACCTCCGTAATCTCTCTTCCGTAACGATAAATTTCTACCCACAGTCTGTAGCTAGACCAAAATCCAATGTTTTGCTTTAGTGATTTGATATTACTAGCACAAATAGCACCCAATGCACACAAAGATGTTCCGATACATATATCGGCTTAGGTTGTTATGTTACAGAGGAGAGAAGTTACGGAGGTGGAGGACAGATTGTTTTTTGTCAACCAAACCGTTGTTCTTGGATCAATGGTCAATATTATGTTTTATATCAGTACAATCTTATGTAAAATATATGGCAATTATCTTAAAGTGTTCCTTTCCATCCAGTGTTCCTTTCCATCCAGTGACCTTTTAAAAGCAACGTTACGGAGGTGAGGTTCTGAAAAGTTACAAATTAATTACCAACTTTCAGATTTCATATTATGTTTATTTCGAAAGAAGATCAAACACTTAATGGTTTATTTATCAGAACATTCCTTTGGTGGAACATAAGACATAGCTATAAGCAGAGAATTATTCCTGTCTGCACACTGTAACAAGATATAGATCCGTTACGGTAGGGGAGTGCTGTTTTAGCGACACCCCATTTTACAGCATTGTGTCCAGACACTGAATGCAATAAGTCTTTAAATTCTGCTAATTGTTTCCTAAGCATCGTATCGTTGAACCGCAATTGCAATCCCATTCCATCCATCTAAACAACCAAAAGGTTAGATATTTGCACTTCAGTATGTAACCATGCCTTGTGACATGCCAAAAACGCATACCCCACTGGTATATTAATGGTGCTAACTCATTAATCGTACTAAAAAGCATTGGTTTTAGAATTGGAAGTAAGTTCCTGCAAATGCCTCTTGGCTTATATGGCTTATTTACACCCATAGACTGCGTTGTGTAGCCACCATGAAGGGACAAACATTAGCAAGAGGGTATATTCAAAATTGGGTCATTTTTTCAAGAATCACTGAAAATCTGACAAAGCTACATTTAAAATAAACCACATTCGAACCACCGCCTCAGGACGGTCAGTAGTGAGAACCACTGGGCAGATTATATGGCGTTTAATTATCTGTTTGAATTTATTCTAAAAATCGGATTCTTCATAATTTTTCGATAAAAAAAATGAAATCTCCATAAAACTCTGGTTCTGAAATGCCCTGTCGCATAAGTGTCTTTAATTCAACTTTGTATTTTTAACTAGTTCAGAGTGCCGTCGATTAAATTTAGGAAATGCTTTCCTAAGTTTGTGATACCGATAGCCCTGTTTATAAAGCTTAGCAGATAAAAGTTAATTCCGATTATGAAAATCGTTAACATGAGACGGAAATCTAGCGAAACGAAAAAGTTGAGAAACATTTACTCCATTTGAAGGAGAACGGGGGGCATACCCGTCTTAGATTGGAAAAATTATTTCACAATCATTCCGTTTCTCGTAGATCTTAGATGAGACTATACCATTCGAGACCGACCTATCCAAATTTTAAAAGGGTGCTGTAGTTTCCAAAGAATTAGCCCTATTCAGGTTTAGTTCAGGGGGATAAATCTTGCCAACCATTTGCTCAAAATAAAAATTGTCATTATTAAGTAAATCATCCTGAATGAAATGCAGCATCAGAAAGAGACAGTATGAAAACTCTCTCGTAACAAAAATAAAACAAAAAAAATAGATCGGCAACAAGAGGGTCACAGTTAGTTACCATCTTTGTCTATTGCTTTTATTTCCCAATCTGAAAAAGATATTATCCAAAAGGCATGTGATGGCATCAAAACTTTCTAATATGACCAAGGTTGTTTTTATGTACTTAAGGGCGAGGATTGTGGCCACATATAATCGATTTAACCCCCCCCCCCCCCGCCCCCAGTGGAATTCGTTTCGCTGACCATTCCAAGGCGGTGCTTCTGTCGCGGTTTATTTTCGTGATGGTTTGTGTGTTGCTTATATTATTTTGTTTTGGATAGCCAATCGGCCAGTTTGTGGGAAAGTAACTGTCCTTTTGGCTTTCCACTATTGATGTTTCAATTAGGGTCTAGTTATTACATGTTTGTGCTTCTTTCCTTTTGGTATTTCTGATGTGAGCTGTGGATTAATTGTATCGATCCCTGATCATTGCCATCACTTGTATTTTAGACGTAAAATGTGTTTTTTTTTTTTTTTTCATTTCAAGCTAAATTTAGTGATCCCTCGCGAGTAAAAATTTGCTAATGTCCTAAATGCTTTCCAGTATTTCCCTCTATTTAACCCATTTTGTACCAGATAACCCAAACCGGGTACATGGCCAACAGTGCAGGCCCGGCTCAGATGATTAGGGTCTACACTGTTTGCAAAATGTTCAGCCTTTTTCCAAACAAATTTTGAAGAAAACAAAACCTGACACCCCTAAATTTCGAAATGGACTCCTGCCATATATAAGGAGGAAGATTCCATTTGGTAAAAAAAAAGCTAATCACATGCGGTTTAACTTCATTGATCGGTGATCTCACGATTCTCACATGAACGATAGCACTGAGTAGGACTGGCTAATCGGAGCTGAAAAGTTAATCGATTATCAGTCATGTCATTGTGATCGATAATCGATTAGTAAACAACGAAGATTTGGGTATAATTTTACCTGTCTGGCTTTCTGTCTAAGCATGACTCTTACCATATATATTGTACTTTACCATATGTATTTGAACAGACATGCCTGAGCAAACAGTGTCGAACCATATGTATTTGAACAGACATGCCTGAGCAAACAGTGTCGAACCAGATGAGACGCCACAGAACGTGGCATCTCATCAGGGTCTGCTCTGTTTGCCACTCATCCAGCTATTTTAGATACAACTTTGGGTAATAAATTCTCCAAGCAAATCAATAATGATTGTCATTTTTGTGGAATTTATCGATTGATTAATCGATTATCAGATTAATCATGCCAGCCTTAGCACTGAGTAGCCAACAGGTTTCGGTCTATTGGAAATCGATCTAAAAAGTTCACAATTATGTGATACCTTAATTGACTCATTACGCAAACATGCCTATACAAATACATTGGCACCTTTATAGCCGAAAAAATGAAACTTTTATGATGAAAAATTACGATATTTTTCTTATTTCTGCTCTTCGAGGCGGTTCTAAAGAGTACCCACAGTCTATATTTTAGATCCGAAATAAGAAAAATAAGGTATACCCCCGGAAACCCCAGTTTTACTGTATAAAAGTGGGATTCAAGGGGGTTAAAATTGTATAGGCGTGTTTTCGTGATGGATACAAATTGTCTATGGTAACATACCTCTTTATTGAATAATGGCTATGTACCACCAGTGCATTCCTCCTGAAACAGACAAAAATAACAGAAATTTACAAGAGTCCAGGGGCCAGTTGTTAAAAACAAACGGCATCGTTAGTTAACATATTTTTAAAAATATGATCATTTTATAAGGCAGCTATGCTAATATGTTTGCTGAAAAAATGTGAGCAGCTTTGCTCTCATTGTTTCAGCAAAAATAACACTATATTGGATACTGTCTTTGTTAGAACAGTTAACACTTTGACCACTAACGATGTCGTTAAGCTTACGATGCTTTCAGCAACTGGCCCCCAGGTCATTAATGCTTCCAGCTAGCACTGGACGTTGAATCATGTTTGGAGAATTTGGTTTTCTAGGGAATATCAGACACTGAACCGACTTGCTTCCATGCAGAGCTGAAACCGACCGCACGTGAGTACTGGCAAACTGCTTTGAGGTTCAAAGCTTGCCAATAACAGGTAGCGCGAGTCGGACTGTCCATGTATTGAACTAAGGCTGACACGATTAATCGGATAATCGATTATTCAATCGATAAATTCCTAAACAATGATTATCATTACTGAATTGCTTGCAATCGATTATTTGATAAGTACAACTGACTATCCAAAGTTGTGTCTTAATATAGCTGTATGAGTGGCAAACAGTGTAGACCCAGGTGAGACGCCGCATTCTGTGGCGTCTCATCTGGGCCTACACTGTTTGCTCTGGTCTGTCTGTTCAATTACATGCGGAAAAGTACAGCATATGGTAGGAGTTATGCTCAGACAGAAAGCCAGACAGGTAAAATTATGATTAAATCTTCAGTGATTACTAATTGATTATCGATCGCAATGACGGGAAAATAATCGATTATCTTTTCAGCTCATTTCACCCTATTAGTTTCATTGGACGGCAAGGCTTGAGACGTCATTTAATCTCAATGTCGGGAAAAAGTCCCTCAAAATTGGAAGCAACGTCTCCAAAATGACCTAAATAGTATTGAAGGGGACTTTAAACCTAACATCAAACAAACAGCACCCGTGCATATAAAAAGAAAAAGAACAGCTACTCAAGTAAGCGTTCCAAATGTCCGTCTTAAATGCTTTCATCTTTAATAATAGTATAGCAATTTATGTTTTAGATACGAGTAACTCACTTATGCAACACGTGCCGTCCTCGGTAGCTAAGTCGGATACGCGTCTGACTGGTGATCAGGAGGACGCGGGTTCGATACCTGCCGAGGTCGGCAACATTCTTTCGTGGAGATTGATCATGAAATCTTTTATACGGTCATTCTCTCCCTTCCGATGAAGCAAGAAGTGCAGTTATCAGTTTCCGGCGAAAGAAAGTGCACTGTACTGGTTAACCGCTTAGGTATAAGCTTGCCCAAGAAAAGTGTGGATATGTAAACTGACCGTGTCAAAAATAACCTAAAATAGTGTTGACTGGGCCGTTTAACTCCAATACACACAAACAAATGATGTGACACGTAATATTTACTGTAAAAAAGTATTGAACATTTTTTTTTTACTTCACTGGTTTGCTGTTTCTAGTCATCACGATAACAAGTCCGTGAAACGAAGACCCCCCTAAACCCCACTTTATATAGAGAAAAGTGGGGTTTACGGGGGTATACATTATCTGCCTTATTTTTGCACATAAACATAGATTGTGGGTACTCGTTAGAACCGTTCTAACGAGAACCCACAATCTATGTTGAAAGCAGAAATAATAAAAATGTTATCATTTTTACCTAACATTTATCATTTTCTGACACCGTGTTGGATGCCATTATTTCTTACAGACATGTTTTCCTAATGGACGAGTATCGGGAGAGTTCTGGATATTGACCGGTGATAATGTCTAGATTTCGGTTCCCCGCATTACGCAGTGCTGTTTTTTTTTTTTTTTTTTTTTTTGTTGTTGAAGAAACAGGAAACAGTAATTTCTGCCAAATACAACAACCGAATTAGGCGTCTGCCGGCGTTTTTTGTGTTTGTTTGATATCTGCCTTATTTTTGCCCATTAACATAGATTGTGGGTACTCGTTAGAACCGCCTCACTGAGGCGGTTCTAACGAGAACCCACAATCTATGTTGACAGCAGAAACAATAAAGATGTTATCATTTTTACCTTACATTTATCACTTTCTGACACCATGTTAAACGCCATTATTTCTTACGGACATGTTTTCCTAATGGACGATTGTCGGCAGAGTTCTGGATATTGACCGGTGATAATGTCTGGATTTCGGTTCCCCGCATTACGCAGGGTTGTTGTTGTTTTTTTTATTTTTTTTTTTGTTTGTTTTTGAAGAAACAGGAAACAGTAATTTCTGCCAAATAAAACAACCGAATTAGGCGTATGCCGGAGTTTGTTTGTTTTGTTTGTGTTTGTTTGATTTGAGGTTTAACGTCTCCGTCAACACAGTATAGGTAATTTTGGAGACGTTGCTTCAAATTTTGTGGGACTTTTACCCGACCTTGAGATGAAATGACATTTCAAGCCCTGTCGCCCAATTAAACCAATAGGGGTTATAATCATGGACGGTCTGACTCGCACCGCTTTGCCTGGGCAGGCTTAGATCCTCTAACCGGTTTACCAATACTCGTGTGCGGTCGGATTTCAGCTCTGCGTGGAAGCATCATGCAGCCCATCTTTTTCTTCAAGACCCAATGGGCGGGGCGGTGTCTGGCGACGTAACTCTAAAATTAAACAATAGCAGTCTGATCAAGGTTTACACCTCTTATTGTTGTCTACACTGATGGACTTAAACTTTATATTGTTGTTACTTGGTTATTTCTTAAACGGGTGTTTCTCGTACACTGGTTTGGTAACAAATACAGTCGAACCTCGATGGCTCGAACACCGATGGCTCGTTTACCATGGATGTGTCGAACCCATTCGTGAGCCCCTAGCGAAATCCTCTACAAAAGAAATAGTGGGGGATAATTAAGGAGATTTTAGTCTTTCATCTTGCAAATGTATGCTGTGTGTACTCATTAGAATCGCCTCGATGAGGCGATTCTAATGAGTACATACAGAATACATATTCATTATAGAACCCCCAAAAGATGTCTAAAAGTATCTCGTTATGCCTCCTGACAGTAATCTCAATGGCTCGAACTACCCCAGTCTCGAACAGATTTTCGAGGTCCCAAAGGTGTTCGGGCCATTGAAGTTCGACTGTACGTTATTCCATGGCTGTGCGGGCATAGTCAAAACAATTGCCCCTTGGCACCAAGGACGAACCCATACACTTTTACCCGAGGCGGCAAATGACCTCGATCTTAACTTCTTTTCCTGCGACAAGTCATAATGATAACACCCATGTGCTTGTTTTTTCACTCTAGAACATATTTATAGATGAAAGTTTTCTGTATCTGTTTTATTTCTAGTCAAAATAAAGTTGTTTGGTGCTCGTTAGAACCGCCTTAATGAGGCGGTTCTAATGAGTACCCACAATCTATGTTTTTAGCTAACATTTAATAAGGAAACTAATACATATCCCGTTATCCCCATTTTCCTTAATATTAAGCGAGATTAAGAGGGATGTTTAGTACACAGACTTAACCCTAATCTTGATGAATATTCATTTAAGCCACACCCATTTCTGTCTATCAGCCAATCAAATTACTTGATGTTAGTTGTTGCTACAAATTCATAAACTGAATACCAAAGAGTGTAGATTCTGATCAGACAGCTTCTTCAAAAGCCATCTGATCTGGACCTACACTGTTTGCAAAGTTAGGAGTTGTTGTGAACAGCAAGATAAGAGTTAATCCTAGTAACCTAAATCAGACTGGCAGAGGACAGCTACTTTCAACACTCTAGGTAATATCTTTTCAGATATCCATTTACCAAGAATGCACATAAATTGAAAGGCAGCAATTTAATGGACCGGAATGGACCGGAATTAGGCAAATGTAACCGGCAAAAGTCTGTGCAATCAGTATTCAATCTGCGTTTTTTTTTCTTGTTTTGTTTGATTTGAGGTTTGACGTCCCCGCCAACACTGTACAGGTCATTTTGAAGACGTTGCTTCCAATTTTGTGGGATTTTTACCCGCCATTGATCTGAAATGATATCTCAAGCTCTGCTGTCCAATGAAACCAAAAGGCTTATATGCACTTGACAGTCTGACACGCCCCACTTTGCCAGGTCAGGCGTAGTCTAAGAGGTTTACCAACATCCATGTGTGGTCAGTTTCAGCTCTGCGTGGAAGCAGCATGCATCCCCTATATTTCTCCAAGTCCCGATGGGTGGGGGCGAATTTAATATGCGTATCTATGGATATTTACGACTCGATATAAGATAATAATGAATGCTTTTAATGTCTGCACCGGGGCCCATGAATCTTTGCTGATCGAAAACGTTTGTTACCTTTACGAAAACACTCATATACGAATATATTGTAAAAATTACCGCCAAAATAAACGGAACTTTTAAAATGAGAAATTGTGTTATATGTGTTTTTATTTCTATATTTTAGAGCAGAAATAAGAAAAATAAGTTTTACTCCTGTAAACCCCAGTTTTACCATAAAAGTAGGCTTCAAGGTGGTTAAAATTATATAGGCGTGTTTTCGTGATGCTTTTTTCTGCATTGGGTTAAGAATACTCGAACGTACCAGAGGACGAATAGAAGTATCCGGTCCACAGCCACAGGATGCACCACACACGGTACAAATGCCTTGGTCCTCACCAGGAAAATCAGGCAGGTACATCTTCAATTCACGTTGGTCTTGAAAGATAAGAATGTAAAACATGTTTTAAAATTAATAATTCATATTTGCATAGTAAACCAGAATGATATGAAAAAATAGAAGTGGAGGCAATGATCAGAAATCGATACAATCAACCCACAGCTCCCATCAGAGACACCAAAGGCAAAGAAACCAAATCACGTTGCTGTTATTGAACTGAAACATCATATCACTATACGTGTGATAACTACGGAACTAGCGTTGAGTGGAAAACAAAAAATATGTCGTTTAAACGATATAATATGTCGTTTAAACGACATATTTCTTGTTTTCTTTTCCACTCTGAAAAAGTAGGGTGGAATTTAAAACAATAAAATTAGAATGGAACAGAAAACGAAAATATGTCGTTTAAACGACATATTTATATTTCTTGTTTTCTGTTCCACTCTGAAAAAGTAGCGTGGAATTTAAAACAATAACATTAGAATGGAACAGAAAACGAAAATATGTCGTTTTCCATTCCACTCTGAAAAAGTAGCGTGGAATTTAAAACAATAAAGATGTTGTTTTATCGACATAATCTTGGCCTTTTCATTGGTTAAAGATGTCGTTTTATCAGGCTAGGATTATATCGTTTTAACGACATATTATGTTGATAAAACGACATCTTTAACCAATGAAAAGGCCAAGATTATGTCGTTAAAACAACATCTTTATTGTTTTGAATTCCACGCTACTTTTTCAGAGTGGAATGGAAAACAAGAAATATGTCGTTTAAACGACATATTTTTGTTTTCGGTTCCATTCTAATTGTATTGTTTTAAATTCCACGCTACTTTTTCAGAGTGGAACAGAAAACTAGAAATATGTCGTTTAAACGACATATTATATAACGACATATTTTCGTTTTCTTTTCTATTCTAATTTTATTGGTTTAAATTCCACGCTACTTTTTCAGAGTGGACCAGAAAACAAGAAATATAAATATGTCGTTTAAACGACAAATTTTCGTTTTCTGTTCCATTCTAATTTCATTGTTTTAAATTCCACCCTTCTCTTTCAGAGTGGAAAAGAAAACAAGAAATATGTCGTTTAAACGACATATTATATCGTTTAAACGACATATTTTTTGGTTTCCACTCCACGCTAATTTTATTGTTTTAAATTCTGTTCTGCTAGATAATGGAACAGAAATGTCCCTTCCCGGGTTCCGTAGGTAAACCCAACTAAAAAAGCTATACAGCTTTGTAATTTCTGGTTTTGGAAAAAATCTGAACAATTTGAAAGGATAGATGCTCAGTTTAATATAATCATTCTGAATGCGAAAAGGCTATATATAATGTAATGTTAAAGGGGAATTAGGAACATTTCCATCAATATTATTTGTATATCTAGCATGTAGGAGTTTGGCATAGTAAATGGATAGCATGAAACAATGGAGTCTAAACTTAATACGATTTAACTAGCAATGTACCAGTGTACCAAATGGCTGTAGCATTATTTTAAGTGACATTGCAATTTTATGGAATTCACAGGACACTGTCTCTGCTCATCAAAATATAGCCAAGAAAATAAAGTTAAATCGTGTCGTTAACTTCAAAATTGCGTAGAGTGATTCAGCATTTACTTCTGCAAAATTACTAAACTACATAGTATTCAAGACATATTTAATCTATCAGCAGTATTTTCATTTGCTCCCATATGAACTGACTATGGCCTTTTGTCACTCCAGGCGCTTAAATCATAAATGACCATTAAGCTTGGCAGATTCATGAGGTGGAGGTTGGGCAGAAATAATTAGCTGCAGCTGTGAACTATGTAGGTTAAACAAACTTGGTGACGAGTATCATTATTGGGTCGAATGAAACTATTGCGTTGAAAGGAGGAAGCAGTTTCTTTCAAGAGGGTCACCCCGTATCCGGAACGCTGCCAGTTTTGCAAAAGTCATGAGCAGCAAAGTTATATCCGTGTTGTTTTAACTAAGCAAGATTTCCAGATATAATTTTGCTACCTTTAAAGTGACCAACAGCATCGCTTTACTCTTACTTGACAATAAATATTCGTCCTCGCTTTGTCAAAGGTTTATTGAAGGGCGAAGTTAATGTTCTTTACTAAGCCTCCACATTAAAGTGTTCGTACAGACCAGCTACCGGTAATAACCCATTTTTTTTTTGTTTTGTTTCGCGGAGAAATCGCCTAACGCGAAATCGGCTATTTTCTCCGCCAAACAGCGAGAAAAGATGAAATAAGCGAGAAATTTCTCGCTGAAATTTCTCCCGGTTTCGCGGAGAAAATTCTCGGAGATTCTCTGCGAAAATTTGACCGATTGCTTTCATTGAAAATGAAATTACCCGCGTTTCGCGGAGAAAAAAATACAACTGGGCTTACGTGAAATTTTCGGCTCATTAATTTTTCCTCGTTTGTTTGGCGTTGTTTTTGTAAACGAAGGCAAATGGTAGTCAAAATCAAATATTCTTTCATGTTACACAATTTCATTTTAGTAATTTATTTCTCCTTTGTATAATCCCTTTTAAAAGTCTCATTACAACTTTTATTCACATCACGAAAATACGCCTATTTATTTGTTTCCCGCTTAAACCTTAAGCCCCACTATTAACTGGGGTTAACAGTAGTATACATTATTTTTCTAATTTCTGCTCACATAGATTGTGGGTACTCGTTAGAACCGCCTCACCGAGTCAATTTGAAGTGTACCCAAAATCTTGAGCAGAAATATGAAAAAATGCCAGAATTTTTATCCGAAAATTTTCCGTTTTTAGTGGTAAAATTTTACAATATATTTGAATAGGCGAGCTCTCATAATGAGTCGTACATGTAGGTTATTAACACCATAATGATGTGTGACATTTACCAAAAGCTCAGCTTGATGAAATAGATGGGCTGCATGATGCTTCCACGCATAGCTGAAACCGACCCGCATGCAAATACTGGTAAACCGCTTACAGGATCTAAGCCTGCCCAGGTGTGTTTTCATGATGTCAGGCCAAATTCATTTATTTCGAGCCGACCGCGCTCAACTCGCAACGTTGCAGAATTTGAACCGAACGAGGTGCGAACCACAGCAGTGAGTCCTAATGAGTGTCCCCGCTTTAAGGATGCCCATTATCCTCGGGGTGTTAAGTGGATTTACGGCACTTTCAAGATTATTTCCCTTATTTCGAACGGACTGCTAATCAGAGTTGAGCTAAAACCGGAGTAATACCACCTTCTCTAGCAGATCTTGGCGTCTCATTTGTGGCCCGAGCGAGGCGCAAACCACAGCGGAGAGACATAATGACCCGATGATTAACCCTTTTTGTACCAAATGGAATCTTCCTCCTTATATATACAGGAGACCATTTTGAAACTTAGCGGTGTCAGGTTGTTTTTTCCTTAAAAATTTTGTTCGGGAAATGGCTTAACGTTTTGCAAACAGTGTAGGCCCTGATCAGACGCCGCGTTATGCGGTGTCTGATCTGGGCCTGCACTGTTTGCCAAGGTACCCCTTTAAGGGTTTCTGGTACTGAATGGGTTAAGCGTCAGCGCTCTTACCCATTAGGACACGGGGGCCAGTTACCTTTGGGGTGTACAGTAGACTTAACAAGATACCCAGGTTGCATGTCTGTACAAACTTTGCTCTTGGAGAATTTTGTAGTTCTGCTCCAAGTTTGAGATCAGACTGAAAGGCAGCCTTGGAATGCTTGCGGCGCAATTTCCGCATATTAACCATTTTTGTACCAAATGGAATCTTCCTCCTTATATATAGCATGCGTCCATTTCAAAATTTAGGGGTATCAGGTTGGGTTTTCTTCAAAATTTATTAGGAAAATGGCCGAACCTTTTGCAAACAGTGTAGGCCCTGATGAGACGCCGCGATCTGCGCAGACGCCGCGTTCTGCGGCGTCTGATCTGGGCCTGCACTGTTTGCCACGGTACCCGTTTAGGGGTTTCCAGTCTGAAATGTGTTAATCTACATGTATGACCAAAATTGAATTGTAAAGGCAAGAAACACAAGCGGGGCCCGTGTTTCTTAAGTGTAAGCATCAGTGATGTCTAATTACTCGCCGATAGAAAATCAACAGTTTTCAATTTATGAGGCGTTTACACAACAGTAAAAAAGGGACACAGAAAACATTCATCATGTTCATACTGCATTGTAAAGTGCATAAGTTGCGAATCATTATGATTCCAACAGGATCAAAATCCTACTTTACGATCGCTAATGTTGTCCATCTTTGTACAAAGAGCATGCATTTCGTCCTATGCTTCAAACTTTGTGTACCAAATTTTAATGCATGAAAAAAAAAATACATGCACATGAACAAATATACATGTAGGTATAGGCAGATTTCGCGGAGAAGCACCGTGAACAACTTCACTTGTACTAATTGGCTTTCTCCGAGAAAAAGTGATGTTCGCGGAGAAATTTCGCGGCGTTTCGCGGAGAAATTAACCGCTTTGAAACGCGATTTTTTTCTTCTCGGAGAAATTTCTGGCTTGTTCTCCGAGAAAAAAAGCCTATTACCGCGGAGAAAAAAATATGGGTTATTACCGGTAGCTGGTCTGTACATACTCCTCGTGTTGCATTCAGTTTGACCCCGATTGTTGTTTCCCTCTAGTCGTCTTTGAAGTTTACGTCAAAAGAATTTGCTATTATTTTGCTTGATGTTTCATTTTGGCCTATACCTATATATGTGGCCTATACCTCTTCAAGTGTCGCAGTCGTAATGAAAGCATGGAAATCTTGAAATCTTGACAGGCCATACTTTGTAACAATTAAAACATGAAAATACGGAAATAAATAGCGTATGATTTCGTTGGAGTTGCCTGAGATTTTGCTCCATATGCTTCAACTCAAGTCTATATATTATTCGGCTCAATTCATAGTTTAGTTTATAGCACTTATGATTTGTTTTGTTCGTTTGCATTGGAATTTAACGGCCCAGTCAACACTATTTAGGTCATTTTTGAGCCGGTCAGTTTACATATCCACACTTTTCCTGGGAAGGTTTATACGTAAGCGGTTAACCAATACAGTGCACATTCTTTCTCCAGAAACTGTTCTTCTTGAATCAGCGGATGGAAGAGAATGACCATAGAAAAGATTGAGATGTTGCACTGATGAGTTAGCAGGCCTTCATGTGGACTGAACACATTATTTGTCTAAATCGCGTATCCGGAAGAAAGGTCGAGGATTTTGGCCAGATAAAATCGGTTTGAACCCCTCAGTGGAATTCGTTTCACTGACCGTTCCAAGTCGGTTTTTCAGTCGCGGTTTACTTTTGTTACGGTTTGTATTTGAATGTGTGTATCGTTTATATTAGTTTGTGTTAGATAGCCAATTGGCCATTTTGTGGGAAAGTAACTGTCCTTTTGGCTATCCGCTATAGGGTCTAGTTGTTTTATGTTTGTGTTTCTTCCATTTTATTGTCTCTGATGGGAGCTGTGGGTTAATTCCATCTATTTATGATCATTGCCTTCACTACTATTTTTTCGTGATCAGTCTCAACGAAAGAAAGTTGCCGATCGCGGCAGGTATTGAACCCGCGTCCTCCTGATCACCAGTCAGACGCGCATCCAACCGAACTACCGAGGCTGGCTAATAGCACTTATGATATCTCCACACACAATCAACCGAATGTTGAGCACCAACGATTGTTGAAAAAATCATATCTCGAAAGTCATGTTGGCAGTATGTGACGTCTAACTTTCAACTCGCTTATGTGAGTTAATGCTGAACAGCGCTTGGTTGTTGTCATGTGTTTTAGTTTTACGTCCCGCCTATAAATAAGGTATTATGGAGACGGAATCTCGTTATAAAGAATCATCCGAATGCCTGGATAAGTCCGGAATCGATTCCACGACCCCTGTTTGCATTCCACGACCCCTGTTTGCAAGGTGAGTAGCTTATCCTACGCCGCGTGTTAACCTTTATGTAAAGACTGTTACTCATTCAGAACTATACTTTGTTACTTACCCTTGCCTTATTGTGACGTCATGGAAAAGACTTTACGTCTTGACTACTTACTGGATGGTTACTTCCTTTATGTTCATGATAAAAACAGCTGTTGACGTTGTGACGCAGTTGACTTTAACAAGTGGTAGCAGAGCGAATACAAAGATCCCCAAGTGTGGGGCAGAGGGTGTATAGTATATAGTGCCAGAAGTGGGCAAATCACTTGTTGAAATTCTGGTATATGGTGGATGTTTGGTTGAGTTTCTGTTTCCAACTGGCTGGAGTTATGGTGGAAGTCACTAGAATATTAGTGGAATAAGTTTGGACTAGTGGGTCTATTGGAATTAGCTGGAGTATTGATGGGACACTGGACACTGGAATATTAGAGAAATTTGCTGGAAAGTTTGAGAACCAGATTATTAGTGGATCCTTTAGACATTTGATTGCTAATTGTCCTGATATTTGGGAAAACCAGGACAAAGTCAATATTACTGAAGACGAGCATTGTGTTTGTTTACAGGCTACAGTAAGATAAAATTACATGGTTGGGTGTGGACGCACGTAATTGTGCTGTTCTGGATAGTGTATGTTATAGTACTGTTTGAGGTAAATCAGGCTCAACGGATATTTGAAGACATAGGATAAAGAGGGCAGTAGTTAGGTTGTACAGACTGAGTGGGAGAAAATATTTAAATTTCGAGGCGGAACACGGCTAAAATCGGAGGGGGGGGGGGGGGGAGTATAGTATTCCAGCAGTTATAGCGGGAAAAACAAGTAACAATAAAAACAGATGTTGTCAATTCAGACATTCCATTAGTACTTTCCAGGACAACAATGGAAATGCAGGGGTAGAAATGAGTAAAGAGCATGACAGCGCAGAAATTTTTGGACAGGATGTCGCCCTTAATTTAACAACATCCGGGCATTATTGAATACCCATAGATAAAATGGATGAGATTGAGGAGACAGCTGTAATGAAGAATACTACCAGGATGGAGAAGAAGTTTGCCGGGATGGAGAAGATGGCTTATATGGAGAAGATAGCTGAGAAGGTGAAGAAGATGGCTGAGATGGAGAAGATGGCTGATGAGATGGGAAAGATAGCTGGGGTGATGGAGAAGAAAATGGCCGGGATTGAAAAGAAGTTAGGACAGCTGATGAGATGGAGATGAGGATGTCTAAGATGGTGAAGAAGACGGCTGAGGTAAAGAAGAAGGCTGATGTGTAGAAGATGGCTGAGATGAAGAAGACGGCTTAGATGAAGAAGAAGACGGTCGAGGAGATGAAGACGGTTTAGGTGTAGAAGAAGAAGACTCAGCTGAAGAAGAAGACTGCTGAGGTTAAGAAGACGGCTGAGGTGAAGAAGAAGACGGCTGAGGTGAAGAAGAAAATGGCTGAGGTAAAAACGGAAACGGCTGAAGTGAAGAAGATTGCCGGTGTGAAGATGAAGATTGGTATGGAGAAAAAGATCGGGGTGGAGAAGATGACTTGTGGCTGAGGTGAAGAAGAAGATTGCTAATGTGGTGAAGAGAATGGCTAAGGTGTAGAAGAAAACAGCTGAGGCGAAGAAGATGGCTGGCGTAAAGAAGACTGGTATGGAGAAGAAGAATGGGGTGGAGAAGAAGCCTGGGATAAAGACATCAGGGATTGAGAAGAAAACTTGGGTGGAAAACATGACTAAGATGTCTAACAAGTGCTTCAGCTGAAGTGCACGACCCGCCGGATGCTTTTAGCTTTATGAGTGTTACCATATATGGGTATGGCGGCCATTTTGGTCATGCGACCTGGACCTAAAACGGTTCCCCCAATAAATGCGCCTTATCGTAAGGAGCAAAAATATATCTTATACTTTAGTACTGTATTCTGAATCGTTTGCAGGATAAAATGCATTCTCACTTTTCCAATACAAAAGCTTATGTGTCAAAGTTTGACCTAGGCACAAAGAAGGTCAAGGTCAACCAAGGGTCATCATTTCAGCAATTTATGATGGGCCTACGTCCAAGATGCTATTTATCAAGTTTCGTGGAAATCTGCCCAGTGGTTCTGGAGAAGACTATTTTTGAAGGGTGTTTACCATATATGGCTTGGCGGCCATTTTGGTCATGTGACCTGGACACCATGAGAAAATTTTGGTTTCCCCCATCCAATAGAGGCTCAATATGAAATTTGACTTCAATCGGCCCAACGGTTTCCGAGGAGAAGCAGTTCGAAAATATTCACATTTTTCGCCTCGGCGAGGCTATACTAAATGGAATGTAATATTTCGCAAGTTCTTTGGTTAGGTCTCATTGATATCTATCAGTATGCCAAAAATTGTTTAAATATTCCAAGCGGTTAAGTCACTATCACCAATTTTCACAAACGGGTTACGGACGGACAGACAGACAAACCATATATGACTTGGCGGCCATTTTGGTCATGTGACCTGGACCCCATGAGCAAATTTTGGTTTCCCCTATCCCATAGAGGCTCCATATGAAATTTGACTTCAATCGGCCCAACGGTTTCCGAGGAGAAGCAGTTCGAAAATTTTCACATTTTTCGCCTCGGCGAAGCTATACTAAATGGAATGTAATATTTCGCAAGTTCATTGGTTAGATCTCATTGATATCTATCAGTATGCCAAAAATTGTTTTAATATTCCAAGCGGTTAAGTCACTATCACCAATTTTCACAAACGGGTTACGGACGGACAGACAGACTGACAGACTGACAGATTGACCGATTGACCGAATGACAGAATGACACGGTGATTTTAGGGCACTCTTAGAAAATCAACCGACTTCAGTCGGTCGCTTTTTCTGCGGATCGTGCAATTGGGACAAGACCACACTGACCATAAATCGAGACTCTGAGTATGGGACGAGAGGGGCAGGTGGTGTTATTTCTCCAAACACTACTCTCATATTACAGACTGAGAAATATCCAACTTTTGTCTGGATTATATCATCGCAGTAACTATTAACCGACTAAACTCCTCCCTTGATACAGTGACTTGTATAATTCGTAGTTGGTTTAAACAACAATTTATTAAGTATAGTAATATGTACAACACAAGCATACACAAATGACAAAAAGGTTCAGATACAAGCTTATCATAGCTTATGTTCAACCTTCTCCCAGCATAAATGTAAGGTACAAAACTAGAAATTGTGTTTGTGAAACACTATGCCCCTAACCATATGCTTGTCCCTTAATGGGACAGTAAACAGTACCTCATGATCAATTGCATTAAAAATAAACCTGTCAAATATTAACAGATTTTAAACAAAAGTTACTCAGGTAATCTATGCCTTAGGAGCAAACACACTGCCAAATATCATGAGCCTAGCTCATGTGGTTCTCCAGTTATTTTGTTCACAAGGTTTCCCTATAGGCAAAATGTATAAGTCCAAAAAGGGGCATAACTCCATTAAATATTTTCGGAATTTCGTCAAAAGTTAATCAGGTCATTTACACATTAGACCCAAACTGTATACCAAATATCATGAGCCTAGCTCAAGCGGTTCTCCAGATATTTTGTTCACAAGGTTTCCATATAGCCACAATGTATAAGTCCAAAAAGGGCCATAACTCAATCAAATATTTTCGGAATTTCGTCAAAAGTTAATCAGGTCCTCTACACATTAGACCAAAATTGTATGCAAAATATCATGAGCCTAGCTCAAGCGGTTCTGCAGATATTTTGTTCACAAGGTTTCCCTAGAGCCACAATGCATAAGTCCAAAAAGGGGCATAACTCCATTAAATATTTTCGGAATTTCGTCAAAAGTTAATCAGGTCATCTACACATAAGACCCAAAATGTATGCCAAATATCATGAGCCTAGCTCAAGCGGTTCTCCATATATTTAGTTCACAAGGTTTCCCTATAGCCACAATGCATACATGTAAGTCAAAATACTCCGTTAAATATTTCCGGAATTTGGTCAAAAGTTAATCAGGTCATCTACCCATTAAACCCAAACTGTATGCCAAATATCATGAGCCTAGCTCAAGCGGTTCTCCAGATATTTTGTTCACAAGGTTTCCCTATAGCCACAATGCGTAAAAAAAAAAGGGGCGTTACTCCGTTAAATATTTTCGGAATTTCGTCCAAAATTAAGCAGGTCAATTACACCTTAGACCCCAACTGTTTACTAAATATCATGGGCCTAGCTCAAGTGGTTCTCCAGATGTCTTGCTCACAAGGTTTCCCCATAGGCACAATGCATAAGTCCGAAAAAAGGTGAAACTCTGCAAAGACAAGTCCGGCGAAAAAAAATAATATACATGTCCGCTTATTTTTCATACACATTCCATATATGAAATTTCGAGATCCTAGCTCAAACCATTCTTGAGTTTCCTACAGGGTGAAAGCGTAACGGACAGACAGACAGACAGACAGACAGACAGACAGACGGACAGACAGACAAGACAGAACCAATATGCCCCATCAACTTCTTCGAAGTTAGGGGCATAACAAACGCGTGTAGAATACAAATAATACTATCGTTAAACGAAGTTAACAAAATAAAAAGAATGTCTTGACCATTTTATATTAAAACAAGAGGCCCATGGGCCACTATGCTCACCAGAGCTCATGTGGGCACTGCCCGATTGCAGCCATGTATTTTAACATGATATCATTTTAATCTGCCAAGAGAACCTCCATATCCAAATGAGCACCCATGTGGATTCAGTATATGAAACATTAGGCCTTTTCTGAAGTAGATGGGTGGGGCATGGACCCAATGGAGCCCTGGTTGGTATCACTAAATGTGTCGTATCACACTAGGATGTATGGCTGGATATATAAAGCCTCTTAAACAGTGGAGGGGTTGGAGTATGCCCTGTCGATCACAGGAAAGCCCAAGATTGTTGTCCCTAAATGTGTCTTATCATAAGGACCAAGTATATATATGGTTTAGGGGTGGGAATCTGAACAGTTTCCGAGATATTAGGCCCTTTTATGTAGTGGAAAGGCCCCTGCGGACACCCCTACAGTAGGTTTGCTAATAATAAGGAACAAGAACATACATGATTATGGGGTGGGGATTTGAATGGTTTCTGAAATATATGGCCTTTTATAAAGTGGAAGTGCGGGGCACATTGCCTCAGCAAAAAGAGACCCCAAGTTGGTGTGACTGAACGAGTATTATCATAAGGAACAAGAATATATATGGTTTAGGGGTGGGGAGCTGAACGATTTCTGAGATATATGGCTTTTAATGAAGTCAAGCGGTGGGGCATGGCCCGGGCATGCCCCAGGGACTCACAAGCTGGTGTCACTGAATGCGTCTTATCATAAGAAAGATGAATATATATGGTTTAGGGGTGTGGCTCTGACCAGTTTCTGAGATATAAGGCCTTTTCTGAAGTGCAGGGGTGGGCAAGGCCCTGGGGGACCCCCGGTTGGTGTCAATGAATGTGTCTTATCATAAGGAACAAGAATATATATGGTTTAGGGGTGAGGATCTGTAAGGTTTCCAAGATATCGTGATATTATGATATGGAGGGGGTGGGGCATGGCCCCAGAACATCCCTTGGGACCCCCAGGTTGGTGTCACTGAATGCATCTTATCATAATGAACGAGAATATATATGGTTTAGGGGTGGGGATCTTTAAGGTTACTGGGATATTGGGCCTTTTATGAAGTGGAGGGGGTGGGGCATGGTCCCGGCACATCCCGGGGGACTCCCAGGTTGGAGTCATTGAGTCATCTTATCATAAGGAACAAGAATATATATGGTTTAGGGGTGGGGATCTCAATGGTTTCTGAGATAAATGGCATTTTATGAAGTGGAGGGGGTTGGGCATGTCCCCGGCACATCCCGGGGGACCCCCAGGTTGGTATCACTTAATGCATCTTAGCATAAGGAACAAAAATATATATTGTTTAGGGGTCGGGATCTGAATTGTTTCTGAGATAAATGACATTTTATGAAATAGAGGGGGCAGGACATGTCCCCGGCACATCCCGGGGGACCCCCAGGTTGGTGTCACTTAGTTCATCTCATCACAAGGAACAAGAATATATATGGTTTAGGGGTTTGGATCTGTATGGTTTCTGAGATATAAGGCATTTTATGAAGTGGAGGGGGTGGGGTAAGGCCCCGGCACAACATAGGGGACCCCTAAGTTGTCATAAAAGCATATGGCTGAGAGAAGTTTACTTAAGGAACATGTTTATGTAAGTTTTGTCAAAATATCTGCAAAGACTTGGCAGTAAGTGCCATTTTTCAGTTTTCCCTATTATAAGTCATGGAAACTCTAAGTTGCCATAGCAACAAAACTGAAAGGCCAAGTTTCATAAAAAACACAAAACCTGTAAAGGCATAATGGTGAATATTTTCATAAAGTCTCAGCCTTCTAGAGCATATGGTTTCTGAGGAGATGATTTTTTAAGTATTGTTTTGTCTATTTTTTGCAATTTGGTTTCCATGGCAACCAATAAAAATGGGCAGACGGCCTAAAATCGTAAGGCAGATAGTAGATTGCCTAAGGAACATTTCTATGAAAGTTTTGTCAAAATATCTGCAGAGGCTTGGCAGTAAATGCCATTTTTCAATTTTCCCCATTATAAGTATGTGGAAACTACAAGTTGCCATAGCAACCAAATTAATGAGCCGATTTTGATAAAAAAACACAAACTTTCAATCCCCAAGCCCAAGGATGCTACAGATAAAATTTGGGCCCAATCGGCCTAGTGGCTTCAGTGGAGATGTCGTTTGAAAGTGTTAACGACGACGAAGACGCAGACGCAGACGACGACGACGGACAATGACCATCCTATAAGCTCCCCCGGAGCCTTGGGCTCTGGTGAGCTAACAAGAGAGCCATAATGGCCTTGGATCGCTCACCTGATCCATAGTGTAACAAGTGGGGAGGAGAGGGGCATTATTTGCTCCATCCCGGCCTATAATTTGCATATTCTTGAGGAAGGTCTAAACGATGAAGCTCCATACAAAATATCAAAGATCGGAGCCTTCTAGTTCAAACAAAAAGCCTTTAAATGTTTGACCTATATAAATATATATAAAACCTGCCCCGGGACCATGTTTGGCCGCAGGACTATAATTTGAAAAATCTTAGTAGAAATACCAAGACGAAGCTTCATACCGGATATCAAAAACCTTGGCCTTCTGGTTTCAGACAAGAAGGTTTTCAAAGGTTTTCCCAATGTGAGTATATTTACAGTAAATGGGCCCCGGGATGGGCCCATTTTTGGCCCCAAGGCTATAATTTGAACAAATTGGTAGAGGTCCACTAGATGAAGCTTCATACCAAATATATCAAAGACCTTGGCCTTCTGGTTTCAGACAAGAACATTTTCAAATGTTTTACCTATATAAGTCTATGTAAAACCAGTGAGCACCGGGGTTGGCCCATTTTTGGCCGAGGGGCTATAATTTGAGCAGTCTTGTTAGAAGTCTACTAGACAAAGCTTCATACCAAATAGCAAAGACCTAGGCCTTGTGGTTTCAGACAAGAGCATTTTCAAATGTTTTCCCTACATTAATCTATGTAAAACCAGTGGGCACCGGCGTGGGCTCATTTTTTGGACCCAGGGCTATAATTTGAGCAATCTTGGTAGAGGTATACTACACTAACCTTCATACCAAATATCAAAGACCTGAGCTTTCTGGTTTCGAGCAATAAGATGTTTAAATGTTTTCCGTATATAAGTTTACATGTATGTAAAACCAGTGGACCCCGGGGCGGAGCTATATTTGGCCCCAGGGCTATAATTTGAACAACCTTAGCCGAGGCTCACTAGACAAAGCTTCATATCGAATATCAACCACCTGTGCCTTTTGTCTAAGACAAGAAGATTTTTAAAGGTTTTCACTATGTAAGTCTATGTAAAACCAAGGGCCCCGGGGCGGGGACATTTTTGGCCCCAGGGCTTTAATTTGTATAATCTTGGTAGAGGTCCACTAGATAAAGCTACACACCAAATATCAAAGACTTAGGCCTTGCGGTTTCAGAGGAGAAGTTTTTTTTCTAAATAAGTCAATGTAAAACCAAAGGGCCCCGGGCGGGAGCATGTTTGGCCTCAGAGCTATAATTTGAAGAAGATTGATAGAGGTCTACTAGATGAAGTTACACACAAAATATTAAAGACCTTGGCCTTGCGGTTTCAGAGAAGAAGATTATTTAAGGTTTGTAATATATAAGCCGATGTAAAACCAAAGGACCCCGAGGCGGGGGCATATTGGCGCAATGGCTATATTTTAAATAATCTAGGTAGATGTCCACTAGATGAAGCTGCAAACCCAATATCAAGACCTGGGCCTTGTGGTTTCAAAGGAGAAGAATTTTTAAAATTTTCCCTATATAAGACAATATAACACTAAAGTGGCCCGGGCGGGGACATTTTGGCGCAAGGGCTATAAGTTGAACATCTTGATAGAGGTCCACAAGACGAAGATTCATAGCAAATATCAAACACCTGAGCCTTCTGGTTTCAGACAAAAATATTTTAAGTGTTTTCACTGTATAAGTCGATGTAAAACCAAAGGGCCCCTGGGCGGGGACATTTTTGGTGCAACGGCTATAATTTGAACAATCTTGGCAAAGGTCCACTAGATGGAGCTACACACCAAATATCAACGATCCGGGCCTTGTGGTTTCAGATGAGAAGATTTTTAAAGATGTTTACAATACAAGTCAATGTAAAACTAAAGTGGCATATGTGGCGCGAGGGCAATAATTTGAACAATCTTGATAGAGGCCCAAAAGACGAAGCTTCATGCCATATATCAAATACCTGAGCCTTCTGGTCTCAGACAAAAAGATTTTTTAAGGTTTTCTTATGTAAAAACAAAGGGCCATGGGGCGGGGGCAGTCTTGGCCCCAGGGCTATATTTTTAACGATCTTGGTAGAGGTCTACTAGATGAAGCTACACACCAAATATCAAAGACCTGGTATTTGATGTTTCAGAGGAGAAGATTTTTAAAGATTATTTCTAAATAAGTCAATGTAAAACCAAAGGGCCCCGGGACATATGCATTTTGGCCCCGGGGCTATAATTTGAACAATCTTGATAAAGGTCCACAAGACGAAGCTTAATACCAAATATCAAACACATGAGCCTTCTGTTTTCAGACAAGAAGATTTTTAAAACTTTTCCCTATGTAAGTCAATGAAAAATCAAAGGGCTCCGGGGCGGGAACATTTTTGGCCCAAGGGCTATAATTTGAACAATCTTGGTAGAGGTCCACTATATGAAGCTACACACCAAATATCGAAGATCTGGGCCTTGCAGTTTCAGAAGAGAAGATTTTTAAGTTTTCATTAAAAATCTATTTTTGGCTCCCGTGACCTTGATGTGCAACGGACCGGAACCATTTGAACAACTTTGAAATGGGACCACCTTTGGATCATTCCTGTGCAGTTTTGTCAAAATCCGATCTGTGGTTTAGGAGGAGATGTCGTTTGAAGAAATTGTTTACGGGCGGACGCACGGACGGACGCACGACGGACGAAAAGTGATCCCAAAAGCTCACCTCGTCCCTACGTGACAGGTAAGTTAAAAAGAGAGAGAGCGAGAGAGAGAGTGAGAGAGAGAGAGAGAGAGAGAAATCAAATAAAATAAAATTAAAAAATGTTGACCAAGGTTTCCCGGATGGTTTCCATACAAGGTCGCAGTCCCGGCTTAGCGACAGCACAAAGATTTTTTTTTTCAATAACTTTATATCAAAACGTTTGATTGAATAATGTATTTGTGTACAGCATAAAAATCATTTCATTTTCTGCTTTCGATAAATTTGAATCCCCAAATAAAAGCGTCTTCAGGGTCAGATGAAGGATGAAGGATGACAGATAGAAGGCGTATTCGTGTTAGTTGATAGTTTGGACATTCAATTTGTCGTTTCTGTCTTCGAATGTATATTCCCTACACTGTTCTAGCATAACGCGGAATTTTCACAGATGAGACATGAAGCTGTATTTTTGCCAGAACAACAAAATTTGGAGTCTGCAGTGAAGCCTGAACTATAGTTTACACCAAGTGCACTTGAGACATGCACGCCAAGTGCACTATTTGCATTAAAATGATAGTAAATTTGTGCTCCTGACGTAAACAACAGTTGCATAAATGTGTAAACTTAGGTTCTTACCCCACTGTATAGCATGTCTGTCGACGCAGCTCTAATATGGGCCTGCGTATGACAAAACCTGCAATAGGACTCGCGCCACCAGCAAGGATTCAGATCAGCCTGTGAATCCGCGTAGTCTGATCAGAGTCTTCGCTGTTTGAATTAGTCTTATAAAGCCTCCAAGTTATCCAGAGAGTACTAAGCGAAGACTGACAGTATGCCCAGGTTGCTCTGTGTTTTCGCTGGCTGCACTGATCGTATTGTAGGTTTTGTTATGATCAGGCTCATATCAAACAATGCAGATCCTGGTCAGGTCGCTTCGAATGAGCAGCTCGATTATGGTCTACACTCAAACTTCGTATTGGTGTTATTTGGTTATTTGTTTTCTTCATATTTTTTTCGTGGTTGTTTTAGGGGACGGTCAAAACTATTGCTCTTCGTGCCTCGGATGACCCCATGCATTTTCTTTTGACTTCGGCCCTCGGCCTCGGGCAATAGTGCTTGGGGTCGTCCTTCGAGCCTCGAAGCAATAGTTTAATTATCCCATAACAGCCATGACATAACTGTAAATGAACTTTTCATTCCTATGGATCCAATTTGATTTGCATATGCCTGGGTCAATATGAACTGCCATAGGGAGGGATTTTTGGTGTTGTCACAAATATGTCGGTTAAAATGAGTTTCAATATCAAATCCTATGTCTTGCGGAAAAACAGCCGAAATGTTCTTTTCTCATCAAACACACGTTTTTGAGCCGGCTCATGAGAAGGAGGCACATATCGCATAAGAGACATTATTAATTGATTATCCTATATTACACAAAGTCAATCAATATTCAAAAATCATAAATCATGTTTTTAATTGCGTCAATTAATAAAATTGTCATTAATCAAGTAATTTCGTATTGGCCCAGTTACAGGTCCTCGGTCAGCTGTATTGGCCTCGGCCTTCGGCCTCGTGCCAATACAGCAGACCTCTGACCTGTACCTGGGCCAATACGAAATTACTTCATTAATAACATTATAAGATAAAGTTTAGCCGTGCATAAGCAGGCAGCAAAACCGGCTAGACAACGACCGCCCTTCGCGTGAAGTTACCTCAAGGTCTTTTCCTCATGTTTTCAGCAGCAAACATTACGAAACCACGCCTATATAAAGAGGATCTTACATGAGTGCTCATGTATTATTGAATTTATTAAACGAGTTGAGGAAAACGTATAAAATGCGAGGCTTGCCGAGCATTTTATTCCTTTTCCTCAACGAGTTTAATAAATTCAATAATACATGAGCACGAATGCAAGATTCTATTTATCATATGACATTTAAAACGCATTTTATTCACGATTGTCTACAAAAATATCAATATTCCGCCATTAGTAAACGCGACGTCGTTAAGGACGTCGTACATGTAACGTTACGGGATATATCTAACTAATTTGCATATTTAATCCACTAGTGGATTATCGAAAATATAACATGACGTTATTACACTCTCAGACGCGACGTCATATGATAAAAATGCAATGTAAACTTTTCCCCAAAACAAAAAAAAAACGAAACTTTTAAGATAAAAATTGTGATTTATTTCTTATTTCTGGTCAAACTATAGATTGTGGGTATTCGTTAGAACCGCCTCATGGAGGGTTATTTTAACCCAGTTTCGGAGGGGCTCAGTTTAGAGAAAAAAGCGAACAGGCAGCACAGAAAGCGTCTCTTTTTTAATGGTTGGAGGTTTCTGTATTCCTTACCTGGCTCGTAGTATGAATTTACGACGACATTTGCCATCTTAATTCCTGCGACAACGTATTTCTGTTCAAACTTTACACTGACGCAAAATTCTTCATCTGTTAGCTGAAAAATACATTGGAGTGCAGTATCGTCACTCATCAATTTGAAAGTGCAAACAAAAGCCTATATCAAGAGTATATATTTATGTGTTCCCCATAAAGACATGTCTATACAGGTGAGTACTGCAGGCTGTCTTTGGGTATATACCGGTCAGTTTTGTCAGAATTTGAAGTGTATGAATCTGGATGATGACATTATCGTGTTTGAGAACTAACAGAGTTAATAATTTGTTTGTTTGATTTGAGGATTAACGTCCCAGTCAACACTGTAAAGGTCATTTTGGAGAGATCGCTTCCAATTTTGTGGAACTTTTACCCGACATTGAGATGAAATGGCATCCCAATGAAGCCAAAAGGGTTTATAAACATGGATGATCCGACATGCACCGCTTTGCCTGGGCAGGCTTTGATCCTCTAAGTGGTTTGTGTATGGTCAGTTTCAGCTCTGCGTGAACGCACATGCAGCCCATCTATTTCTCCAAGCCTCGATGGGCGGGGACCAACCCTTGTTAAGAAGGTTCTCAGTACAAAAGTAACATGGTTTGTGTTGTTTTCGATCAGAAACGGTCATTTTTCAATTTAAGACACGTTTTACATTTTCCATATTAAAAACAGAAGTGAACGCAAAGTAAAGATTAGCATTCACTTTGGTCCAGTGCTGGCATAAGTGAGGTGATATGCAGAACCCATAACTACACCATGCCAGGTAATGGTCAAAGTAATGAAGGTCACAAATTTGAGCCTTGAATTCGGTGTTCGTTCCATATTGTTTTTACTCATGGAAGGATTTTATTTATTTATTTTGTCAAATTTTGGGATGATGTCCTAAATAGAAGTGAATGCAATGATCGGGAATCGAAACAATTTACCTACAGCTCCCATCAGAAACACCAAAGGGAAAGATACACAAACACGAAACAAAAGACCCTAATGAAAACATCAATAGCGGAAAGCCAAACGAACAGTTACTTTCCATCAAAATGACCAATTGGCTATCCAAAACAAAATAATATATTAAGCGATACAAACACTCAAAGACAAACTATAACACAACTTAACCGCGACACAAGAACCACCTTGGAACGTTCATGGAAACGAATTCCATTGTGTGGGGCTTAAATCGATTTTACGTGGCCACAATCCTCGCCCTTACTTCCGTCGCGATTTAGACAAATAATTTGTTTAGTCCGCTAGATGGCCTCCTAGCCCACCAGCGCAACATCTCCGTGAACAGAAAAAATCAGACAACCACTGAGATGAAACAACGGTGAGAACTCTACAGAAACACCCTTATTTGTTTGTTTGTATTGGGGTTTAACGGCCCAGTCATCACTATTTAGGTCATTTTGTACCAGTCAGTTATCTTATTCACACTTTTCCAGGACAGACATATACGTAAGCGGTTAAACAGTACAGTGCACATTCTTTCGCCAGAAACTGACAACTGCCCTTCATGAATCAGCGGAAGGGAGAGAATGAACTTAGAAAAGATTTCATGATCAATCTCCACGAAAGAATGTTGCTGATCCCGGGAGGTATCCTGATCACCAGTCAAACGCACCTCTGACTGAGCCACCAAGGCTAAACCCGTAACTCAGCCATGCCGACTCAAGGTCATGGTCCAAATTAAGATCGAGTGTTTGATCCTTGAGTGTTGTGCCCCCTCCATATCTCCTTGACCCCTGGAAGGATTTTATCAAACATTGGTCAACTGTTGGCCTAGGTGGGGTGATGTGAAGAACCCATAACTCAACCATGCGGACTCAAGTTGAATGTCACAAATGAAGATCACGAGTTTGAGTCTTGAATTTCGTGTCTGCTCTACATATTTTTTACCCGGGGTAGATTTTTTGTCAAACTTTACTCAAGTGTTGGCCTTAGTGAGACGATAGAACCCGTTACTCAACGATGCCGGGTCAAACGCACAATTGAATGTCACGAGTTTGAGCCCTGGATTTAGTGTCGGCTCCTTGTTTCCTTTAACCATGGAACTCCGGCAGGGATATGGCTATCACTCAGACTGATTTCTTGTTATGTTAATTTACATTTTGTTTCCAGCCCGATCACAGGCGGCCGTATATACGATAGAAATTTCGCAAAAAAATATGGAAGAAACCAAAACCGTTCCAATTGGCAAAAGGATTTGTTTCCTGGCTCAGTCTATTTCATTTCTTTTGTCTGTGAAAACCTGCCGCTTTTGAAACTCAGGCATTGTCTGTATTAAGCTCGGCCAATCAATTATGCTCATTTTAAGTCCAATACATTATGCACTTTTTACAAAGTTTAGGCTAATATCTGCAGCCTCCTAGGGGAGGTTCTGTAGACATAACGATGGCTAAAGCAGAATACGTTACCAGGGTACAACTATGTAACATGCATGAAACGAGCATATGCCTCAGGAGTGGTTGGTAACTTTTAACCAGTCAGGCCCAGCAAAACATGTACACTTCACAATCTTCTGCTCTGTGGTGCTTCCAAAGTATAGACTTTTCACAGAAATACGTCAATATAGAGGCGATTTACCCTGACTACAGAAGAAACGAATGAAGAAAAGCACACATAGAGGTCCTTATAAAGACTGTAATAATGTATTCTTTACGTAATTAAGTAAGATGTCTTTTTAATGATGATGGAGGAATCATCACGATACAAATATGATGTTTTATTAGAAACATACTTTTACATACGTGTTCTTAGAACTTGTTTCTTTGTGTTAGCGCATTGTCGGTTTATCGCCATGTCACAATCAGTCGCGGCTTATTTTTGTTCTGATGTGCCTCTGAGTGTGTGTATCGCTGACATTATTTTGTTTTGGATAGCCATTGGCCATTTTGTGGGAAAGTGACTGTTCTTTTGACTTTCCGCTGTTGACGTTTCCATTAGGCTCTGGTTATTTCATGGTTGTGTTTATTTCCGTTTCGTTTCACTGATGGGTGCTCTGGTTTAATTTTATCGATTCCTTATCATTGCTTTCACTTCTTTTTACCAGTAGGCAGTAAGGTTTGTTATTTTTCCTATCGTGTACAAACTTAAGTCGGTCTCTGAACATTTCCTTGGTTAAGAGTGTTGCTACATTTAGATTGTAGCTAAAATCACTGAATGTGCCTTTAAAACTCTTTCGATAGGTATTAACTATTTATAATATATAAGTATTTAGCAGTGTTAAACTTTCACCAATACACATCATACGGCCTTTTGACTCCTTTGCAGTCTTGGCATCTACCACAGAAGAAGGAAGGTTATAACAATGAAGAACAGTTCTGTGAGAAACATTCCTCAGGCCACCCATGTAGGGGACTGTTTTGTTACACGAACAAGCACCTAAAGAACTGTGTGTTATTTAATTTTGATGTCTTTGCAGATTCTTTCGGCGATAGGGCTCGTTGATGGACGTAAAAACTCAACACAAACAAATACAACAAGATCAGGTATCTTACTTCGTTGGAGGTATTGTATCAGTAATTGTGCTTTTAAATGAAGTTTAAGGAGAACTGTGCACGACAGGCATGCAGGGATGGTCTATCCAGTTCGGTAAGTATGTCACAGATGCTACTTTTCTTCCGCTATCACCAACAGGTCGACCGGAATCCGAATCAGAATTGTGGCGGGTGAGAGGTCAAATAACATTCATACAACAAGACCTGTGATATGGGATGTTGGTCCCAAGCTCTCACAAAAGAGATAAACTTAGCTACACTATCCTCAGCACCTTCAGTTGTGATACTGATTGAATCGGGAAAGGAATTCCAATCTCTAATAGTCTGAGGTATGCAATATTCTTTATACATGTCAGTTCTTGCAGTAGGGGTATGAAACAGCAGTGAATGGGGATTTCTACAGCGCGTAGCTCGGGGAAAATGTCATCTGTTGGTATGCTGGCAGCATCCTTTAGACCTTTACATAACAATATGAGCCTACTGTCTCTTCTCCTTTTCTTGAGAGACTCCCATCTCATTTTGTCGTGTATTCCAGTTATACTCACAGTTATAAAGCAGTAATTGCTTGTTACAAATCTAGTAGCTCTGTTCTGAACTTTTTCAACTACCTTATTCCAAGAATGGGCGAACAAGCCCTTAATACGCTGCCTGTTTTACATATTGATGGTGGGCCCAGTGATGAAGATTGCGCCCCTAGGAAACCAAGCGGTCTATTTGCCTAGTACACAATGTTACTAATGTGTGTATTCAATCTCGAATCGTGTGTGTGTTTGTTTTGTTTGATTTGGTGTTTAAAGTCCCCGCCAACACTGTATAAGTCATTTTGGAGACGTTTCTGCCAATTTTATGGGATTATACCCGACATTGAGATGAAATGACATCTCAAACACTGCCTCCAAATGAAACGAATAGGTTTTATAAGCAGAGCGGCCCGATTCGCACTGCTTTGCCTGGGCAAGTTAAGATCTTCTAAGCGGTTTATCAGAACAGTGATCGGTATCAGCTGTGCGTGGACGCATCATGCTGCCCATCTATTTCTTCAAGCCCAGATGGGTGGGACTGCAAATCGTGTGTGATTGTCCGACCAAGGTATTTAATGGAATCCACTTCTCGAAAGCCGTTCCGTCCAAATTGGAAGAAGCTTCAGTAGTTATATTGGTTCTCTTTCTTGTCAATAATGCATGATATTGCATTTAACGAGCCGAAATCCCATGCCCAATTTTCGTGCCCAACATCCTTGTCTATCTATATAATTCTGAAGTTCACTGAGTTCTCTGTATATCTAATATCCCGGAAGCAGACACAGTCGTCTCATTTCTGAGTCCACGCCAGTAGACATATCACCAACGTGCTGCTGGAATAACAGTGGACAAAGAAAGTCCCTTGTGGGACCTCAGACAAAACTTGAGCCCACTCCGAAGATTCACCATTAGCAACAACTCGCTGTTTTCTATAGCAAAGAAAGGAATCTATCCACTTGAGAGTCTTTCTCCTAATTCCGTAGCCAAATAATTCCGATTTCAGAAGCTCAAGTGGGGTTTGTGTCTAAGGCCGTCTCGAAGTCAAGAACAAGTGTTACCACCTGTGTGCAAATTGAGAAGAGGTTGGCATCATATCCAAAGGAACCAGGACATTAGTATTTTTAGACTTATTTTTTTTTTGTTTTTGTTTTTGTTTTCGCATCCAGCCAGAAAAAGGATAATGCATACAAAACACTCCTCGGATAAGGTAGGTAATGGCAGTTTGCCATCCTAATGTTATTGCAGATTCAACAGGTTGCGAATGTCAAGAAGACAGCAATCGAGATTGTCAGTAATCTTGATGCCAAAATATTGGCGGATCAAATTTTGCCTTATGTTTGCTGCTCAAGTAAGTAGTTTGAGAAGTGCCGTGACAACCTAGTTTGATTTTTGGCAACATTGAACTCCATCTGCCAATCAGCCTCCTGATGTGCTAGCCGGCTCAGGTAACTTGTGGAGTGAGACAGTCATGAAATTATACAGCACGCAGGCTCCAGGGCGAATCTAGAAGAATAGACTGCAGTCCATCATCCGTCGTCGGATTCTGAGGCCCACAATCCATCGTCGGCATCTTCAAAATTTCTAATAAGTATCTCCTTTAACAAAAGGGCCCTGATTCGCCCACCTGAGTGTCACTGTCTCTAGTACATACTAATTTTGGCTCTGGTGATCATCTTGTTGGTCAGAGAGAAATGATTGTAGCTATGTTGGAAGGGAGTCACCTAGGCAACAGTCGTGTAAAGTTTGAATCAAATTGGCCCAAGGGTTTAGAAGGAGTTCGCGTTTGAAGCAAATTTTTAAATGATTTTCTATTTTTAGCTTTAGTGGCCATTTTGTTCACCGAAGCGGGATCGTTTAAGGTATATGCAAATGTCAACCAGACACGTGAGCTAAAATTTACGGTTGTTTATAATGTCGACAAATTTCTAGAAAAGCAACTCATAATGTTCCAAATTATATGAATAATCATAAAATATGCTAATTAAAAAGTGTATTTCTGTTTTTAGAAGAAAAAATAATAAATTACTTAATTAGAAAATTACCTTTCAAAATGGTCAATTTTTGAACATCGGTTTCTCCATTGTCCTTCCTCGGAAACATTCAGTTTTTACATTAACCTAAAGTATATTCCATGTCCTAGCAAGGACGAGAAGTAGTTTTTCCCTTATAATGTCGACAAATTTCTAGAAAAGCAACTCATAATGTTCCAAATTATATGAATAATCATAAAATATGCTTATTAAAAAGTGTATTTCTGTTTTTAGAAGAAAAAATAATAAATTACTTAATTAGAAAATTACCTTTCAAAATGGTCAATTTTTGAACATCGGTTTCTCCATTGTCCTTCCTCGGAAACATTCAGTTTTTACATTAACCTAAAGTATATTCCATGTCCTAGCAAGGACGAGAAGTAGTTTTTCCAAAAATTTCAACAATAACAATATATCCATTCTTTTAAACACCCAGCGAACGGTCATTTTGACAGCCATTACTGTATACATGGTTGGTAAATTCTCCAGGTAAAACAGGGGTATAAACATGCTAATCGTGGGTAAAATATCCTGCACAACGGATTTTATTCTAACTATTTTTATGTCTAGATCATGATTTCCTTTATTCTTCCGTTAAGTTGGTAAATATTATTATGCATTAAAAAAATACAAGAGTGGAAAATCGTTTGATTTGTCCAAAAGCCATAATAACGATCTGACAGAATTTTTATTATCGCTACGCTTATTTACCCCAGTGCTAAATTTAATCCGTGCGTCATACTGTGTACATGGATGACAATGTATAGTGAACTCTACATGTTGATAGGGGTTCTATCGGCATGGATATAATGTTATAATGCCAGTTTTTTTTGGAAAAATCACGTCTCGTCGTTGTTAGTACGCACACTAAAGTATATTTTGGTGTAAAAATGGTATGTTCCTAATGAAGGACAATGGAGAAACATACGTTCAAAAATGGACCATTTTTAAATGTAATTTTCTTACAAAGTGAATATTTATTTTTTTCTTCCAACAACAAAAATACATTTTTTAATATGCATGTTTTATATTTATTCTTTTAATTTGGAACATCATTGGTTGTTTTTCTAGAAATATGTCAACATTCTAAACACCCATGAATTTTAGCTCACGTGCCAGGAAGACATTTTCATAGTCCTTAAGCTATTTTGGTAGAGGGTCATCTATATTCCTACGAAGTTTGTAAGAAATTGGCTCAAGGGTACAGGAGGAATGTCGTCTGAAGATTTTTTCTATCTTTAGCTCTGGTTGCCTTCTTGTTTGTCAGAGCAAAACGATTTTAGATTTTTGGTAGTGAGTCACTAAGGCAGCATTCCTGTGAAGTTTGAATCCAATTGGCACAAGGGATTAGGAGGAGTTCGCGTTTGAAGCAAATTTACGCTGTCTTTCTAATGTTAGTTCTGGCAGCCATTTTGTTCATCCGAGCAAAATCGTTTTAGCTATTTCGGTAGAAGGTAATCTAAGCATTATTTATATGCAGTTTGAATGAAATTACACATGAGACCCCAGGGTGGGAAAATTAAATGTGATCATAAGATCTGGGTTTCACTATCAAGAGGGCCACCATGCCCATACCTGGTAAAAGACTTTGCAAATAAAAATCAAAAATGAGTTCCTTTAAGAGCAATGGAAACATTCATAAGAAAGAAGATGGGTCACACCACGCAGTCTCGGCCAACAAAGCCCCATCAGCGACCCCGCAATGACCCGGCGAAGAAAGCCAGAGGAAACACACCGCAATTTTGCGAACCTCGAATAGGCAGTCGATTCAAAGACTGATATAAACCAAAATGGGGTCCAAATAATTAAAAACATGCCCAGAATATGAGTCCAAACCAATAATTATTTCCGATTTCCCAGAATATTCACGCTGATCTCAAAGGACCAAAAGTAAAATATAAACTGCACTATGGTTGATGTACGGGGAGACGTTTTACGGCCGCCACACGGCACAACACCAGCCGCAGTGAAGGCAAATAAAAATCAAAAATGAGTTCCTTTAAGAGCAATGGAAACATTCATAAGAAAGAAGATGGGTCACACCACGCAGTCTCGGCCAACAAAGCCCCATCAGCGACCCCGCAATGACCCGGCAAAGAAAGCCAGAGGAAACACACCGCAATTTTGCGAACCTCGAATAGGCAGTCGATTCAAAGACTGATATAAACCAAAATGGGGTCAAAATAATTAAAAACATGCCCAGAATATGAGTCCAAACCAATAATTATTTCCGATTTCCCAGAATATTCACGCTGATCTCAAAGGACCAAAAGTAAAATATAAACTGCACTATGGTTGATGTACGGGGAGACGTTTTACGGCCGCCACACGGCACAACACCAGCCGCAGTGAAGGCAAATAAAAATCAAAAATGAGTTCTTTTAAGAGCAATGGAAACATTCATAAGAAAGAAGATGGGTCACACCACGCAGTCTCGGCCAACAAAGCCCCATCAGCGACCCCGCAATGACCCGGCAAAGAAAGCCAGAGGAAACACACCGCAATTTTGCGAACCTCGAATAGGCAGTCGATTCAAAGACTGATATAAACCAAAATGGGGTCAAAATAATTAAAAACATGCCCAGAATATGAGTCCAAACCAATAATTATTTCCGATTTCCCAGAATATTCACGCTGATCTCAAAGGACCAAAAGTAAAATATAAACTGCACTATGGTTGATGTACGGGGAGACGTTTTTCCAGAAGCTTGAAATTTGATATGCTGCATTTGGAGACTGTAGGCCTATCGGAATCGTTTTTCCAAGCCTTATTTTAGGTCAAGGTCAAATACATTTGAATGGGAAAGTAGGATACAGTGAATATTTTCCGAAGTTATTTTTCCAGAAACAACATCAATACACGCAGATTTGTTTTCCCGTCAGTTGGTATTAAGTGTCGTGTGATGGCGATCCAATGTTTCCCAAGGTTTCATCATAGTGCAGATTATATTTCTATTGCAAATGAAATCACTGAGTCAATTTTGATGTCTTGAAAGCAAAAGAAATACTGCTTAAATTCTCGTCGACAGCAGTTGTTGCGACGTAAAGTGATGCTCTGTAAGAGTCTATTATAAACTCTGTGTCTATTGTTTACCCAATTCCAAAGGCACTTTTATGAAATAGACGGATTAAGTCCCACCTTATTAATGTTATCCACCATAAATTAATAAAGGTTCTACGATTTTTTCGTTATTAACCGCATGGTTCACACAAAACGTTCCATGAAAAAAAAAGTTAAAGAAAAAATTGAAATATTCATTCACAATCATAAAACATTAGAAATAAGTGCTAAGCTGGCCGTTTCAGCATTTTTAATGATATCCTTGTACTTCTTTATGTTGAATCAGATCAAAACTGAATCGAGTAGCCAAGATCTTTTCTCTATACCTTAATGATCCTAAGTATTGAGACAGATAGGCCAACTAAAACATGCAGACTGCTGTCTGAAGAAGCAGTCTGATCAGTTTCCTCACTATTCGCCATTACTTCTGCACCTTTAGGACTCCTTGCTGGATTGTGAAACAAATTTGTTAAATTGTAGGAGAATTATGGCGAGTCATCAAGGTGTCCGAATTTGTAGGAATTTTTACGGCATATAAACTGGTGTGTACAAGGTCTTGGGACAACGGATAAACGATGACAAAAGCGATAAAATTTAACCACTTTCGGTAAAATTTGTACAGTAGCAATCGATTAAACGAGAGAGAAACATACCTCCTCAAAATAGAAAACAAACCCATCTTCATCCTTCTCTATTTCTTTTGCAGTCCCCTTAGATATTCCATCTGTGCTTGGCGCATACCCAGACACTGCTTTGATACTCAGGATAACCATTCCGCTAGGTTCATTCTGGATTAAGTACCTGGGTGTAGAATATAAGAATCTTTTAGGGTGTGAGGGGTGGATGGAAAAAATCCGTCCCGAGGGACACTGTCCAGCATCACGAGGCTTGCCGAGTGATGCCGGACAGTGATCCCGAGGGACGAATTTTTCTATCCACCCCTCACACCCATATTGGATTCTTTTTCTTGCATACCTTCCATTTCTTAGCGCGGATTTTTAAATTATAAATTATGGGTACTCATTAGAACCGCCTCGATGGGGAGCAGAAACAAGATAAATATCAAAATATGGAGAGACAGAAGCTACACAAAGGAAAGTTAATTGAGAGCATGTTACACTTCTGCAGTGCTTAAAGTCCTAACATATGTCTCTGACATTTAAGGGGAATGCATATACCTTCCGGGGAGGCAACTCATGAAAAAGTATGTTTGTCTCCTATGTCAATAGGGGTCAACTCTTAAAAGAAAAAAAAAAGCTCATCAGGAGCATTTTTGTTTCCTTTAAGAGTAGACCCCTTTTTCCGTAGGACAGGGCTTATTGAAAAGCAAAGTCGACGTTCCGAAAGTTGTTCCCCTTTGAAAACACATCCAAACGACAGTAGGATTCTAGGTATCAGGCATTATTCAAACCTTCCACTTTAAAGACAGGACTGGACTATTTAAGGGAGCACAGGAAAACCTGGGTCATTCTTTGTCTTACCTCTGAAGGGTTAACATCAAATTCTATTTATCTGATTGGCTGTAAATGGAGACCTACTGTGACATTACAATGATTGACATTTTAATAATAAGTGATTGACAGCTCTGCTCTGTTTGAAGCTAACCTTGTTATCTCAGTTATGTAACAGCATAATTGGTTTCAATAATTGGTTTCAATAGACAAACAAAACAATTTAGTCATGATTAATGTATTTATTTTTTTTTTTATTTTTAAATTACAAAGAAAGAAAATACAAACATATTACATAAAGGTTAAATATATAGCATATTTAGTTCTAATATACCAAAAAAAAAAAAATAAAAATAAAATAAATAAATTATAAAAAATTAAAGCTTCAAATTTGTTGAATAAATAAATAAATAAGTAAATAATGTATGAATGAAAGAATTGTTTTTTTAAATTTGATATAATAGAAAGATTTTTCCATTCTTCTTTTTTTTTTCTTATAGAAGAAGAGAAATAAAAAGTAAAATTAATTATACACAGGCAGTCTAAGCAAAATAAATTAAATAAAATCGACACAGCTAAAAAAATGATGGAATGGCTGAATGAATAAAACAGATGTCCAGACTCATCTCATTCTAATCTCAGTTTAGATTTTTTTAAATAAAATATAGATTTTGGGTGCTCATTAGAATGGTCTTAATCAGGCAGTTCTAATAAGCACCCACAATATACTATCAAGTGAGGGTATACATTTGTGTATGGCCTCAATGAGGCAATTCAAATGAGCCCCAACAGTATACTATAGAGTGTTGGTTTGTTTGATTTGATGTTTAACGTCCCTGTCAATACTGTAAAGGTCATTTTGGAGACGTTGCTTCCAATTTTGTAGGACTTTTACCCGACACTGAGATGAAATGACATCTCAAGCCCTGTCGCCCAATGAAACTAATAGGGTTTATAAGCATGAACGGGCCGACTCGCACCGCTTTGTCTAGGCAGGCTTAGATCCTCTAAGCTGTTTACCAGTACTCGTGTGCGGGTCGGTTTCAGCCCTGCGTGGAAGCATCATGCAGCCCGTATATTTCTTCAAGCCCCGATGGGCAGGGGCCGAGAGAGTGTTGGTACTAGGTCTATTTCTAATGAGTACTAGGACTAGCATTTTACACATACAAATGTTCAATGAGGCGGTTCTAAAGATTTTTGGGATATGTGTTAGAACTGTGTTATATCCCAAAATCTTTTTACAGTGAATCATGTTTCAGAGAGGTTATTGTGTACAGAGAAAAATATGAAAACACACATTATATTTCTTCCAAACCTAAATTGACATTCAGATAAAATCGTTTTCTGATTTCAGTCAAGTTTGCTATTTTATTTTCTACTACACAAAACTAGATTTTTTTTCTATTAAAATGTTAATAAATAAATAAATCTTTGTTTATGAAGCATAATTTATGTCCAATTTTTGAAGGTATTTGTTTGATAAATATATGGATAGCAGCTGATTATTACAGTCAATTATATCCTATAATCCTTATCAGTTTTATGGCCCCTATAGGTAGCCAGCCCACCAAGACCAAGCCACACCTACTTTTTATCTGCTGGTTATCTGTACATGTTTAAGCTGGGAACCAGACCCCCCGGCATGAAAATCCTGTCTTTTAGGAGAAACATCTGCTTCATTTGTTGCACGTTTTGAAGGACAGTACATGTTTTGGACTTCCTGTTTGCTTTCCTGTACAAACGAAGGTGTCTACTGAAAAAATAATGAATACCCGCCCAACACAAATATTCATTCTTAAAAGAGTTTTATTAGGAAAACAAAACAACATGATATGTTTGAAATTGTTCTATTGTTCTATCCAAGTAATTTCCCCATTTCTATATACTTAAATTTTAATTACATTTACAGGCAGCCATTGAGACCCATTGGATCTCCAATATGATTGGATGAGGGCGACGTTATAACATCAACGATGCTCGTCTGCTATTAACGCTCTGCATGCTGAGTATTTATTCGCTGCAATCGAAATTTTGAAATATTTTTCTTATTTTCCCTAGAAAACAGGACTTAACATCTGATGCAACTTGACAATTTGCATTAGCCGTTACGTCCTTTTTTTCTGGGAAAATAAGAAAAAATATCAAAGATTTGTCATACTGAGTTAGCCTAAAGAGTGGTCGTCACGAAAACACCCTTGAACCTTCCTTTTATATAGTAAAACTGGGGTAAGAGGGGTATAACCTTATTTTCTTATTTCTGCTCTAAATTATAGATTGTGCGTACTCGTTAGAACCGCCTCGATGAGGCGGTTATAAAGAGTACCCACAATCTATATTTGAGCAGAAATAAGAACAAGAGGACCATGATGGTCCTATATCGCTCACCTGAGCTAAAAATAAAAGCTTCAGGACGTTCCAATCTATATCGAAGGATTTATGCTGATGACAAGGTCAATGCAGGTATTTCAGCATTCAAGGTGACGTAACTCTTTGAGATAGGCAAACATCACCAGTTTTCTAGATGAGGCGGTTCTAACGAATACCCACAATCTATATTTGGGGCAGAAATGAGAACAAGATGACCATGATGGTCCTATATCGATCACCTGAGCTAAAAGATTAAAAGCTTCAGGAAGTCTCAATCTTTACCAAAGGATTTATGCTGATGACAAGGTCAAAAACAGGTATTTTCAGCCTTCAAGGTGACGTATCTCTATGAGAGATATGCACCAATTTTTAAACTTATACGAACTATCATTCCAAACCTACTTATATGCTAGTTTCAGGAGTGAGTGAGTGTTTGAGGTTTACATCCCACCAACAGCAAAGGTCATTCGGAGACGGGACCTCGGTTTAAAGATTCATCCGAAAGTCTAGAGAAGCCCGGGATCGATCCTGCGATCCCTGGTTTACAAGGCGAGTAGCGTTACCACTACACCACGGAGGCTTCTACGCTAGTTTCAGGAAGATTCGATCAAAACTAAAGGACTTATGGTGATGACAATGTATAAAATAGGCATTTTCAGCAAAGACGGGGACTTAACTTTGTGAGTAAAGTGGTAACAGTGTTAGTATGCAAACACATATAAGCTTTTAACTATAACTTACTAATATGTAAGTGTCAGGAAGGTCCGTTCAAAACTTAAGGACTTATGAATCGATTACAATGTCAAAATTGGCATTTTTAGCAACTGGAGGGACATAACTGTATGATAAATAGGCTGACCTCACCAGTTTTTGAAGAAATGTAAGTTTCAAGAAAATTCGATCAAAACTGAAGAGGCTATGGTGATGAACAGGTCTAAAACAGGCATTTTCTGCAAACGAAATGACGTAAGTCTATGATAAATAAGCCGACTTCAGCGGTTTTCGAACTTATTTGAGCTTTTATCCCTGACTTGCTTATATGTAAGTTTCGAAAGGATCCGATCAAAACTGAAAGGGCTACGGTGATGACAATGTCAATTTTAATCATTTTCAGCAAAGAAGGGGACATAACTCTGTGAGTAATAGTCCGACATTGCTAGTTTTCGAACTCGTTTGACCTTTTATCCCTCTCTTACTTGTTTGTAATTTTCAAGAAGACAAGATGAAAACTGAAGGAGTTACGGTGATGACAATGTAAAAAAAAGCAATTTGTGTGAAGTTATATTGAAGTCAGTCAAGAAGTGTAGGTGCTAGAGTGATGGCAGAGTTTTGTTAAAATAGCCACAGTGACCATGACCTTGAGGGCATGACCTTGAAAGTCGATCTTGCTCTAGGTATTGTCATAAGGAACATTTATGTGAAGTTATACTGAAATTGGTCGAGAAATGTAGGCGCTAGAGCGATGACAAAGTTTTTCCAAAAAAAAAAAAAATAGCCACAGTGACCAGGACCTTGCAGCAACCATGTTGAAAGTCAAACTCCCTCGAGATGTTGTCATAAGAAACATTTGTGTAAATTTATATCGAAATCGGTCAAGAAATGTAGGCGCTAGAGCAATAACAAAGTTCTTTCTAAAATAGCCACAGTCACCTTAAAGGCATTTATTCTTGATTATTGAGGACTATCATTTCATTACATAACATTATGTTGCCCTCAAGAGAAGTCCTCTGTCTTCAATAGGTAAGGGGCCTCCTTGGGGAAAATCAATAGTTTACTAACTGATGACTAGTGTACATTATTGATTTTCCCCTTAAGTGTCTCAGTCAGTGGATTCAACAAGAGCTACTTATCACCCTATAAAGGGCCGCCTTTGATCTGCTATAGTCAGCATATCACAGGGGGCAATAAAGCAATTATGAACAAACGGTGTGTCCTACTGTCTAAGAATAAATGCCTTTAAACTTGAGACCAAGACCTTGAAAGTCAAACTCACTCGAGATATTGTCATAAGGAACATTTGTTTGAAGCTATATTAAAATCAGTCAAGGAATGTAGGTGCTAGAGCGATGACAAAGTTTTTCTATAAACAGCCACAGTTACCTTGACGTTCAGAACATGAAATTAAAAGTCGAACGTGCTCCAGATATTGTCATAAGGAATATTTGTGTGAAGTTATATTGAAATCGGTCAAGAAATGTAGGCCCTAGAGTGATGACAATTGTTCTAAAATAGCCACAGAAACCTTGACCTTGACGCATGACCTTGAAAGTCAAAAGTACTTGTGATATTGTCATCAGAAACATTTGTGTGAAGTTATATATAAATCGGTCAAGAAATGTAGCCGCTAGAGCGATGACAATGTTCTTCTAAAATAGCCACAGTAACCTTGACCTTGAGACCAAGACCTTGAAAGTCGTATTCGCTCGAGATATTGTCATAAGGAATATTTGTGTGAAGTTATATTGAAATCAGTCAAGAAGTGTAGGTGCTAGAGTGATGACAGAGTTTTATAAAAATAGCCACAGTGACCATGGCCTTGATGGCACGACCTTGAAAGTCGAACTTGCTCTAGGTATTGTGATAAGGAACATTTGTGTGAAGCTATACTGAAATTGGTCAAGAAATTTAGGCGCTAGAGCGATGACAAAGTTGTTCTAAAAATAGCCACAGTGACCTTGACCTTGAGGCAACCACTTTTGTTTGTTTGATTTGAGGTTTAACGTCCTCGTCAACACTGTATAGGTCATTTTGGAGACGTTGCTTCCAATTTTTTGGGACTTTTACCCGACATTAAGTTGAAATGACATCTCAAGCCCTGTCGCCCAATGAATCCAATAGGGGTTATAAGCATCGACGATCCGACTCGACCGTTTTGCCTGGGCAGGCTTAGATCATCTAAGCGGTTTACCAGTACTCGTGTGCGGTCGGATTCAGCTCTGCGTGGAAGTATCATGCAGCCCATCTATTTCTTCAAGCCCCGATGGGCGGGGCTGGATGCAACCACTTTGAAAGTCAAACTCGCTCTAGATATTGTCATAACGGACATTTCTGTGCAGTTATATTGAAATCTGTCAAGAAATGTAGGCCCTTGAGCGATGACGAAGTTTTTCTAAAAACAGCCACAGTAACCTTGACCTTAAGGCCATGGTCTCTAAAGTCAAACTCCCTCGAGATATTGTCATCAGAAACGTTTGTGTGAAGTTATATTGAAATCGGTGAAGAAATGTAGGCACTAGAGTGATGACAATGTTTGTCTAAAAATAGCCACAGTAACATTGACCTGGAGGCCACTTCCTTGAAAGACAAACTCACACAAGATATTGTCATATGGAATATTTGTATTAAGTTATATTAAAATCAATCGAGAAATGTAGGCGCTAGAACGATGACAAACTTACGTACGGCGATTGCAAGGTCAACGATAGGTATTTTTTGTAATCAAGGGGGACCTAACTCTCTGAAATAAAGTCCAACCTCACGATGCTTTTAACTCAGCCGAGGTTCTATCCCTTTCTTACTTACATGAAAGTTAAAAAAAAGTTCCTCTGAAATCTGAAGGGGCTACGGTGATGACAAGGTCAAAAATAGGCATTTTCAGTAATCAAGAGGACGTAACTCTATGACAGATAGGCCGACCTCGCCAGTTTTCGAACTCATCTGAGCTTTTACCCCCGAATTACTTGTTTGTAAGTTTCAAGAAGATCCGGTCAAAACTGAAGTGGCTACAGTGATGTCAAGGTCAAAAATAAGCATTTTTCAGCAAAGTAGGGGACACAATTGACGAACATCGATAGTTTTCGAACTCGTCCTAGCTTTTAACCCTGACTTACTTGTATATAAGTTTCAGGAAGATCCGATCAAAACTGAAGGGGCTATGGTGATGACCAGGTCAAAAATAGGCATTTTCAGCAATCAAGGGGACGTAACTCTATAATTACCAGTTTTCGAACTCATCCAAGCTTTCATCCCCAGTCTACTTATATAAAAGATTTACAGATCTCCTATCAAAACTGATGGCACTACGGTGATGACAAGCATTTTCCCATTGTAAGTCTATGGGACCTTGTGGTTGCCATAGAAACCAAAGTTTTCATTCGATTTCGATAAAAACCTACTGTCATCAATGCCCTACCAGTGGCATGCTACAGATAAGAAATGATTGAGATCAGCCTGCATGCCTTGTCAGATGTTTGGACAGACGACGGACGGACGGACGACCAACTATACTATAAGCTCCCCTGGAGCCTTCGGGCCAGGTGAGCTAAAATATTACAATATTTCATCTGAAAATGTTCGTTATTTTGGCGGTTATTTTTACAATATATTTGTATAGGCGTGCTTTCGTAATGTAAGGTAAAAAAGAAAACTGTGTGCTACTGTTTAGCCTACATGTTTGAATATTATCCCTCGAAGCAGACATTTTGTCCAACTATACATGAAATACATGGTAAACTCTAATATAAATATCAATTTTAATCTATTTAAATTTCAATGAAGTTTGAACAACATTATAGTTTCCTTCTGACACTTCAATGGATTTTACGCGGTTCTTCTGTCGCGGTTTATCTTTGTTATGGTTTGTCTTTGAGTGTGGGTATCGCTGGTATTATTTTGTTTTGGATAGCCAATTGGCCATTTTGTGGGAAAGCAACTGTCCTTTTGGCTTTCCGCTATTGATGTTTCCATTAGGGTCTAGTTGTTTCATGTTTGTGCTTCTTTCCCTTTGGTGTCTTTGATGGGAGCTGTGTGTTAATTGTATCGTAACCTGATCATTGCCTTCACTTCTATTTTACAATTACCATCATTTATTAATTTTTATCATATTACGTCGCGTCTGAGTGTGTAGTAACGCCATGTAATAAATTTTAGAATCCACCAGTGGATTAAATATGCAAATTAGTTAGATACGCTCCATAACGTTACATGTGCGACGTCCTTAACGACGTCGCGTTTACTAATGGCGGAATATTGACATTTTTGTAAAACAATCGTGAATAAAATGAGTTTTAAGTGTCATATGATAAATAGAATCTTGCATTCGTGATTATGTATTATTGAATTTATTAAACTCGTTGAGGAAAAGGGATAAAATGCTCGGCAAGCCTGGCATTTAACCCTTTTACTCAACTCGTTTAATAAATTAAATAATACATGAGCACTCATGTAAGATACTCTATTTATTTATTTACTTACCTCGTACAGGCTGATATCATATACTCTGACCGAGATTCAGCAGGATGCGACGTGACATTTAGCGCATAGCTTGGATCTCCTTGCTCTTTATAGGTGTGGAAAAAATTACTCACCTGGAACAACAATCAAAGCACTGACAGTACAGGAGGGTCGACTGTCTCTGACATCACGAAAACAGGCCTTTATAATTCTCACCCCCTTGAACCCCACTTTTATATAATAAAACTTGGGTTTACAGGGCTAAACCTTATTTTTCTTATTTCTGCTCTGAAATTTTGATTGTGGGTACTGGCTAGAACCGCCTATGGAGGCGGTGGAGGCGGTTCTTACGAGTACAAACGATTTCTACTTTGAGCAGAAATAAGAAAAATATCACACTTTTTCATCTTAAAATTTGCAATTTTTCGGCGATAAAGTTTACAATGTAATTGTATAGGTATGTTTTCGTAATGGTTGGCTAGCAAAACTGGGACTGAACGGGGACTTGGACCACTTTGTTAAAAACTTAAGCATACAGTGTAGATCCTCATCAGACGCGTCGTTCGGTGGCTTCTGGTCTTGGTCTACACTGTTTGTCAAACCGAATACATGATTACAGTCCAGATATTAGATAACCCTCTCAAGTAACACTCTGACCTCACAGTGATAAGGATAGTGCGGCTATTTCCTATAAATTAGCCTTTCCTGGATTTCCTACAAAATAGTGACAGAGACGTGGACATCAGCACTGAGGAGCTTCTGTGCTCAGTAGTTTTGGGTTGATTAACAAACAATCGACCGAAAAAATTGAGAATGCGCTTAATTCGGGACTTTAATGCATGCTTAATCAGGACTCTGATACATGTGCATCCAACTTATACACAGTATCTCTACAGGCGTTAACTATATAGCGATCAGCACTGTCAAGAACAGATTTGAATTAAATATGTGGGTAAATAACGCTTACACATAGGTGTGAGACAGGCCGAAGGTTCCGGGGTAGCTCATAGGATAGGGAGTTGTCCGTCGTCGTCTGTCGTCCGGCGTCTGGCATATTCTAGCGTCAACATGTTCAAACGACATCTCCTCTGAGGCCACTGGGCAGATTGAGCCCAAAATACATCTGTAGCATCCGTTGGCTGGGGGTTTGAAAGTTGTGTTGTTTTTATTATTTTTATTTTATTTGGCTATTTAGTTTGGTTGCCATGACAATTTAGAGTTTCCATAGACTTGTCATGGGGAAAATTGAAAAATGACATTTACTGCCAAACATTTGCAGATATTTTTACCAAATTTTCATAGAAATGTTCCTTAGGCAGTCTTCTATCTGACATAAAATGTTAGACCTACTGCTCATATTTATTGGTTGCGATGGAAACAAAAATGCCAAAAATGGTAAAAATACTTTAAAAATCATTTCAGAACCCATATGCTTTCTGAGGCTGAGATTTTATGGAAATATTCACAATATGGGCCTTTACAGATTTTGTATTTCTTTTGTGAAATTCGGTTGATTAGTTTGTTTGCTATGGCAACTTTGCGTTGCCATAGGCTTATAGGGAAAATGAAACAATGACATTATCTGCCAAACCTTTGCAGATATTATGACAATATTTTTATAAAAAAAATCTTTAGCAATCTACTATCTGCCATTTGATATTAGGGCTACCGCTCATTTTTATTGGTTGTCATTCTAACCAAAATGCAAAAAGAAAAAAAAGAAAAAGAAATACTTAAACAGCATCCCCTCAGAAACTATATGCTTCATAAGGCTGAGACTTTATGAAAATATTCATTGCTCATTTTTATTGGTTGCCTTGGACACTAAAATTGAAACAAGAGGGCCATGATGGCCCTGGATCGCTCATCTGATCCATAGGGTAACAAGTTGGCCCCTGGGAGAGCCATTATTGACCCCAGGCTAAAATTTGAATTATCTTGGTAGTGGTCTAAAAATATGAAGCTTCATACCAAATATCAAAGACCGGAGCCTTCTGGTTTCAGACAAGAAGTCTTTTAAAGGTTTTCCTTATATAAGTCTATTTAAATCTTAGGAGTCCCCGGGGCGGGCCACTTTTGTCCCCAGGGCTATAATTTGAACAATCTTGGTAAAAATCCACAAGACGAAGCTTCATACCAAATATCAAAGACCTTGGCCTTCTGCTTTCAGACAAGAAGATTTTCAAATGTTTTCATTGCTTTGACTTCTATTTCCTAGGGCTATAATTTATACAATTTTGATAGAGGTCCACTAGATGAAGCTTCACACCAAATATGAAAGACCTGGGTCTTGCGGTTTCAGAGTAGAATTTTTTTTTTAATTTCCCTATATAAGTCAATGTAAAACCAAAGGGCCCCGGGGCGGAGGCATGTTTGTCAAAGAGCTATGATTTGAACAATCTTGCTAGAGGCCCACGTGATGAAGCTACGCACCAAATATCAAAGCCCTGGGCCGTGCAGTTTCAGAGAAGAAGATGTCTAAATATTTTCCCTGTATAAGCAAATGTTAAACCAAAGGGCCCACAGGGGGTTGGGGTGGGGCATTTTTCGCACTAGATCTATAATTTGAACAGTCTTGATATAGGTCCATTAGATGAACCTTCATACCAAATATCAAAGAACAGGGCCTTGCGTTTTCATAGAAGATGATTTTTAAAGAATTTCCCTATATAAATCTATGTAAAACCAAAGGGCCCCGGGGCGGGAAACGTTTTGGCTCCGGGCTATAATTTGAACAATCTTGGTAGAGGTCCACTAGATGAAGCGTCAAACCAAATATCAAAGACCTGGGCGTTGCGGTTTCAGAGGGAAGATTTTTAAAGATTTTCCCTATATAAACCTATGTAAAACACAAAGGCCCCGGGAGCTGGAGCCGAGCGATGGTCTCCCTGTTCACCGGCAACGGGGAATAGGGGTACCACCGAACGGCTACGGTATAGTGCCAGCATGGATTCGTTCCCTGGGACCCCACCAGCTGACGACCCGCGACACGGGGAAACTGGACAACAACAAGGCCCCCGGGGCGGGGGCATTTTTGGCCCCAGGGCTATTATATGAACAATCTTGGTAGAGGTCCACTAGATGAAGCTTCATACCAAATATCAAAGGCCTGGGCCATGCGGTTTCAGAAATTCTGGAGAAGATTTTTAAAAGTTTCAGTAAAACAATCTATTTTAGCTCCTGTGACCTAGTTGTGCAACGGACCGGAACCATTTGAACAACTTTGAAAGGGCACCACCTAAGGATCATTCTTGTGAAGTTTGGTCAAAATCCGATCAGTGGTTAAGGAGAAGATGTCGTTTGAAGAAAAAGTTTAAGTACGCACGGACGCACGCACGACGGACGACGGACAAAATGTGATCCCAAAAGCTCTCCTCGTCACTACGTGAAATGTGAACTAAAAAAACATAGAAAAAGAAATACTTAAAAAGATCATGTTCTCATAACTTTGAGACTGGGACTATAGGAAACATTCAACATATATGACTCAACAGCTGTTTTTTTTTTAAGAAATTCGGCTCTTTAGTTTGGTTGCTAGGGCAACTTACAGTTTGCATTGACTTATAATGGGGAAAATTGAAAAAAAATGTATTTACTGAAAAGCCTTTGCAGATGTTTTGATTTCAAAAAAGTTCATAGAAATATTCTTCGAGCAATCATCTATCTGCGATATGATTTTAGGCTAACTGCTTACTTTTATTTGTTGCCATGGAAACCAAAATGCTCCCACACCCCCGACCACACAAAAAAGCAATTAATAAATCATCGTCTTAGAAACCACACGTTTTATGGGGCTGAAATTCTATGGAAATAATCGCCATATTTGCCTTAACAGGTTTTGGGTTTTTTGTTTAATTCACCAGAGCCGAAGACTCCGGGGGAGCTTATTGGGCAGATGTCCGGCGTCTGGCGTCATCATTTTCAGACACCATCTCTTCTGCAGGCACTGTGCCGATTGAGCCGAAGTTTCTTCTGCAGCAACCTTGGGCTAGGGGATTTAAAATTTGTAATTTTATCTCACCAGAGCCGATGGCCCCGGGCGAGCTTCTAGGATAGGCAGTTCTCCGTCGTTGTATGTCGTCTGCGTCAACACATTCGAACGACATCACCTCTGAAGCCACTCCTATAAAGGGCCTCATATCTCTGGGGCCAAAATCATCTGTAACGTCCTCGGGCTGGGGAATTGAAAGTTTGTGTTTGTTACGAAATATGGCTTTTCAGTTCAGTTGCTATGTCAACACAACTCTTAGACTTATAATGGGCAAAAGCCCTAGACTTCTAAATGGGAAAATTCAAAAATGGCATTTACTGCCAAGTCATTGCAGATATTTTGACAAATCTTTCATAGAAATGTTCTTTGGGTAAACATCTCTCAGCCATATGTATATGGGGGTCACTTAGTGCTGGGGCAATGTGCTGGGGCATTCCCCGCCCCCACTTCATAATCGGCCATATATCTCAGAAACCATTCATATCCCCGCCCCATAATCACATATATTCTTGTTCATTATTATTAGACACATTCAGTCACACCGACTTGGGGGTCCGCAGGTGGCATTTCTTCTCCTATCCACTTCATTAAAGGGCCTCATATCTCAGAAACCGTTCCGATTCACACGCTTTATCCATATATATTCTTTGGCCTTATGATACGACACATTCAGTGACACAAGCTTGGGCTTTTCTGGGATCTGCCATGCCCCAATCCCTCCACTGCTAGAAAGGCCTTACATCTGAGGAACCATATATATCCCGACAGCTAAACCATATACGTCTCTGTTCCTTTTGATAAGGTGCATTTAGTGATACCAACCAGGGCTCCATTGAGTCAAAGCCCCATCCCCTCTACTTTATACAACACCTAATATTTCAGATACAGAGTCCACATGGGTGCTCATTTGGGTATTGGTTTTTTTGTGAGACTTTATAATTGGTAAATTAAAATCATATCATGTTAAAATACAAGGCTGCCCTATGGCAGCGCCTACCTGAGCTGTGGTTCATGAAATGTTGCTCTTTAGTTTGTTTGCTATAGGCTGATTCGGTCCAAATTTTATCTGTAGCATCATTAAGCGCAGGGCTTCGATGGTTAATTAAAATACATTGCTGCCAGCTGGCGGTGTCCCCCTGAACCCTGATGGGCATAGTGGCCCATGGGTCTCTTGTGTTTTCGCCCCGCCCATCGGGGCTTGATAAAATAGATGGGCGCCATGATGCTTCAACCCAGAGCTGAAACCGACTGCACATGAGTAATTGTAAACCACTTAGAGGACCAATGCCTGTCTTGGTAAAGCGGTGCAAGTCGCACCGTCCGTGCTTATAAATAATATTGGTTTCATTGGGCGACAGGGTTTGAGATGTCATTTCATCTCAATGTCGGGTAAAAGTACCACAAAATTGGAAACAACGTCTCCAAAATACCATTTACAGTGTTGACGGGGACCTTAAACCTCAGATTAAACATAGAAAATTCTTTTATATCTCTAGAACGGTTATTTTGTCTGACAAATATATGTGCTGGATTCTTTTATAAACTCCAGACATGGATAGTGGGTACACTTGATATTCGAACCGACTCATTCAGGTTCTTTTGGTGAGTAACAACAACCTGGGTCTTGAAAAAGAAACTAGAAAAATAATTTATCATATGACGTTGCGTCTGAGAATGAAATAACGCCATGTATTGAATCCGATAATCCACTAGTGGGTTAAATATGCAAATTAGTTAGATACGCCCCGACCTCCTTATCGGCGTCTTGTTTATAAATCATGGCGGAATATTTACAATTTTGTAAAACAATCGTGAATACAATGCATTTTAAATGTCATATATGCTCAATGACAATAACTATTGTATTTATTAAACTTGTTGAGGAAAAGGCATAAAATGTTCGAAGCCTAGCATTTTTTCCTCTTCCTCAACTCGTTTAATAAAACCAATAATGCGTAAGCACTCCTGCAAGATCGTCTGTGTATACTCCTCGCCTTGTAAACCAGGGGTCGCAGGATCGATCCCTGGCTTCTCCAGATTTTCGGATGAGTCTTTAAACCGAGGTCCCGTCTACGTATAGTTGTTGGCGAGACGTAAAAACGTAAACACTCACCCTGTGTATACCCCTGTAATCCCGATTGTTTTGTCTATACGAGGGGTTTTCAAAAAGTTCCGACACGTACGATGTATCTTTTTACTCCTTCACACGAAACACGTCAAATTTCGCCAGGTAATAGGAAAATATCTCCGACATTTATTATTATTAAGTTTAAACTGGAATGTTCTTACGCCCGCCGTGATAACTGCGGTTTCTATAACATCCGAAGGTACGTCGAGGTGGCGCAACCATAGGTAATTCATAAAGAACCTAGGATAAATATGTTCTATAAAAGGGTTATCCTTTGGAAGCAAGGAATACACCTCAGAAGTGAAAATATGGAGTGTACATGTTTTCTGGGCCAGACTAGCTAGTTTCGGCCAATTAGGCCTCATAAGTGACCCTCAGATATTTTCAAAATTCCACAATGGAATCAATGATCCCAAAGGACAAGAAAATATAATCTACACTATGATGTAGGGCAGGGAGACGTTTTACCGCCGCCACACATTCCCGCAATATTTGTCGATTCGACATGAAATTTCGGACACTGGTTGCCTAATTGCTCGCCGTCAATATAAAATGTAAATTGTTGACGTCCTAACTGACGTCACTGTTTGAAATGACGTCATGATAACACACTGACGTTCTTTGTCAAATATGGCGGCGCGAAATTTACATGAGCAGCGAACAAACATAAACTTTTTCGTTTTGACTAGCAAAACAAAGCCAGAAACACTTCGCTTAATTAAAACTGTACACGGTGACGAATCATCGACAAATGTGGTATGACCGGTCAAATGTGGGTAGAAGGTCCGTGGTGGACAACGAGAGATGCGGGCCGCCAAGATCTGCAAAATTAGAAAAGAATGTAACACGGTTTCAGGCTGTGCTAAATAAAGACAGACGCTTGACCCTCGAGGAAATCTTTAACCAGACCCAGATAAGTATTGGCAGTGCTCACGACATCCTACACAATTTTCTCGGATTATCTCATGTGTGTGCGCGATGGGTTCCACGCCACCTCACAAGTGATCACCGACGTCAAAGGGTTCAACTGTCGACCGACTTTGTCGCACAAACGGAGCGACATGAACATGGGTTTCTGGAAAGAATAGTGACATTTGATGAGACTTGGATCCATTTCTTCGACCCGGAAGGGAAACAGGTGTCAATGGTCTGGAAAACCAGCAATGAACCATCACCAGAAAAAGCCAAGGTTCCAAGATCCAAACAGAAAGTGATGCTCATCGTATTCTTCGACATTAGAGGTGTAATACTCGTGCATGCGGTGGATAAAGGCCGGGCAGTGAATGCAAAGTATTACAGTAAGGTAACACCAGTTTCTGAAATTATATAGTATGCAGCTTAGCCTGATAAAGACAATGATTTCACCGTAGTATGTTTGTTTGTGCGAAACCGTGGTATCCTTCTTCTCGTGTCAGGTGCTCAAAAGAGATTTCAAAGATGCGATTCGCAAGAAACGGCCAGAGATGTTAGGAAACTAAACTCTTCACCGTGACAACGCCACGGCACATATAGCACAGTCAACTAGTGAAGTCATAGAATGTCTCGGTTGGAGAATACTCCCGCATGCTACATACTCGCCTGATTTAGCCCCGTGCAACTTCGCATTATTTCCCTATTTGAAACCACAGCTTCGTGGAAGAAAGTTTGAGACTCAGTATGACCTTCTTACAACAGTCCATACAGAACGGAACAGCCCATACAGAACGGTACAGACTCGGACCTGAGTGCTTTAAAACAATCTTCGAGAACTGGATAAGGCGATCTAAGAAGTGTATCTGTTGTGACGGAGGTTTTTGTTGAAAACTCATGACTGTAGTAGAGAAACAGGTTGCGTCCGAATCAATTAATGTCACGTCGAAGTCGGGAAATTGCGATACCTTACCCAATAGAATAATAAATAGAAAATTCATTTTATTGAAACTTCACATGTTTATGTACTAAGATTGTAAAAACTCTCAAGCCAAAAGCATAATTGTACGTGAAGAATTTAAAAGTTTTGGCGTTCGTATCGGAACTTTTTGAAAACCCCTCGTATAAAGTTGAGTTTACATGAGTGCTCTTTACACGGACCTGTTAACGTGATGCAAGTATCACTGAAGTCCCTGAAAAGTTTTGAGCCGTTTTTATATGAAGTTACTGTCAGGTACACCCATGGGACAGTCTGGTATAGGAGAGATCATTCTGCAACTCTTCCTTAGAGTGACTGACGTGTTTTCATAAAAATGCAGGGCGAGGATTGCGGCCTATTTTCGTCATTGTCTTAACTGTAGCCCCTTCAGTTTTTAAATGATCAACTTACATAAAAGCAAATCAGGGATAAAAGCTTGGATGCGTTCGAAAACTGGCTAGGTCAGCCTATGTATCGTAGCGTAATGTTCCCTTGATTGCTGAAAATGACTGTTTTTGACATAATTGTCATCACCACAGCCCCTTTAGTTTTCATCGGATCTTTTTGAAACTTACATGGCTGAGTTCAAAGATCGTTGAGGTCGGCCTACAATTCATAGAGTTATGCCCGTTGATTATTGAATATGCCTATTTTGACGTTATCATCACCATAGCACCTTCAGTATGTATCGGATCTTCTTGAACCTTACATGTATGTAAGTCAGGGATAAAAGCTTGGATGAATTCGAAACCTGGCGAGGTTGGCCTATCTATCATAGAGTTACGTCCCCTAGATTGCTCAAAATGTCCATGATAGACCTTGTCATTACCGTAGCCCCTTCTATTTTTATCAGAACTTCATGAAACTTGCATGCAAGTAAGTCATGGATAAAAGCTCAGATAAGTTCGAAAACTGGGGAAACTAATGTTACTGACCTTTGATTGCAGAAACTGCCTATTTTTGACATTTCTATCATCCCTTCAGTGTGTGTGTGTGTGTGTGTGTGTGTGTCTGTGTGTGTGTGTGTGTGTGTGTGTGTGTGTGTGTGTGTGTGTGTGTGAATTCGGGTTTAATTCTCTGACGGCTCCAACGTAAAGGCTTATTGAAAATTAAAGAGATAATGTTGGTTGGTGCCTGATGCTCTGTCTCTGGTCGGGCTCATCGGAGTCTAACTGTTGGTTTTCTTTTGCTCCAGCATTTCAGTGGTTTCTTGCTGTCGAGTCCTCACCGTTGTCTCACCTCTGTGGTTCTTTGATTTCTGTGTTCACGGAGATGTTGCACTGATGAGTTAGGAGGCCTTCATGCGGACTGAACAAATTATTTGTCTAAATCGCGACGGAAGTGGGGGCGAGGGTTGTGGCCACGTGGAATCGATTTGGGCCCCCCAGTGGAAATCTTCCACTGGCCGTTCCAAGGCGGCTCTTCTGTGGCGATTTATTTATGTTGTTGTTTTTACTTACTGTGTGTAGCACTTGTGTCTTTTAATTTTGGATGGCCATATGGCCATTTTGTGGGAAAGTAACTGTCCATATGGCCTTCCTTTGTTTAGGTTTCCAATATGGTCTGGTCGCTTAATGTTTGTATTTCTTTCCCTTTGGTGTCTTTTATGGATGGAGTAAGTTAATTGTATCAATTCCTGATCTTTGTTTTACTTCTACTTAACGTCGCTTTCAACAATTTTTCAGTCATATCACGACGGTGTCTGGTTGCGACAGGGAGCTCAATGCTCACGTTTATAGTGCTGCCTCACTGAAGTATCATGTCCCAGACACATTACATGATACCACATCCAGTCACATTATCCTGACACTGGATCGACCAGTCCTAGCTCTACCCCGTAAATCTGAGTGCCAAGCGAGGAGCAGCTAGTACCATTTTTTTAACGACTTTGGTATGTCGCGGCCCGGGATCGAACCCGAGACCTTCCGTTTCCCGGAGCGGACACTCTACCAACTGAGCTATCGGGGCCGGTTGTAGTCCCTTCAGTTTTTTTTTTTAAATCTTCATGTTAGATATATATGAGTAAGTCATGGATAAAAGCTAGGACATCATAGTGTAGTTTATATTTTCTTGTCCTTTGGGATCACCGATTCCATTCTGGAATTTTGAAAATATTTGAGGGTCACTGATAGCCTTATTAGCCGAAACTAGCTAGTCTGGCCCAGAAAAATGTACACTTCATATTTTCTAGTTCTGTGGTGTATTCCTTGCTTCCATAGGATAACCCTTTTATAGAACACATTTGAAAACTGGTGAAGTCAGCCTAATTTATGTCCCTTTGATTGCTGAAAATGCATATTTTGACATTGTCATCACCTAAGCCCCTTCATTTTTATCGTATCTTCTTGCAACATGCATGTAAGTAAGTCTGGGATTAAAGCTTGGATGAAATCGAAAACCACTGAGGTCGGTCAATTTTTCCTAGAGTTAAGTCCCCCTTGATTGCGGAAAATGCCTATTTTGACTCGTCAGTTTTTTTTTTCGATCATCTTGAAACTTACCTAGAAGTAAGTCAGGGACAAAAGCTCGGATAAATTGGAAAACTGATGAGGTAGGCCTATTTATCATAGAGTTATACCCAATTCTTTGCTGAAAATGCCCATCCAGGGCTCTGTCCCTTTCGACAGTGTCATCATCGTAATTCCCTAAGTTTTAAACGGATCTTCCTGAAACTTACATATAAGTAAGTTAGAGACAAAATCTTGAATGAGTTTGCAAATTAACATAGTCTGAACATTGCTCATAGAGTTCAGTTCCCTTCTTTGCTTAAAATACCTATTTTAAACCTTGTCATCACCATAAGTCCTTCAGTTTTGAATGAAACTTTCTTAAACTAGCATATAAGTAGGTTGGGAATAAAAGTTCGGATGAGTTTGAAAACTGGTGATGTCTGCCTATATTTTATAGAGCTATGTCCCCGTGTCTGACCTTGTCATCAGCATCAAGACTTCAGTAAAGATTGGAACTTCCTGAAACGTTGAATATGTTAGCTCAGATGGGCGATATAGGACCATTTCCATTAAATATAACATTTTTTTTTCATTTTTTTTCCAGTAGTCCGGTTCATTCATAAAAGTGCAATGTCAAGTTGATCTGAGATAGCATATTTTTTATCAAGTAAATGTCTTACAATACAATTTATAAATGCGGTAACTGGTAAATAGAGAAAACAAAATTCGTGTCTTTTGATATCAAGTTTATCAGGCAAGAATTCGAGAACGCTTGTAGAATTGTGAGGCGTGCTCTCGAAGCCGAGCTTGATAGACTTGATATCAAAGACACGAATCTGGTATTATATTTATCAGTTTATCCCTTTGTACACTTTTGAACTGACAATTTACGATCATTTATCGATTGTCTTTAATGCGTCCCAACAGTCAGTCCCGCAATAATCGATTGATATATTTGGTAACATCTGACGCAATTTTTCCATGTCATTATTTTTTTGAAAGTATTTTGTTTTCAAATATTTCCAGTAATAATAACATTTTTGCCATATTTTTCGATAGTCCGGTTCATTCATAAAAATGCAATTTCACGTTGACCTCTTAAAACTCATTTGTTCTATGATAGCATATCTGTATTAAGTCAATGTGTTACAATGCAATTAATAAAGGGAGCAACTGATAATAAGGATTATAAAGGGGTGTATCCCACATTCTCTAAATTAATGATATGTTGAGTGAACGCACTTTATGACTACAAAATATCATATAATTTAAAGAAGAACATTTACCTAGCCACATCCATTACTGACTTTCTACCAATACGTTTACTTGAAATAATACATTCATTCAATTCATTTATCATATGACGTCGCCTCTGAGAATGTAATAACGTCATGTAATAAATTCGATAATCCACTAGTGGATTAAATATGTAAATTAGTTAGATACGCCCTGTAACGTTACATGTACGTCCTCAACGACATCGCGTTTACTAATGGCGGAATATTGACAATTTTGTACAACAATCGTGAATTAAATACGTTTAAACTGTCATTTGATAAAAAAATCTTGTATTCATGCTCATGTTGAGGAAAGGCTCGATAAAGCCTCGCATTTTATCCCTTTTCCTCAACTCGTTTAATAAATTCAATAATACATGAACACTCATGTAAGATCCCCCATAAACTGCATGACAAACAGTTAAGATCATGATCATCTGATCTGACTCTATACTGTTTGCAATGGTAGGGATTGCCTTATTCAGAAAGGTGATACTTAAAGGGAATGGGACCGGCTTCCGTACTTCAGTCGGACGCGTGTCTGACTGGTGATCAGGAGAACGCGGGTTCCATAACTGCCGGGGTCGGCAACATTCTTTCGTGGAGACTGAATCATGAAACCTTTTCTACGATCATTCTCTCCCTTCCGCTGATTCAAGAAGGACAGTTGTCAGTTTATGGCGAAAGAATGTGCTTTGTACTGGTTAACCGCTAACGTATAAGCATGCCCAGGAAAAGTGTGGATAGGTAAATTGACCGGATAAAATGACGTAAATAGTGTTCACTGGGCTGTTAAACTCCAAATCAAACAATAAGGCGAATGGGAACAGCTGGTACATTTGTCTGTCATTTTTCAAAGGGAGACAACTTTCGGGACTTCCTGTTCGCTTTTCTATAAGCTCTGTTCCACTGAAAAGGGGTCTGCTCCTTAAAGAAAGAATTTGCTCCTCAGGAGTAAAATCATTCCTTTAAGAGTTGACCCTTTTTTACATTGGGGACAAAATACTTTTGCAGGGGTTGCTTCCCCTGAAGATGTACCCATCCCCCTTCAATACCAAAATTAATTCGAAACAGCCATGGTAAACGAGGCCATCTGTGTTCGGGAAATAAAATGTTTACTCTGTTTACTTGTTTAAACTAATACTAAGATTCAAAGGCACTTACGTATATAAGGGCTACACCCGTCCCATTGGCTGTAATAACTACCGAATCCACCTTACCATCGGCCACCTGTATAAATAGACATCATGTTGCGGCACTCTTCGGAACCAATATGATGACTAAGGCTGACACGATTAATCGTATAATCGATTAATCGATCGATAAATTCAACAAAAATGATTATCATTTCCGATTTGCTTTTAATCGATTACTTGATAGGTACAAATTACTACCCAAAGTTATGCCTAAAATAGCTGGATGAGTAGCAAACAGTGAAGACCCAGATGAGACGCCGCAGAATTGAGTGGCAAACAGTGCAGACCCTGATGAGACGCCGCATTCTGCGTCGTCTCATCTGGGTCTACTCTGTTTGCTCAGGCCTGTCTGTTCAAATAAACATATGGTAAAGTGCAACATATGATAAGAGTCATGCTCAGACAGAAAGCCAGACAGGTAAAATTATGACAAAAACCTTAGTGATTACTAATCGATTATCGGTCACAATAACAGGACTGATAATCGATTATCTTTTCAGCTCAGATTAGCCAGCCCTAATGATAACACATCCGTTTGATATAGTGCATTCTTTCATACCTCCAAAAAGGTCATTTTTCTGATGATGTTTTTATATTATAGCTCACGAAAGCCGAAGGTTCCATGGTAGCTTATAGTATAGACAGTGGTCCGTCGTCTGCGTCGTCGTCTGCTTCGCCGTCAACATTTTTAAACAACATCTCCTCTGAAATCACTGGCCCGATGGAAACCAATGTACATGTGGAACCTCCATAGGGTAGGGGATTAACAGTGTGTTCATTGGATCATGGTCATATGAAAAGATGGCCGACATGCCCATATGCAGTATAAGCCTTTAAACACCTTCTTTACAGGAACCAAACGGCCGATTGCCTTGAAGCTTGGTATGCAGCATTTGGGGACTCTGGCCCTTCCAAGTTTGTTCAAATTAAGACCTTTGATTGACTTGACTATTTTACGTCAAGATCAAATTTGTCACTTTGATATTATGGAAAAGTTTGCATTTTTCTGATTTTATTGTAGCCTGTGGAATCAGAACTGATATTTGCAAACAAGTGAATGGAAGGTTATCAATTCCAAAATTCAATATCTTTTTCTGACCTTTGTCATGGATAGCTCAGATACAGGATATTTTATCATCTTCTCCACTAAAACTGTTTGGCTGATTGAAATCCTATTGCATGTGGAACCTCCATGGGGTTAGGGACCAAACGTTTGTCCATGGGCTCTTGGTCACATGACCAAGGTGACCGCCATGCCCATTTACGGTGATAACTTGAAAAATCTTCACAGGAACAAAACAGCTAATGGCCTTGAGACTTAGTGTGCAGTCTCGGGCCATAAAAAGTTTGTTCAAATGATGGCCTTTGGTTAACCTTGACCTACTTTACGTCAAGGTCAAATTTGGTCACTGACATTTTTATGAAAAAAGGCAAAACTGTGGATTTTTTTTGTGATTTTATAGTAGGCTTTGACATCGGAATTGATATTTGCAATCAGCTGAATGGAAATTGATAAACTCCTAAGGCCAAGGTCATTTACTGACCTTTGCCATGGCAAACTTAGATTCAGTATTTTTTTATCTTTCTCTCCACTTAAAACTCTTGGTAGATTGAAACTAAATTACACGTGAGCCTTTATGGGATGAGCCAATGGATATCAGTTGGTGAGATTTGAGTCACATGACCAATATATATGGCCGACATGCCCACGTATGGCAAAAACATTTAAAAATCTTCTTAGGAACCAAACGGCCTAACCTTGAAATGGTATGCAGCATTAGGGACTCAGGGTCTACCAAGTTTGTTCAAATGATGAGCTTTGGTTGACCTAAATCTGTTTTACGTTAAAGTTAAATTTTGTCACTGAGACATTGGTATGGAAAAAGGACCAAAAGTGGAGTTTTCTGATTCTTTTGTAGCCTGTGGAATCAGAATTGTTATTTGCAATCAGCTGAATGGAAGTTTATCAAATTCAAACGCCAAGGTCATTTACTGGCCTTTGTCCTGTATGGCTCTGATTCAGTATTTTTTATCTCCATCAAATTAAATTTGTGGGTTAATTGAAACCAAAAGCCCCTCTTGGACGAGGCAATAAAAACTTATACGTGGCATTGAGTCACATGCCCTACCAAGTTTGTTCAAATGATGACCTTTGCTTGACATTGACCAGTTTTACATCAAAGCCAAATTTTTCACTGAGACATTTATTTGGAGAAAAATGCAAAACGGAATTTTTCTGATTATTTTCAACCTGTGGCATCAGAATTGATATTTTTATTGAGCTGAATAGAAGTATATCAATTCCAAAGATCAAGGTCATTTAATGGGCTTCATCCTAGATGGCTCTGATTCAGTATTTTTATCTTTTCCACTAAAACATCTGGGTTTACTGGAAGAGCCTGTTTGGATGAGGAAATGAAAAGTTATTCGTGAGAATGGAGTCACATGACCACGATAGGCGCCATGCCTGTTTATGGTAAAAACCTTTTGGAAATCTTCTTCTCGGGTACCAATGGCCGATGACCTTGAAACGTGACATTACGATAACACACGAGTGCGACATAGTGCATTTTTCACATCTCCAAAATGGCTACTTATTTGATGAAAATCCGTGATATTTTGCTTATAAATACTGCAAACATAGGTTGTGGGTGCTTGCCGCCTCATTGAGGCGGTTCTAACGAGTACCCATAACCTATGTCTTGGAGCAAAAATTAGAAAGATAATGTATACCCCATAAACCCCAGTTTTCTCTATATAAAGTGGGGTATAGGGTGGATTCATTTCACGAACTTGTCCACGTGATGATATGCAGCATTGGGGACCCAGATCTTACCGGATTTGTTCAAATTGTGACCTTCCCTTGACCATGACCCATTTAATGTCACATTCGGCTAAATTATACTTAGATGGCTATCATGCCTATGTATTGTAAATAAGACTGGAAAATCTTCATTTCAGGAACTGAAAGGCTAGACTTTTCATTTCGAAAACACGCCTATACAAATACAATGGAATCTTTATCGCTGAAAAAAAGAAAATTTTTAGATGAAACATTGTGATATTTTTCTTATTTCTGCTCAAAATATAGATTGTGGGTACTCGTTTGAACCGCCTCAGTGAGGCTGTTCTAACGAGTACTCACAATCGATATTTAGAGCAGAAATAAGAAAAATAAGGTTTACCTCTGTATTCCCCAGTTTTACTATATAAAAGTGGAGTTCAAAGGGGTCAAAATTATATAGGGGTGTTTTCGTGATGCAAGCCACAGTGTTTTGCTGAAAAATATAGCTGCCAGGGACCGGGCAAGTTTTCACACTTGACCTCTGGTGAGCGTAGTGGCCATTGGGCTATGTTTCTTAGTTATACTCCAAAGATAGGTTTTGGGTGATTGTTAGAATAGCCTCAACAAGTACTCACCAGCTATGTCTTGGAGCAGAAATAAGAGAAACTATGTTTACCAAGGTAACCCCCAGTTTTCTCTGTATAAAGCAGGATTAGAGGCGTGTTTATAACACATACTTGTTAACATGATGCAAACCCATACTGCGCCAATAATAGTTAAAACAAAGAAGTTGTTTACGAGCACATGCAATCTATATTTGGTGCAAAAATAAGAAAAAATAATATAGACAAGAGAGAAGGTTCATGAGTGTACTATCTGTATGAGTCTGCATATATCAAAACGAAATTAAAAGTGAATAAGCATTGCTTATTAGATACAGCACCGCAAGTTAATGGCCAATAGAAAGGAAAAACAAAAGTATTACGTACAATAAGAAAACAAGGGGGAATAACTATAACTATATTGATCCCATGACTCTTTTTCAGCAGCAGCAATATCTCAGTGGATATCAACAATTTATGCATTACGATAACACATTCGTGTGACAAAGTGTATTCTTTCATGTCTTCAAAATTGTTATTGATAAAAATTGATGATATATTTATTATAAAATTCCAAATATAGGTTGTGGTACTTGGTTCTAACGAGTACCCACAAACTACGTCTTGGAGCAATAATAAGGAAGATAAATACCTCCGTAAACCACAATTTCTCTATATAAAGTGGGGTTTACAGGAGTGCTCATTACACGGACTTGTTAAGGTGATGGATAAGATTCCTAATGTTATTTGTAATGATATGCAGGAAAAAAAAAACAATATTCAAGAACGACAAAGGAGAATTCATTTGTAAGTATTGGTCCACGGCCCCTGATTTTTTCCTACCAACAACAAGTTATTAATAACTACATTTTTGCAACATTTGATAAGGTTGCTACAATCCGTAAGCAAGATAAATGGGAAACACGAAATGTTATGGACACTTTATAACTTCAAAGGTGAATAACTATATAAGTATTAATCCCTTGATCCTTTATTTTATGTAGCAGCAACATCTTATAAATTTCAACATTTATGCAAAATGTGATAAGATTCCTAATTATTTATCAAGACATCTAACATGAAAAAGCTTTTTCAAGAACTGCAATAGGGAATAATAATATAAGAATTCCTACCTTGAGTTTTCCTAAGCATCAAATTCATATCAAAATCACCATTTACGCAAACTATGATAAGATTCCTCAAATTATTAAACAAGACAGATAGGAAAATCTAGTGTTACAGACACCAAACATATTTTTCAAGTATAATAAAGGGGAATAATTCAAGGAATATTGAACTCTGCTTCCCTACTTTTCTGTAACAATAAAATCTCATAAACAGCAACCTGTATTCAAAATATGATATGATTCCTAACTAACTTATTCTTCCTAACTAACTTATTCAAGATATGCAGGAAAACCAACCAGTTTAAAGAATATAAGTAAATATGTAAGTATTAATCGCAAGACCCTGATTTTTCCCTAGCAACAATATCTTATCAACATCCATGTGTTTGCAAAATATGATAAGATTCCTAAAATTATTAAACAACAAAAAGGAAAAAGGCAAGAAAGCTAGTATTACAGACATCATTATATATTTGTCTTTAATTACAATAACTAAAATGGGCAATAACTATAAGAGTAGTGAGCCCACAGACTCTAATATTTCTGCAGCAAAAACATCGCATGAATATCAACATGCATGCAAAAAGATAAACTTGCACAAAAAACAGTTTTAAAGAACTACAAAGAGTATTAACCATGTACGCATTTATCCCCATACCGTGGGTTTCCCTAGCAACAACATCTTATCCACATTAATGCATTCGCAGAATATGATTAGATTCCTGAAATAATTAAACAAGATAGAATGGAAAAAAACAAATGTTATGGACACCAATGATATTTTAGACTAACAAAGGATATTAGAGCATTAGAGATTAGAGTATTGAGCCCTGGACCCTAGTTTTTCTATAGCAGCAACACATCATGGGTATGCAAAATATGGTAAGTTTTCTTATATTATTAAGCAAGATATGCTGGAAAATCAAAGTGTTACTAAAAAGTGAGACGGACAACTTTTGAAGAATAACAAAGGGGATTAACTGTAATAGTATTAATCCCTGGACAGTTATTATTCTGTGGCAGCAACATCGCATGGTTATCAACATGTATGCAAAATATAGTAAGATTTCTAATATATGTATCCAAAATATGCTGGAAAAAAAAACCACAGAGTATTACGGTCAAAAATGCAACTTTTCCAGAATGACAACAAAAGGGAATAATTATTCCGAAGGATAATAATGAAGGATTCCGCGACCTTCATTACGATAACACATCCGTGTGATACAGTGCATTTTTCAAACCTGACAAAAGATAATTTTGTGATGAAAATTCGTGATATTTTTCTTATTTCTCCAAACATAGGTTTTGGGTGATCGTTAGAACCGCCTCACTGAGGCGGTTTTAACGAGTACCCACAACCTATGCCTTGCAGCAGAAATAAGAAAAATAATATATACCCCTGTAAACCCAAGTTTCTCTATATAAAGTGGGGTTTAGGGGGTCTTTATTTCACGGACTTGTTCCCGCGATGAATGTTTTTCTATAGCAGCAACATCTCATGGATATCATCATTTATGCAAAATATGATAAGATTCCTTATATTATTAATCAAGATATGCAGAAAAAGCAAAGTGTTATGGGCAAACGGTCGAATGGACGGAAGGACAACGTGAAAACATTATACCCCCCCCCCCCCCGCCAACGCACACAAATTTCGTTTGCAAGTGTGTGGGGTGGTAAAAGTATTTGTTTGTTTTGAATTTATTGTACAACGTCCCCGTCACCACTACAAAGGTCATTTTGGAGACTGTGGGACTTTTACCCGACATTACCTGTCGCCCAATGAAACCAATAGGGTTTATAAGCATTGACGATCCGACTCGCACCGCTTTGCCCTTTCCGGCTTAGACCCTCTAAGCAGATTAACAGTGCTCGTGTGCGTTCGGATTCAGCTTTGTGTGGAAGAATCATGCAGCCCATTTTTTTCTTCAAGCCCCGATTGGCTGGGGCCTTGGTATAAAAGTATACGGACTTATAAAAGTATAAGCACTCGACGAATGTGTATAGAATTTATACGGGCTTATAAAAGTATACAGACTTGCAAAATTATGATAAACGTGATGATTTTGATTTCGAGATTGTAAATTTGCCTTTTTTGGGCGGTGATGTTCCTCGTGCGACATCGTACGGGGTTTATATTTCGCAGTTAATTCGATTCGCTAGAGTGTCTAGTCATGTGTCCGACTTCAACACTCGTAATAAATTATTAACCGCTAAACTTCTTAATCAGGGCAATCAGTATCATAGACTACGTAAAGCCTTTTCTAAGTTTTATAGACGTCACTCTGATTTGGTTTCAAAATTCAATGTTGGACTTAAAACACTTCTGCAACATAGCCTATCGGAACCCAAATTCTATGGTGACTTAGTATGTAAATTTAGAAAAATACATGCCTGTAATGACTTTAGTACCCAATTTCGTAAAATCGTTCGTCGATATATAAAAACCGGGTACAACATAAATGTTATAAAACAGACTGTATGCATGGTGGTTAACCCAATCACGGTTAGCAGCTTTGCTTCCCTCTTTGATTGCACACGGGTGGGTCGGGCTTTAGATTATATGACGGTTCCAGCGTAAAAGCATTAATGGCATTTTATTTTATTTTAGTATTCTTTATGTTGGTTGGCGCCTGATGCTCCGTCTTTGGTCGGGCCCCTTGGAGTCTAACTGTTGGTTTTCTTTTGCTCCAGCTATTCTGTTTTTGTATGCTGTCGAGTCCTCAACCTTGTTTCTCTGTAGTTTTTTGATTTGTATGTTCTCGGAGATGTTACACTGATGAGTTAGGAAGCCTTCATGCGGACTAAACAAAATTAGTGTATACCGCGACAGAGGTAAGGGCGAGGATTATGGCCATGTAAAATCGATTTAAGCCCCCCCCCCCCCAGTGGAATTCTTTTCACTGACCGTTCCAAGGCGGTTCTTCTGTGGCGGTTTATTTATGTTGTTGTTTGTTACTTTCCGTGTGTATCACTTGTGTCTTTTTATTTTGGACGGCCATTTGGCCATTTTGTGGGAAAGTAATTGTCCTTATGGCCTTCCTTTGTTTGTTTGGTCTGGTCGCTTCAGGTTTGTGTTTCTTTCCCTTTGGTGTCTTTGATGGGCGGAGTAAGTTAATTGTATCGATTCCTGATCTTTGTTTTACTTCTACTTTTTATAATAGTATAAGGACTCGACGAATGTGTATAAAGTTTAAAAAACCGAGATTTGCAAAGACACTTATTTCTCCCACAGACACCTGTATTCTGGGCATTACGAAAACATGCCTATACAAATACATTTTAACCTTTATCGCCGAAAAAATGAAAATTTTAAGATGAAAAATTGTGTTTTTTTCTTATTTCTGCTCAAAATATAGAGCGGAAATAAGAAAAATAAGGTTCACCCCTGCAAACCCCAGTTGTACTATGTAAACGTGGGGTTCGATGGATCAAAATTATATAGGCGTGTTTTCGTGGTGTAAGCCATTCAGCTCATAAAGTAGAGACAATTGTCTTCTATATTTTTCCATGCACGTATTCCTTTTGCAAGCAACACAATAAGTTCTTATATGAGCGCTCTCTAGCAAAATTAAAGCACTGTCAATTAAATATTCAAACTAATAATCAATTCTAAAACTCTTATGAATATATGTACGAGGTGTCGTCTGATTGGATAACGTCAAATATTTTCAACATTAAATTCTTCGACATACTACCATACCAGAAACTCGACGCAATCGTGCAACGCCGCATTTCATACGTTTTTATTCGGATTTGTGCTGCTGACAGCGAGTATCTTCGTTTTGCAAACACATTTTCGACAGAATACGAATTAAGACGTCCATACAAATGCAATTAAAGCTGGTGTCCCACAAGGCTCTATCCTTGGTCCTCTCTTGTTTTTAGTATACATTAATGATATTGTTGAAGATATCCATTGCACGATACGTCTGTTTGCAGACGACACGAGTCTTTACATAATTGTTGAAAACCCGGTTGAAGCTGCTCACCTCTTAAATGATGATCTAGAAAGGATACAGCAATGGGCAAAAAAGTGGCTAGTCAGCTTCAACCCTACAAAGTCTGAATCTCTCTTGCTCTCTCGTAAAATCAATAAACCTTACCACCCACCAATTTTCATGGACACTCAAGAAATATCTGAGGTCAGTACTCATAAACACCTAGGCCTTATATTTTCTAGTGATTGCACGTGGCATGAACACCTAGCCGAAATCAAATCAAAAGCATGGAATCGGATTAATATCATGCGTAAACTAAAATTTCTACTTGATAGAAAATCACTTCAGACTATTTATTGTTCGTTCATTAGACCTCTTCTAGAATATGCCGACGTGGTATGGGACAATTGCACCCAGTATGAAGCATATGAACTTGAAAAAATACAGATTGAGGCAGCACGTATAGTTACTGGGGCAACCAGACTGGTTTCTCTAAATCTTCTTTACTCTGAAACTGGATGGGACACGTTGGCCTCACGAAGAAATAAACATAAAATTGCTATGCTTTACAAAATGTATCATGGCATTTCTCCAGCATATCTATCTTCACTCTTACCAGCTACAGTGGGAGAAAATGTTTCGTATAGCCTTCGTAATTCTACCAACATTCAAACTATTCACAGTCACTCACAGCTCTACTTTAATTCTTTTCTTCCAAGTGCGATAAGAACTTGGAACTCTCTGTCTGAGGAGATCAGAAACAGCTCCAGTTTAGCATCACTTAAACGTCAACCCAATACTAACTTAATCCCTACGCCTCGTCATTTCAACGCAGGGAAACGTCTCGGACAAATTTATCACAGCCGGCTTAGAACCAAATGCAGCTCCTTAAACGAACACCTCTTCTCAAGAAACATTGTCCCAAGTGCTTTATGTGTATGTGGTCTCGTCGAAGACACCGAACATTTTCTTCTTCACTGTCCACGATATGCGAACATTAGAGAAGAAATGTTAAGATCAGTTTATCAGTTTTGTCAACCAACTCTCGATACTCTACTTTATGGTGACCAAACACTAAATTACAACGAGAACAAACATATCGTCCTCCTTGTCCATAACTTTATTTTAAAAAACTAAAAGATTCCAAACCAACCATAATTAGGCGATGAATGCACGTATCATTTCCTACCGTATTAGACACACTTTCACTTCTTTTTTTTTTCCCTTTTTTGATGTTAGTCCGAGAACAGAGTGTGGGGCTAGAATATGTCTTTTTTTAAATCTACGGCAAGTTTACTTGTCTAACCAGGCTCTTTTCTGTGATAATCTCCCGAACCGGTAATTCTCCAACAAATACACCTAAATATTTTGGTTTGTTACTCTTATTTTGTTTTTAGAGAACTACCTCGCAAAGTTAACCATACGACCTTAACCTAAGTTATATCCAACCTTCAGAACGACAAACCTATACGTTCCGCCTTTGAAGAAATAGTTTTATTGGTACTTGATAAAACACCTTTGATTTGAATGTCTCAGACCTTTTACATGAGAGCGGCAGAAGCTGTATTGTTTTTTCTTTGTTATTTTTTACCCTGATGGATTCCCCGTGGAGCCCCCCCCCCCCTCCCTCCAACGCTGCCTTCACCTTAACCATTTTTAGTATGTAAAAATGCTACAAAATAGCTTTGAACATAGTCGCTAATTCTGTACTTACAATAGTTACTGTTTTGCATCGACAATTATATAGATTTAATTCAATGGTATTATCGCAAATGTTTAGGGAAACAGATTCAAATAAGTCTCTGACTTTCTTCTGAATCCCTTTTTGTATGATTTCAGTCATATTTGCTTTGTATTGTACTTGTAGAATACGAATAAAATATGTTTAAACCAAATGTGATGTCATGGAACGACCTCTATTAGGAAGGGCATTACGAAAACACGCCTATACAAATACATTGTAAAATTTACCGAAAAAATCTAAACTGTTAAGATGAAATATTGCTATTTTTTTCTTATTTCTGCTCAAAATTTAGATGTTGGGTGCAAGTTCAAACCGCCTTATCAAGGCGGTTCTAACGAGTACCCACAATCTATATTATAGAGCAGAAATAAGAAAAATAATGTTTACCCCTTCAAACCCCAGTTTTACTTTATACAAGTGGGGTTCAAGGGGGTCAAAATTATATTGGCGTGTTTTCGTGATGTATGGGGTGCTTTAGTCATAGCAACAAACGTACCGGGCGACGGTTAAAGCTCAGTCTAAACGAAGAACAAGATGTAAACAAACATTAAGAAAACACGCCTTTACAAATACGTTGTAAATTTTACAGCCGAAAAAAATGAAAATTTTAACCTGAAAAAATACTTTTTATATTTCGACTCAAAATATAGATTGTGGGGAGACGTTAGAACCGCCTCATTAAACAATTTATATTATCTTGTGAAGTCCTGAGTACAATATATAAGGCTGACACGATTAATCGTATAATCGATTAATCAATCGATAAATTCACAAAAATGATAATACTTTCTGATTTGCTTTTAATCCATTACTTCATAGGTACAATTTACTACCCAAAGTTATGCCTAAAATAGAGGGATGAGCGGCAAACAGTACAGACACAATCTGGGACTACACTTCTTGCTCAGGCTTGCCTGTTCAAATATACATATGGTAAGAGGCAACATATGGTATGAGTCATACTCAGACAGAAAGCCAGACAGGTAAAATTATGACAAAAACTTTAGCGATTACTAATCGATTATCGATCACAATGGCATGACTGATAATCGATTATCTGTTCAGCTCCGATTAGCCAGCCCTAAGTCAATATATCTTTGTTCATGAATATGGTTGATCTGGGTCAATTCTAGTCGACATTGAATAGAACAAGTGAGTCGTTACAAAAATACGCCAATACAAATGCATTATAAACTTTATCCCCGAAAAATACGAACATTTTATGATGAAAAATTGTGATATTTTCCCTATTTCTGCTTAAAATATTGATTGTGGGAACCGCCTCATCGAGAATTTAAAAGAGTTTTACTATATAAAATGGGATCAGAGGGGGTCAAAATTGTAAAGAGCGTGTTTTCATGATGTTGCTTTATACAACTTTTGTTTCATATTCCTCCTAGGGCTACACGATACAGCTTGATAGATATAATTTAGGTATCCTTATCATAAATTCCAACAACTATGTTGCAAAACTGCCGAAATGCAGACCCCTGGTTCGGAGGAAATACCTGTCTTGCTGAATAAATTATTTTTTCAACACCCATTTCTGATAATCAGCCAACCAAATTATTTGATATAATGTATAAATTCAATTTAAAAACTAATTGGCAAACAATGTAGATAAAGATCAGATGGTTTCTGGAACAGTCTAGATTCTTTGTAGATTCTGATCAGATGACCTTTACAGAAGACATCTGATCTGCATGTATACGGTTTGCATTGTTAGAGTTAATGGATATTAACATTTAAAAGATTTCTTTTGCAAAACTTAAATCTGAGTGTGACCTAATTTTTACCCCCTAGGCTTAATTGTAGCCCTGGCCCAGGGAAGGTTAGGGGTGTGGGTGTGGGCGTGGCGGTGTGCGGGTGTGTGCGTAGATCCGCCGCCATGAGGCAGTCTGTGGAACATCAACAATCTATATTCTGACTCTAAATAAGAAACAAGAAGCCCATTTGCAACTATGCTCACCAGAACTCAGGTGGGCACTGTCCATTGGCAGCCATTTATTTTAACATAATATGAAATTAATCTACTGATCATGAAGTCTCCCAAGAGAATCCCCATAACCAAATTAGCACCCAGGTGGACCCTATTTCTGAATTATTAGGCATTTTATGAAGTGGGATGGGATGGGATTGGCAAGGACCAAACGGAGACCTTATTGCTTATTGGTATAACTGAATGAGCCATATCAAAAAGAACAAACATATATATCAGGTTCCTGATATATAATGTCTTTTCGGCATGGAGGGGTTTGGCATGGCCCGGTTGGACACCAGAAAAAGACCAAGATTATTGTCCCTGAATGTGTCTTAGCATTAGGACCAATAATATATTTGGCATAGGGGCGTGGATCTGAACGGTTTTTGAGAGGCCCCTTTATGAAATGGACAGGGGAAACAGCCCCTGTGGATCCAACAGCTCAGGGGCCAATGTTGGTGCCAATGAATGCGTCTTACCATAAGGAATATGAATATACAAATGTATATGGTATAGGGTGGGGCTCTGAACGGTTTTTCAGATATTTGGTCTTTTGGAAGTGGAGTGTTGTGGCATGGCCCCGGTGCACCCCGGTAGAACCCTAGGTTGGTATCCCTGAATGTATCTTATCATAAAAAACAAGAATACATATGGTTTAGTGATGGAGATCTGAACGGTTTCTGAGATATTGGGCCTTTAACGAAGTGAAGGGGTGGGGCATGGCCCCAGCACACCCAGGGAACCCCCAGAATGATGTCACTGAATGCCTCTTATCAGACAAACAAGAATATATATGGTTTGGGGTAAAGGTCTGAATGCAATATGGCCTTTTATGAAATGGATGGGCTGGGGCATGGCCAAGGAACACCCTGGGGACCACCAGGTTGTCATGGAAACATATGTCTGAAAGAAGTTTACTCTAGTTACATTTCTATAAAACAAATGCCAAAATATCTGCTAAGGCTAAGTAGTAAATGACATGTTTCTATTTTACCCATTAAAAGTATATGGTAACTCTAAGTTGCCATAGCAACCAAACTATAAAGATGATTTTCATAATAAAAACACAAACGTTCTGTCCCTCTAGCGCAAGGATGTTGCAGATGAAATTTGAGCTCCGGCTTCAGAGGAGATGTAGTTTGAATTTGTTGGCACCAGATGACGCCGGACGCCAGGCAATGACGACGGACAACCGCCTATCTTATAATCTACCCAGGAGCGAGTGTGTTATCAAAATGCAGGCATTTACATGTACTTTTTTCTATTTGCTCTCAAAACAGATTATGGGTTGAAACTTCGTGAACCTTATAATAAGGTGGTTCAGATAAACACAAACAAACATGTGTACATATGTGTCCTATCAAGCTCATACCCCAGACAATTGATTACCCTCTCTTGGTTCCCCATCCTCTTTGACATTCAGAATACCCAAAGTGTGTTTTATCTAAACTGCCTTTTCTGATAAGCGGCCATTAGGGTGTTATGCAATCCAAAATATGTCATTAAATATAAATGCAGTTATGTTTGTTCGAAAGCAACAGAACTGATAAGAAAGATGAATGGCGCCATTCATAAAAAAAATCATGAAAGTCACACATACGAGCAAAGAGAGGGATTTTGACTCGCCCTTGTTCTGACATACTCACGCGCTGAATCGTCTCACATGGGTTTTATTGTTATTGGTTGGAATTCTCTAGCACAGAAACGCATACTGAGTTTGCCTGACGCGCTTCGAATAATCACTTACGAGGACTGTTCAAATATGAATGCAAGCAGAACATGCACTAATGCGAAAACCACATGGAAATAAATATCACAGCGTAGAAAAACATTTTACCTATACATTGATACCAAACCTGTTAAAATCCGTACACTTTAGCCATGTATATCGTTCGATAAACACGGCCTACGCTTGTATACTAATACAAAACATGGTTGGAAGAAGGTCAGAGTACGCCGTTGAAAAACGGTCCTATAATAAGAATCGTTGTATTCTTAGTATGCGGGCAAAGACATTTGTGATGAAATATGTTTGGTTTATGGGAATAATGAAATGTCTTTTCCGACAGTTTTTCATTGGTGTAAGAAATTCAGCTGTGGGCTAGGCTCAACAGAAGATGCACCACATGATCGTCGGCCGAAAAGAGCAACATCTGCCAAGATGGTTGCTAGAGTGAAAAAAATAGTTGCTACCGATACACGATACACCATTAGGCAAATAGCTAGTATGGTTGGCATCTCATTAGGAGCAGCTAATACAATTCTGAAACGGGATTTGAAAATGAGAAAGATCTGTGCTAGATGGATTCCCCATCTGTTGACAGATGAGCAGAATAAGACAGGCGTTCAGTGCGCCAAGAAGTTGCTTCAAAAGTTTCCAAATTACAATGCACGGTCTTTCGCTAATGTCGTCACAGGTGACGAGACATGGGTTCACTTTTTTGAGCCAAAACGAAAGATTCAGAACAAAATATGGGCAACAAAGTATTGCAAAAGACCATGGATTGCAAAGCGGACCACGAGCGTCAAGAAGGTAATGTATGCCATATTCTTATTAAATCAGGGCTCTGCTATTCAGGTTGCTGTGCCTAAAGGCAAATCTGTAAATGCGAAGTTTTACAAGAATAAAGTTCTTCGAAAATTGAAGAAATATTTCAAAGAACGAAGACCCACAACTGGTTTGGCCAATGTCAGATTGCTACATGACAATGCGTCATCGCACAAGGCGTTCATTGTGCAAGACTATCTGAAGCAGGAAAAGGTTGTTGAACTCCCTCACCACCCCCTATTCCCCTGACCTTGCCACGTGTGACTTTTTTGTTCCCGCGGCTGAACAAATACCTTTCTGGTCGAAAATTTGTACAGCGCAAACGCGATAATTTTATACGCACGCAATATAACACAGACAACAGACAACACGCGTTTACAGTGAACTTTTTGGCAAGTTTATCTCTGTCATCGCACAGTGCAACACAGAGTTTGGAAAATATGAGTTCTTGAAAATTCTAGCACAGCGCGCTTATACAGATTTATGATTATGGAACTGATTTATTCTGCAATAAATGACAAGGAAGAAGAGCTTGACCCGAGTAGCCGCCGGTTTGTGACGTCATTTCTAAATGGTTGACGTTAGGCGGTGTAAAGTCACTTTCTCGTATCCAAAACGTTACAAAAGTAACTACATGTTTTACAGTCAATAATTGTAGCGGGATGTCATCTCACAAATTGAATGTCTAAAAGTTGGGAGTATTTGTAGGAAACAAAAATATTAATTCCGATTTTCAGGCTGTAAGAATCGACATAGACCAGCTCTTCTTTGTAAATGTTTTGAAATAAATCACAGGTTGCCGTTCAAGTGTATGAAGATCAAATCATTGCGATAACACACCCGTCCGACAGTGTATTTTTCACACCTCCAAAATGACTACTTTTCTGATGAAAATCCGTAACATTTTTCTTATTTATACCGCAAACATGGGTTGTTGGTGCTCGTAAGAACCGCCTCATTTAGGCGGTTCTAACGAGTACCCACAACCTATGTCATAGAGCAGAAATAAGAACAATAATGTATACCACCTTAAACCCCAGTTCTCTCTATATAAAGTGGGGTTTAGGGGGTCTTCATCTCACGGACTTGTTCACGTGATGTCGCGCGCATAGTTTGCGTAATTTGTCTTCTTACAACTGAATGACAAACAGCTGACCACCAAATCTCAGATAAGGCTGACTTAAGTTTAACCTAAATGTGAACACTGACGTCGATTCCAACATTATAACGCAAACACCGACGCAGTCTGTGTGTGCCGGGTGCGTAAAAGCTACTCCTGGATTGTAACCAGGCAAGCTAAAATATTGCAGGCCTCTCAACATATCCATTCAGCTTAATAATTTGTCATGTAACTTGCAAAAGCATTTTCTTATTTAACTAATACTTACGTGATGAATTTGTACAATATCGTGATTGTCTTTGTCAAGTGCAAATGTACTCGTGTCAACCATGGAACCACCGTTATAAGCAGTCATGACAATTGTCAAGTCAACTTCATCAGTATAAATCATTCCAGCGAACTCCGCCAGAGCTTGTAGTCCTATGATAGTGTCCTGCAAAGGGAACATTGCGATTACGAACATGTATTCGTGTTTTGTTTAAATTGAGATTTTATGTCCCCGTCAACACTATGTAGGTCATTTTGGAGATGTTACTTCCAATTTTGAGGGATTTTTACCCGACATTGAAATGACATAAAATTTCAAGCCCTGTCGCACAAACAAGCTAAAAGGGTTAATTTAGGGACGGTCGACTCGCACCACTTTACCTAGGCATGCTTAGACCCTCTAAGCGGTTTACCGGTCGACTTTAGCTCTTCGTCGGAGCATCCTACAGCCCATCTATTTCTCCAAGCGCGGATGGGTAGGCCTTCCGTGTGACATACATCATTATGTCATATCATATGGGTCATTTTCCTGATAAAGAATGTGATGTTCTCTTATTTTTACCCGAAACATAGGCTGTGGGTGCTCATTGGGGCGATTGTTTCGAGTATCAACTTATACATATGAACAACCTATATTTTGAGTAGAAATAAGTCAAAATGTGTACAGACCTGTAAATAATGATCCAGAACCGTTCAACGTGATGTCGCACTGTTTTAAAAACTATCACATCAAAGAAGCACCGATTTGTGAACTCCAAATACTCACTGACCGACCGTTTGCCAAGGCTGAGTCGAACCCGTTCTTGAGCCCCTATGGTAATCCTCTACATTAGAAATAGTGGGGGATAATTAAGGATAGTTTTGTCATTTGCAAATGTATGTCGTGTGTACTCACTAGCATCGTCTCGATGAGGCGATCCTAACGAGTACACGCAGCATAAAGTTTCATGATAGTACATCGAAAAGATATCCAAAAGAATCCAGTAATGCCTCATAGAAGTGACTATCATTGACTCGAACTTCCCCTGTCTTGAACAGAATTTCGAGGTCCCAAAGGTGTTCAAGCCATTTAAGTTCGACTACATTCTGTATTCAAGTTCACTAAATGAATACATGTATATAATTAGGGGATACCTGTACTGGCAATTGTCATTTGGGGAGGTAAATCGGAAGTTTTACAGTCGGAAATTTCGTTTTACGTAATTTGCGACCGTAAAACCGACGATTTATCTCCACAAATTACAGTTTTTTTAACATAGTTATCCCATTCTAATGCACTTATTCGGCTGTTAAGATTTAAATTGCACTATTTTGCACAAGGCGGCAAGCGCGACGAGCTGCGTAAAACCAAATGCCAGCAAATGAAAAGCGAAGTTACGTGATGACGTCGGGTTTACGACATTATAACGCAGAATATACTGCGGCAAATTTTTGAGGTTATCCGATCAGACGTCGCACTACATAAGCAAGTGCATTAGAATTCATTTTTTTTCGCTGTTGTACCAGTTCTTGAGAGCCATTTCCTTGCAACAAAACTGTTCAAGAAAGAATATTTTAGCATTTAAAGAACTACTGGTGTAAAACGAAGTGTAAGGATTGTTACATGCCATGTATTGAACAATAGATATGTAAGGCTATAGTGCCTAATGAATAGATCAGTACAAGGTCCGTGTCACCAAACAATCATTTTTCGCCAGGGTTGGAGGATCGGTGGGGTAGAACTCGACTACTTTCAAAGACAGAAACGTGCTTCCGCGATTTAAGAGCAGCCAGCCCGTATGATTTTTAATAGGAAACTGTTTTATTTTATACTTAGCAGTGTAATTAATGCCTATCTGAAACAATTTTAAATGATAATTTCTCTTTGATAAAAGGTATATTACTTACTTTGACTAACTGCCCTTTCAAATTATGTCACTCAGTTTGAGCTGATCATTAATTAGAGGTCGGTAAAAACCGGAATACCTGGAGAAAAAAGACCACCAGCCGGTCTTTTCTTGCAGAACTTGGTGTCTCGCACGTGACTCGACCGAGGCTAAAACCACATCGAAGAGGGATCTAATGGTCAGAAGGAGGCGCTCTTACCCATTATGCCACTGATGCCCGCTTAATATTAAAGTAATAGTAATAACATGCCCCGACTGTATGATTGTCCCTAAATGCCGATAACTGCAGATTTTTTTTTTAAAAAAAAGGTTTCAAACGTTAAAAAGATCATCTACTCGCCATTCCTTATCATCCGGTCAAGGCAACAGCTTAAACAGGTGTTTAAAATATATAACTTAGTAATACAAGAAAGCAACACAATTTAATGACCTGAAAATGCAAAGGGCCATAACTGCAACAAAATATATCTAAAGTGGTTAAAGTTTTATGAGGTACATGTAATTTCTTCTTAAGTGGAATGGGTACACCTTCAGAGGAGGCAACTCCCGAAAAAGTACTTTTGTCCCCCATGTCAATAGGGGTCAACTCTTAAAGGAAAGAATTTGCTCCTAAGGAGCAAATTCTTCCCTTTAAGAGTAGACCCTTTTTCAGCAAGACTGAGCCTATAGAAAAGTGAACAGGAAGTCGCAAAGGTTGTCTCCCTTTGAAAAATGGTGGAAAAATATACCAGGTGTTCCCATTCCCCTAAAGTCCCTATCAGATGACAAACGATCAAACTCTAGCTCAAGCTTTTTAAGATACATGTATCTACATGTTATATATGTATAACGAGATTCCAATTTTATTAAAGGGGAAGTTAATAGAAAATGGGAAATACTTTGAAATATAAAATGAACAAGAGGGCCAACTGGCCGTGTAGCGCTCACCTGTGTACCAGAAAATCATGAGTGATGTTAAGAATACCCAACGGGACTTGAAGAAATAGATTGGGATACATGGTGCAACCATGCAGAGCTGGAACCGAACGCAGATGAGTACTGACAAACAGCTTAGAGGTGCTAAGCCTGCCCAGGAAAAGTGGTGCCAGTTGAAACGTCTGTGCATTTAAACCCTATTGGTTTCATTGGGCAGAAGAGATTAAGATGTCTTTCCATCTCAATGTAGGGTAAAAGTCCCACAAATCTGGAAGCAAAGTCTCCAAAATGACCTACACAGTGCTGACGGGGATGTTAAAACTCAAATCAATCAAACATCCGGGCCCTGTGGTTTCAGAAAAGATTTTTGAAGTTGATCCATTATAAGTCTATTGGAGTTAAGGAGCCCTGCCGAATGGCCAATTCAGACTCCAGGGGCATGGTTGGCAGGATTTATGTAGGAGACCACTTGACATTGCTACATACTAAATATCTAAGCTCTGGGCCTCATAGTTTCGGAGAAGAAGAAGTTTGAAGTTTTTCCAGTATAAGTCTACAGGAGCTAATGAGCCCTGGGGCATAACAAATTTTGACCCAAAGTGCATGGTTGGCATGATTTATGTGGGTGACCATTTTATGCTGCTATATACTAAATATCTAAGGTCTGTACTTCATGGTTTCAGAAAAGAAGATTTTTGAAGCTTATTTCCCATTATTCCATTATTAGTTTATTGGAGTTACGGGGTCACAAGGTTTGGCCAATTTAGACCCTAGGGGCATGATTGGCAGGATTTATGCAGGCGACCACTCGACGTTGCTACATGCTAAATACCTATGCTCTCGGCCACATGTTTTCAGAGAAACAGATTTTTGAAGTTTGTTTTTCATTTTAAGTTGTACATTTCAAGTCTATGGTAGGCGTGGCCAATTTTGACCCAAGGGGCATTTTTGGCAGGATTTATTAAGGTGACCATTTCATGTCGCTACATACTAAAGATCTAAACTCTGGGACTTATGGTTTCAGAGGATAAGGTTTTTGAAATTTATAAGTCTATGGAAGCTAATGAGCCCATGGGCGTGGCCGATTTTGACCCCAAGAGCAGTGTTGGCAGGGTTTATGTAGGTGGCCACTTGACGTTGCTACATGCTACATATTTAAGCTCTGGGCCCTGTGGTTTCAGAAAAGATTTTTAAGTTTTTTTCCAATTGTAAGTCTATGGGAGCTAAAGAGTCCTGGGGTGTGGCCAATTTGGATCCCAGGGGCATAATTGGCAGGATTTATGTCAGTGACCACTTGACATTGCAACAAACTAAATATTTAAGCTCTGTGCCTTATGGTTTCATAGAAGAAGATATTTGAAGTTTCCTCCATTGTAAGTCTATAGGAGCTGATGAGCACGGGCGTGGCCAATTTTGACCCATGGCGCAGGGTTCGCAGGATTTATGTAGGTGACTATTTATACCCCAGCAAACGAAGTTTAAGGGGGAGTATACGTTTTTCACGTTGTCCGTCTGTCAGTCCGTCTGTCCGTAACACTTTGGTTTTCCCTGCATATCTTGCTTGATAGTTTACAGAATCTTATCATTTTTTGCATAAATTTTGATATTGATGAGATGCTGCTGCTACATGAAAATAAAGGTCCTGCGATCAATACTGTTAAAGTTATTACCCTTTGTAATTCCTGAAAACTTGTCCGTGACACTCTTGATATTCCTGTATATCTTGTTTAATAATTTTAATAACTTTTGTATTTATTGTTCTACATTAATGGAACTTATATCACACTTGGTGCCTGAGGTAAGGAATCTGTTGTAGTAAAATATTTATCAAGGGCCCATAACTCTTGGAGTTATGTCCCTAGATAGGTTTTCATTTAACATAGCCATTTTTGAGGTCTAATAATGTTAAAGTGTATAGGGACAGTTTTAGGGTGATCGTTATGAAACTTTACAGGTGTTTTCATACAGGTCTGAAGATGTACATGTGATTTTTTCTTACTCCTAAAATTATTTCTTTCACTTTTTGCGCCTTTTTAACTTAGCCATTTTTTAGGTCTAATAATGTTAAAGTGTATAGGGAGTAGGTAACTTGTTAGCGCAACTCCTCTCACAGTTTTTGGGTGATCGTTTTGAAACTTTGCAGGTGTTTTTATATAGGTCTGAAGATGTGCATGTGGTTTTTTCATACTCCTAAGATTATTTCTTTCACTTTTTTCGTTTTTTTTAACTTAGCCATGTTTTACGTCTAATAATGTTAAAGTGTATAGGGAGTGGGTACCTTGTTAGCGCAATGTCTCTCACAGTTTTAGGATGATCGTTTGTAAAATTTGCAGGTGTTTTCATATAGGTCTTAAGATGTGCATGTTGTTTTTTCATACTCCTAAAATTATTTCTTTCACTTTTTTCGTCTTTTTTAACTTAGCCATTTCTGAGGTCTAATACTGTTAAAGTAGACAGGGAGTGGGTACCTTGTAAGCGAGAAGTTGAACAGATATTAAAACTCATCAAATAGATTTTGTGTTTCAATAATTATGGGCCAAGTTGTCGGCTATGAGTTCAACCTCTTTTTAACATGTATGCCCTTTTTATTATTGACCATTGTCATGCGGGAGTATCTAATAAACAGTGCTTATTCACTTATTTCATTTATGTTAATAGGTACTAAATATCTAAGTTCTGTGCTTCACAGTTTCAGAGAAGATTGTGGAAGCTTTTTTCTATTATGAGTCTATGGGAGCTTAGGGGCCACGGGGCGTGGCCAATTTGGACCCCAGGGGCATGATTGGCAGGATTTATGTAGGCGACTACTTGCCATAACTCCATGCTAAATATCTAAGCTCTGGGCCCTGTGGTTTCAGAGAAGAAGATTTTTGAAGCTTTTTTCCATTATGAGTCTATGGGTGATAAGGGGCCAAGGGCCGAGGCCCATTTGGACCCTAGGGGAATGATTGGCAGGATTTATGTAGGTGACCACTTGCCGTTACTACATGCTAAATATTTAAGCTCTGGGCCCTGTGGTTTCAGAGAAGAAGATTTTTGAAGCTTTTTTCTATTATGAGTCTATGGGAGCTCATCAAATAGATTTTGTGTTTCAATAAAGGACGGGTCTCCCTAAGGGGGGTTTTTGGCCTCCTAACGATTTTGTTTATTTCTGGCTTATAGTTAGCATACATATGCCTAATTATTTGGAACATATGTGGTTTCGGTATTTAAGCAGTTTTTTCTGAGTTACAGGCTCTTTAAAGTGGGTGGGGTAACTCCCCACAGTTTTGACATGTATTTTGTGTCTCATTTAAAAGTAGAAAAATAGTACCATACATGACACGTTATTATATAAAATAACAGGGGAAGGTCTAACTCTACGTTTTGTCACATGTTTATTCACCATAATTCACTTTTGGGGGGAAAAATATGGTTTAAGGAACCTTGGGTCATTTTTGAGATTTTTTAACAGTAAAGTTCTTTTTTTTCTTATATCTTCGGTATACATTAACCTATAGTGGTGAAACTCCTACCATGCAAGCATATTGATTAGGTAATATAACTCAAATGATAATTTGAGATGTTGACCTATATTTCACGGTTGAATGAACATTCTTATTTCATGTTAATGGGTTAGATTTTTGTTTCCATCAGTTCAAGAGTTTAGATAATTATGGCATTTGGATAAACAGGCGATGGGTTTAAACATACTTAAATAAAACAAAAAAAAAAACAAACAATAGAAATGTGTAAAAAGTACCCAGATGTCCCCGCCTTTTTGGCTTAGCTAATATGCCTGCATGACCCCTGGGGACACATTGTACATGTATGTGTCATTGAAATGTATTAGCATCAGATAGATATGTTCGTGGGTGGGTATCTCAATATTTTGGATGTTGATGATATGAACTTGGCAGGGCAGGGGGCTGGGGCATGATTGTATGGGTCTCAAGATATATGTCAATGAATGTGTCTAACCATAAACAACAGCAAATAAAAAAGGTTGGAATCTAAAAAATCAACATACATGTATTTAATTATTGAATCAAGTTAATCTATTGAAGAATCGCTTTCATCGTCACCTGAAATTGAGCTGTCCCAGTCTTTTTGTGCAGCATCTGTAAGACTGTTCATATACTGTGACTTGAATGACTGTTCTCGCTCTGGCGGTAAAAAACCTAGATACCACAACACGGAAGCGATATGGGCACAGCAGCCAACTACCCTGGCACCATTCTTGCACTTGCAGTACCATCCTTTTATGGGTTCGAGACCAGGACCATACTCAATCCATAGATAGTATATGTGAATCATTATCTCATACTGACCGGCTTCAGTAGTGTGTTCGTCTTTATACGAATCGGCCTGTTTTAATTGGTATATGCCCATGGTCATGTCTCTCAGCTCTGCTTCCGTTAATTGTGGGAAGTCTTCGAGGTTGGCATCATCAATAGCTTTCCATGAAGCCTTTACACGACTGTCCAAACCCTTTTTCTCTACCTTGTCTTAAAGTGTGTTTGGTAACTTGGCAAGTTGTAGCATACGTTTTGCAAGAACCTCATCAGATTCAGAATTCTTAACAAGAACAGACCTAAATTCATTTAACAAAGAACATACGATTCTGACGTAGTCACCAATGCAAGGTATGTGGGAGTTTGGCATTACATTTGAAAGTGCCTTCCATTTTTTTGATTCGGCCATTGACAGACTCAACCACCCACCTTACCTTGGTGACTAATCGAGTTTCGTTTGCCTCCTGTGTAGATAATTGCATTATCATCAGATGTATCTTCAAAGTAAGGTAACATCTTTAATGAATAGTGGAAACATATAAGCAGATAAAGAGTCTCCTTGTCTAATACCTGAAATACAATAGAGAGGGAGACAGGGAATACAATCTAAGGATTAAGGAAGGCCCTGGACTAGAGTCCATAATAGGGTGACAATGAAAAAAATGGTGACGAGGTATTTGATGGCTGTGTCCATATCGCTTCTGTGTTAAAGAACCTCGGTTTTAAGGCCGTCAGCCAAAGTCAGTAAAAAATCGTTGAAGTCACAGTATATGAACAGTGTAACAGAGGCTGTTCAAAAAGAGGCAACAGCTCAAGTTCAGGTGGCGATGAAAGCTATTCTTCTGTAGATTAATTTGACTCAATATGCGCAAAGCATGTCAGAATACAGTTGTGAACAACCATTTTCAAATGTATATGCCTTTTCAAATTTCACATTTTCAAATAGACCTTCCCCTGTTATTTTATATAATAACGTGCCATGTATGGTACTATTTTTCTACCTTTAAATGAGACACAAAATACATGTCAAAACTGTGGGGAGTTACCCCACCCACTTTAAAGAGCCTGTAACTCAGAAAAAACTGCTTAAATACCAAAACCACATATGTTCCAAATAATTAGGCATATGTATGCTAACAATAAGCCAGAAATAAACAAAATCGTTAGGAGGCCAAAAACCCCCCTTAGGGAGACCCGTCCTTTGGGCCAAGTTGACGGCTATGAGTTCAACTTCTTTTTAACATGTCTGATCTTTTTTTTTTGACCATTGTCATGCGGAGGTATCTAATAAACAGTGCTTATTCACTTTTTTCATCTTTGTTGCTAGATACTAAATATCTAAGATCTAAGTTCTGTGCTTCACAGTTTCAGAGAAAACGATTTTTGAAGCTTTTTTCAATTATGAGTCTATGGGAGCTAAGGGGCCCGGGACGTGGCCCATTTGGAACCCATGTGCATGATTGGTAGGATTTATGTAGGTGACCACTTGCCGTTGCTACATGCTAAATATCTAATCTTTGGGCCCTGTGGTTTCAGAGAAGAAAATTTTTGAAGCTTTCTTTCCATAATGAGTCTATGGAACCTACGGGGCCCAAGAGGGTGGCCCAATTGGACCCCAGGGGCATGATTGGAAGTATTTATTAAGGTGATCACTTGCCTTTGCTCCATGCTCAATATCTGAGCTCTGGGACCTGTGGTTTCAGAGTAGGAGATTTTTGAAGCTTTTTTCCATTATGGGTCTATGGGAGCTATGGGCCCCATGGCGTGGCAGACTTGGAACCGCAGGGACATGATTGGCAGGATTTATGTAGGTGACCACTTGCCGTTGCTACATGCTAAATATCTAAGCTCTGCGCCCTGTGTTTTCAGAGGAGAAAAGTTTTGAAGCTTTTTTTCCATTGTGAGTCTATGGGAGATTAGGGGCCCGGGACGTGGTCCATTTGGAACCAAGGGCATTGTTGGCAGGATTTATTTAGGTGACCAATGCCGTTGCTACATGCTAAATATCTTAGCTCTGGGCCCTGCGGTTTCAGAGAAGAAGATTTTTGAAGCTTTTTTCCACTTTAAGTCTATGGGAGCTAAGGTGCCCCAGGGTGTATCCAATTTGGACCCCCGGGCATGATTGACAGGATTTATGTAGGTGACCACTTGACATTGTTACAAGCTATATATCTAAGTTCTGTGCCCAGTGGCTTCAGAGAAGAAGATTTTTGAAGCTGTTTTTCCATTATGAGTCTGCTGGAGTTAAGGGGGTCCCAGGGTGTGGCCCATTTGGACCCAAGGGGCATGATTGCCAGGATTTATGTAGGTGACCACTTACCATTGCTACCTACTAAATATCGTAGCCCTGGGCCCTGTGGTTTCAGAGAAGAAGATTTTTGAAGCTTTTTCCATTATGAGTCTATGGGAGCTAAGGGGCCCCGGGGCGTGGCCCATCTGGACCCCAGGGGCATGACTGGCAGGATTTATGCAGCTGACCACTTGCCGTTGCTAAATGCTAAATATCTCAGCTCTGGATCCTGTGGTTTCAGAGAAGATCATTTTTCAAGCTTTTTTCGATTATGAGTCCATAGGAGCTAAGGGGCCCCGAGGCGTGGCCCGTTTAGACCCTCAGGGGCATGATTGGCAGGAATTATGTAGGTGACCGTTGCTAAATGCTAAATATCTAAGCTCTGGCGGATCGTGGTCCATTTGGATCCCAGGGGCATGATTGGCAGGAATTATGTAGGTGACCACTTGCCGTTGCTACATGCTAAATATCTAAGCCCTTGGCCATGTTGTTTCAGAGAAGAAGAAGATTTTTGAAGCTTTTTCGATTATGAGTCTATGAGAGCGAAGGGGCCACGCGGCTTGGCCCATTTGGAACCCAGGGGCATGATTGGCAGGATTTATATAGGTGAGCACTTGCCAATGCTACATGCTAAATATCTAAGCTCAGGGCCCTGTGGTATCAGAGAAGAATTCTTTTTAACCTTTTTTTTCATTATGAGTCTATAGGAGCTAAGGGGCCCCGGGTTGTGGCCAAATTGGACCCCGGGGGCATGATTGGCAGGATAAATGTAGGTGACCACTTAACATTGTTACAAGCTAAATATCTAAGCTCTGGGCCCTGTGGTTTCAGATCAGAAGATTTTTTTAATTTTTTCCCATAATAAATCTGTGGGAGCTATATGTTGCCATGGCAACCAGAATTCCAATCTGATCAGCCCAATAACCTAACGCAGCCTTTCCCCCTACCTGAGGATGCTTCACATGAAATTTGGTCAAGATTGGCCATGGGGTATTAGAGATATACTTATTGGAAATTGTTTACGGACGCATGCACGATAGACAAATTGTGATCACAAAAGCTCACCTTGTCACTACGTGACAGGTGAGCTAAAAAAAACAACAACAGGTTTTTCAAGAGACATCCGTACAAGAAACTTCATAACACTAGCATAATGGTTCTTAATTTATGCAATACATAAGGAAACAACACGATTAAATGACAAAAAATTGCAAAGGGCCATAACTCCAACAAAAGTTCATTTAATTAAGTGCAAATCTAATCAAGTGATTTCCTACTCAGTCCCAATCAGTATACCAAATATCAAGGCTCTAACTCAAAATATCTTCAGATATCTTTCTGAAGAGATTTCATTGTTATTCCATTTAAGGGGAAATAACTCGAACATGGGAGATAATTCTGATAAAAAATTCGGGTCAATAGTTTTCATGAAGAATCCCTACATGAAATTTCAAAACACTAGCATACATGTTTTTTTTAATTGTCCAATGTACAAAACAACACAAATAAATGGCTAAAAATTGCAAAGGACAATAACTCCAACAATTTCATTAATTTAGTTCAAAGTTTTATCAGGATATCTCCTCCTCAGTCCCAATCAGTATTCCAAATATCAGGGCACTAGCTTGTTAGCTTTTTTTCAGATGTCTTGCTAACGTGATTTCAATTTTATTCTATTAAAGAAAAAATGACTAGAAAGTTGGTGTTTAATTAGATAAGAACAAGAGCTGTCACTATAAGTGAGCAATGCCCCCATAGGAGCCAATTTGACGAAGGGCCGTAACTCCTTCGAAAATGATAGGACCAACGTATAAATTGTGTTAGGCATCCCTTCACCTCACAAGGAATGCATGTGCAAAGTTTCAGCTCAATCGTTGAAGAAATGTGGAAGTAGTTCGCATCACAAAAAAGTGCGGACTTACAAACGCACAAACTCACAAACGGACAGTGCAAAAACTATATGTCCTCCTACGGGGGCAAAAAAAACATGCGGGTTAATTGTTTCTTTCATGGGAAATCCATATATGAAATTTCAAAACACTAGCATACATGATTCTAAAGTTATGCAAAGCACAAGAAAGCAACACAATTACATAAACAGAAATCGCAAAAGGTCATAACATAGTTCCAAATAAATTAATTAAACTAGTTGAAAATTTAATAGGTTGATCGCCTGCTGAGTCCCAATCAGTATCCCAAATATCAAGGCTCTAGCTCAAATACTTTTTTCAGATCTTGCTTACGAGATTTCAACATCATTCTTTAGAAGGGGAAATAACACAAAAATAAGAACGAGATCTCACCTGATTTCGAAATGTCACACAGTTTCTGAAAGTCATGTGGTTGACAGCCATTCAATGAAGCATAACTGCTGCACTTAGAGAGATGATCACCTTTTTATCTCTGATGGCCTCGTTATTCATTGGAGCTGAACGATTATAGCTTTTTTCGTTAGGGAGCCACCTAGTCAACATTCCTTTGAAGTTTAAGTCATTAAGGAGGAGTTCACATTTGAAGCAAATTAACATTTTTCTATTTTTATCCCTGGTGGCCATTTTGCTCACAACGGCAGAACCGATTTGCTTTTGTGGTAGAGGGCTTATTAAGCAACATTCCTGTGAAGCTTGGATCAAATTGACCCAAAAGTTTAAAGGGAAATCTCATTTAAAGCAAATTGACGTTTTCTAATTTAAGCTCTGGTGGCCAGTTTGCACATCGTAGAGGAACCGTTTTAGCTTATTTTCTAAAAGGTCACCTACGCAACATCTCAACAAAGTTTGAATGAAATTGGCCCCAGGGTATAGGAGAAGTTGACGTTTGAAGACTTTCTCGACTTTTAACTCTGGCGACCATCTTGTTCATCAGAGCAGAACTGTTTTAGCTATTTTGGTAGGGAGCAATATAGGCAACATTCCTGAGAAGTTTGAATCACACTGGCCCAAGAGTTAGGAGAAGTTCAAATTTGAAGCAAATTTACGTTTTCCTATTTTTAGCTCTGGTGGCCATTTTGCTTATCGGAGGGGAATTTTTTCAGTTTTTGTGGTAGAGGTCACTTAAGCAACATTCGTATGAAATTCGAATGAAATCAGCCCAAGGGTACAGGAGGTGTCGTTTAAAGATTTTCTATTTTTAGCTCTGGTGGCCATTTTGTGCATCAGAGCAGAACGGTTTAAGATACAATAGACTCCTGTTATCTCTAAATCCGATATCTCAAACAATGGTTCAAGTCAATCCAAATTTTGTGCAGTAATGTCAGTCCGTCAAGTGGAATTCGTTTCGCTGACCGTTCGAAGGCGGTTCTTTTGTCGCTGTTTATTTTTGTTCTGGTTTGTATTTGGGTGTTTGTGTCGCTTATATTATTTATTTTGGTTAGCTTATTGGTCATTTTGTGGGAAAGTAACTGTCCTTTTTGCTTTTGGGAAATTGAGGTTTGACGATTTTTCTATTTCATAGTTCTGGTGTACATCTTGCTCTTCAGTACAGATCTGTTTTTGCTATTTTGGTAGGGAGCCACATAGGCAATATTCCTGTAAAGTTTGAAACAAATTGATCCAAGGGTTTGCGAGTAGTTCACATTTGAAGTAAATTTACGTTTTTCTATTTTCAGCTCTGTGGCGGCCATTTGGTGCATCGGAGTAAAACCCTTTTAATCATTTGGTAGAGTGTCACCTAAGCAACATGCCCATGCCGTTTGAATGAAATTGGCACAAGGGTACAGGAGTTTTCGTTTAAAGATTTTTTCTGTCTTTAGCTCTGGCCGCCATCTTATTCATCAGAGCGGAACAATTTAAGTCAGTTTGATATGGAGGCAACTAGGCATTATTCTTGTGATGTTTGAATCAAATTCGCCCAAGATTTAGGAGGAGTTCGCGTTTAAAGCATATTAACGATGTTTTTTTACTATTTTTAGCTCTGGCAGCCATTTTGCTCATCGGAGCAAAACTGTTTTAACTATTTTGGTAGAGAGTAATTTAAGCAAAATTCCCATGAAGCTTGAATTGAATTGGCCCAAGGGTAAAGGGATCGTTTTATTTTTTGTTCTATTTTTAGCTATGGCGACTATCTTGTTCATCAGAGTAGAACGATTTCAGCTATATTGACAGAGAGTCACCCAGGCAACAATCCTGTGTACTTTGAATCAAATTGGCCAAAGAGTTTGGGAGGAATTTGCGTTTGAAGCAAGTTTACGTTTTTCTATTTCAGCTCTTGCGGCCATTTTGCTCATCAGTGCGAAACCGTTTAACTATTTTGGTAGAGGGTCACCTAAGCAACATTTCTGTGCAGTTTAAATTATTTTAGACCGAGGGTACAGGAGGAGTTGTCGTTTAAAAATGAGTTATATCTAACTCTGGTGGACATCTTTATTATGGGAGCGGAAGATTTTAGCTATTTTGGTAGGGAGCCACATAGGCAAAATTCTTGTGAAGCTTGAATCAAATTGGTCCAAAGGTTTAGGAGGAGTTCGTGTTCGAAGGCAAATTTACGAAGTTTTTTCTATCTTTAGCTCTGGCGGCGTGTTTGCTAATCACAGTGCAACTGTTTTAGCTATTTTGGTAGAGGCTGTCCTAAGCAACATGCCTATTAAATTTGAATGAAATTGGCCTAAGGGTACAGGAGGAGTTGTCGTTTAAAGATTTTTTTCTATTTTTAGCTTTGCCGGCCATCTTGTTTATCACAACGAAACGATTTTCGGTATGTTGTAGGGGGCCACCAAGGCAACATTCCTGTGACGTTTGAATCAAACTGGCGCAAGTGTTTAGGAGGAATTCGCGTCGCGTTTGAAGCAAATTTACAATGTTTTTCTATTTTTAGCTCAGTCGGCCTTTTTGCACATCACTGCGCAACCGTTTTAGCTATTGTGGTAGAGGGTCACCTAAGCAACATTCCTATCATGTTTGAATGAAATTAACCCAAGTTGTTATTTAATTTTGTTCCTGTTGTTAGCTCTGGTGATCATCAGAGCAGAACGATTTTATCTATTTTGGTAGGGAGCCACCAGGCAATATTCTTGTGAAGTTTGAATCAAACTGGCCAAAGAATTAAGGATGAGTTTGCATTTAAACAAATTGTTGACGACGGACGATGCACACCAAAACGACGGACAGTGGACATTCACTGATCACAATAGCTCACCATAAGCACTTCGTGCTCAGGTGAGCTTAAAATCGGATGAGAAGAAAAAATAATATTATGGGTCAACTATTTGTTTTCCATGAGGAATCCATATATATGCAATTTCAAAACACTAGCATACATGGTTCTAAAGTTATTTTATGCACAAGAAAGCGTGACGAACGAACGGACTAGCCAAAACAATATGCCCCCACAAGTTGGGGCACAAAAATATTAAATAAATAAAACGACAATGTTATTTTCGCAGCTCCCAGACCAACAGTTTGGTTTATTTTTCTTGTAAGATAAAACAGAAAATTTACTTTTGTTCGTTAAATATCAAAACATATTTTATCTCATGTGTTGTAAAGACAGAATTGTCACTCATGCTTCGCAAACGTGATCATTCTGATGGTTTCAACACACTCGATGAAATAATTTATGGTATTCACCTAAAATAACTAAGTACCCTGTTTTTATTTCTAGATTAGACTAACCTGTGTAGACCGGTAGCCACCATACGACGACATCTTATTTACCAGGTACTCAAGGATCGAAGTGCCAATGACTAAGTCATTGTTCCGAGCGTAAGCCTTTAAAGCATAAGCAGCAATTTCCACTTCTAAAGATCCCCATCTGGTAATCCAATGCAAGCCACCTGTAATGCATCAACATTTTTAACCGCAACATGACTGAAATCTTTATCGATATCTTTGCGACCAGCGAAGACACTAATAAGACTGTTCTCTGATCAGAGCCTTCTCTGGTATCCGCGCAGTCTGATCAGCTTCCTCGCATGTCGTTTAATACCATTGAAGTTTATGGACTCTCCATATGGCAAAAAGCGATGAGTGGCCAGTTCTGCTTGTTGCACATTTTGTTTTTGTTCCTTGTTGGTCGCACACGGACGTCTTCTTTTACTGAACAAATTCTTTGTCTAAAGTGTATCGATTACTGATCATTGCCTTCACTTCTATTTTTAGCCGATTGTGCTCTGTCCTTTCCTTGATGTTGAGGCTCAAAATGCAACTTTAGGCATGTTATTTCAATAAATATCCATTCAAAAATGTGTGTACCTTGCCCTGCCCTGCCCTGCCATATCTAGCCTATCATATCCAACTCATCCGCCCGCTCATACATACGCATACCTGCCCACCCTTCTATCCACCCGTCCGTCCGTCAGAGAGAACCATGATTTATTTTGACGCCACTTCGTGCTTGTATGACGTCGATTGCGTGAATCAATGTATTCATTGATGAATGAATATCATAACGTAACAATAGTTAACTATATTATTTCCGAGACTGCAAATATAAAATAATGACTCCTGTCTGGCACTACCAACACTAAATACCGTTCTCGACACGACGAAAACACACCCGTGCAATATGGTGCATTCTTTCATATCTCAAAAATGGCCACTTTTCTGATGGAAATCTATGATAACTGAGCCGGTGCATGACAAAATCTACAATAAGACCTAGGCGACCAGCTTAGACTCAGATCAACCTGCGCATCCGCATGAGACTTTTATAGCCTCTGGGCTATTCATAGGCCAACAAGAGAATGCTCCAACCAGGCTGACCTGGCGGGCCAGCTGAACTGAGTCTTCCACCATAGCACGGTTTTTATTGTAGGTTTTATACCTTTAGTGCAGATTATATTTTCTGGTCCTTTGGGATCACCGAGTTCATTTAGAATCATTTTGAAAATAGAGTTCTGCTTAAGCCGGTGCTAGGGGGCGTGGCCGGTGTAGCACATTTCAGTACTGGTCATGAACAGACTCAATAAAACCGAGTCTGCTATTTTCGTTTATTTGGTGTATTCTTTGTTTCCAAAGGATCTAACTATTCAGAACTTATTTATCTTCACTGCATCTGGTGATGTGTCGTGTGGCGGTCGTAAAAAGTCTCCCCGTACATCCATCATAGTGCAGATTATATTTTCTGGTCCTTTGGAATCTTTGAGTTTATTAAGAATCATTTTGAAAATAGAGTTCTGTTTAAGCCGGTGCTAGGGGGCGTGGCCGGTGTAGCACATTTCAGTACTGGTCATGAACAGACTCAATAAAACCGAGTCTGCTATTTGCGTTTATTTGGTGTATTCTCTGTTTTCAAAGGATCTAACTATTCAGAACTTATTTGTTTTGCGCAGGCTCATATTTTGTTTTAGACATGAATGTAATTTATTTACATTCATCTTTCGTGTCACGAGCAAAGTAATTCGGGGTCCACTTAAACTTTGCTCTTGAACCGATGATGTTTATAATTCGATGGATGTCCAATGGATTATCTTTATTGCTTATATTTACATTATTTCCAATCCATAACATGACTAGAAAATAGAAGTGGAGTCAATGATCAGAAATCGATACAATTAACCCAAAGCTCCCATCAGAAACACCAAAGGAAAAGAAACACAAACATGAAACAACAGACCCTAATGGAAACATCAATAGCGGAAAGCCAAAAGGTCAGTTACTTTCCCACAAAATGACCAATTGGCTATCCAAAATAAAATAATATAAGCGACACAAACACCCAAAGACAAACCATAACAAAATAAACCGCGACAGAAGAACCGCCTTGGAACGGTCAGCGGAAACGAATTCCACCGGGAGGGGGGGAGGTGTTAAATCGATATTACGTGGCCACAATCCTCGCCCTTACTTACATCGCGATTAAGACAAACAATTGTTTCAGTCCGCATGAAGGCCTCCTAACTCTTCAGTGCAACATCTCCGTGAACACAAAAATCAAACAACCACTGAGATGAAACAACGGTGGGGATTCGACAGCAAGTAACCACTGAAATGCTGGAGCAAAACAAAACCAACAGTTAGACTCCGATTGGCCCGACCAGAGACAGAGCATCAGGTACCAACCAACATAAAACATAAGCCTTTACGCTGGAACTGTCATAGAATCTGAGGCCTGACCCATCGGATTGCAATTTAAGAAGGAAGCAAAGTTGTCAACCGTGATTGGGTTAACTACCATGCACGCAGTCTGTCGTATAACATTTATGTTGTACCCAGTCTTTTTATATTGAAGAATGATTTTACGAAATTGGGTGATGAAGTCATTGCGGTTTTTATACTTTTCTGAATTTATATACTTAGTCACCATAAAATTCGGGTTCCCATAGACCTTGTCGCAGAAGAGATTTAGGCCCAATATTGAATTTTGAAATTAAATCTATAAAATTTGAAAAGGCTTTGCTTAGTTTATGGAACCGTTAACCCTGATTAAGAAATTTAGCCGTTAACAATTTATTACCAGTGTTGAATTCAGTTACATGACCACACACTCTGGCAAATCGAATTAATTGTGAAATATAAACGCCATAGGATGGCGCACGAGGAACATCGCCATCCAAAAAAGGAAAATTTACAATCGCAAAATAAAATTCATCGCGTTTATCATATATTTTGCAAGAAACAAACCCATCTACAATATGTAGAAGTTAATCCAAAACGGGGCCTCGGTATCAGAAGAATTTGCTTTATTTAACTGAAATTCTTGATTGGGGGGGGGGGGGGTCAAATTTGACTGATCAAACCATCGAAATAGGTATTATCAATATTTCATAAATCATCCAAATATCTAGAAGTGGAGCTAAAAGCTTCAATGGTTTCAGACTGGGACATCATGACAAAACCTTGTTAAGGGCTAAAATGAAAGAAGAAAACAATCGCAAGCAGTTTTCCTATTGACAGCTGAACGACGAAGCTGGCGCCATTACGTCGCTGTCGTCAAATCATATTGGTAATTTCTATGCCACTAACGTCGCGTGGGCCAATGTTTTCACTGAACAACATTGCTTCCAGTGGGTGCTTGTTCGGAACCGCCTGAATGAGACGACAATAGGGCGGTTCTAACGAATACCAACACTCTATCTTTGCAGTATAAATAAAATATGTCTCAGAGCAGAAGTAAGAAAAACTGCATATCCCTGTGAAGTTTTCTCTATATAAAGTATGGTTTAGAGGGTTGTATATTACACGGACTTGTTAAGATGATGGCCATCACGTGAACAAGTTTATTAAATGAACAACCCCATACACCCCACTTCATATACAAAACATGAGGATTTACAGGGTGCAGATTTTCATTTATTTCTGCTCAAAGACAGGTTGTGGGTACTCGTAAGAATCGCCTGAATGAGGCAGTTCTAAAGAGCACCTACAGCCTAAGTTTGCAGTATAGTAATAAAAATATCACGGATTTTTATCATGAAAGTAGCCATTTGGAATATGTAAAAATGCACTTTGTCCCACGATTGTGTTTTCGAAATGACTACTAAATATTGGTTGGAGTAAGGCCAACCCTATTTTTCGTGCTGTGTCTCGGTTGAGCATTGAAAAGAGAAAGTATACCTTCAGACACGTGCGCCAATCAATGCCGTAATCATCTACCGGAACCACTTTGAATAGGCATTCGTAAAACAAGAACATATTGTATAATGCTTTCTTGTAGAGTTTTGAAAATAAAATCTTCCATGGGAAACAAATCTCATATATTTCTTATTTCAGCATCAAACATAGATTGGGGTTGCACGTTAGAACCGTCTTACTAAGGCGGTTCTAACGAGTGTTAGAACCGCCTCACTTTGGCGGTTCTAAGGAGAACCCAGACTCTCTGTTTTAAACGAGTAACAAAAATAATGTCAATATAAACCGGGATTTAAAGGGGTTATCGTATCACGGACCCTTTAACGTGATGGCTACATGAAAAACTTTTTTTTAATATAAGGTCATTCATAAAAACCACAATGGGAAATGCAAGGTTGATATGACACTTAGCTTAGATCAGTGGATGAAAAGACATTAGTGCTTTTGTGCGACTGATTTGTAAATATCAAGTGTGCTTTCAACTACAGGAAAGTTTTTAAATACATGTTCATCACTGATATCGAGCCTGTAATTCATAAGGGATGCACAAAAACCAGAGTTCTCGAAGACAATCTACTTGTCAATGACCTTCCGCTGCAGAACTGGGTGTCTCCTACGTGTTGATTCACAACATGTAAGACTTGAACCTATACTGTGTATATACTATTACGATGACATACATTATAGACTGTTGGTTTTCTTTTGCTGCAGCATTTCAGTGGTTTCTTGCTGTCGAGTCCTCGCCGTTGTTTCATGTCTGTTTTTTTGTGTTCACGGAGATGATGTACTGATGAGTTAGGAGGCCTTCGTCCTGAATGAACAAATTATTTGTCTAAATCTCGACGGAAGTAAGGTCGAGGACTGTGGCCAGGTAAAATCGATTTGAACCCCACCCCCACCCCACATGTGGAATTTGTTTCACTGACCAGTCCAATGTGGTTCTTCCAGTGAGTGTCTGTATCGCATACATTATTTTGTTTAGGTTAACCAAATGACCATTCTGTGGGAAAGTGACCGTCCTTTTGGCTTTCTACTATTGTGCTTCCATTAGGGTCAAGTTGTTTGATGTTTGTGATTCTTTCCCTTTGCTGTCTCTGATGGGAGCTGCGGGTTGATTGTATCAATAACTGATCATTGCCGTCACTTTTATATCATAATCGAGAGTCAGCCCCAAATCATTAGGCCCAGTCACCTATCTTAGCATCAGAATAAGTTTTCATTATCCTCTGACCTCATTACGAAAACACACCTATATAAATACATTGCCAATTTTTTGGCTAAAACTTAGAAGTTTTAAGATGAAAAATGGTGATATTTTTCTTATTTTTGCTCAAAACATAGATTGCGGGAACTGAATAGAACCACCACAATGAGGCGGTTCTATCGAGTACACACAATCTATGTTTTTGGGCAGACATAAGAAAAATAATGTATACCCCCTTAAACCCCAGTTTTACTATATAAAAGTGGGATTCAAGGGGGTCAAATTTATATAGGCGTGTTTTCATGATGTAATCTGGTATAAATTGTAGTCGCAGATAAGACTGACAAACAGGAGCCTAGCGTGTCCCATACATTAGGACCAAATGGCCATGCACGCCAAATTTTTGTTTTGCGTTACAGTTTAATTCACGCAACTGGGTGATTTGCTTTATCTTGTTTCTGTTAATAGAAGATATCGAATGCAGCTGCAAGCTGCGACTACCCGGCATGGCCCTTCGTGTTCCACTAGTAATGATCGCTGACTCTCTGTGATCGAACTGCTGGTTTTCTTCTGCTTTCACTACGGATTGTTGTTGAGTCCTCAACACTGATTCATGAATTTATTAACCTATACTTGATCGTTTTACTTTGTATTTTATTATGAGCTAAGAAGCCTCCGAGCGGATCAATTTGTTATTATTGTTATTATGTTTGATACTTCACTGGTTCTGAAACTGAGGGCGAGGGTTGAAATTGCATTAACTCCGGAGTTGAAGCCTCCCAGTAGTTGTACTACTGACTGTCCCAATGCGGCCGATCTTTTGAAGTAAATTGTATCTTATTTGTTCATTGGCTTTGTTCCGTTGGTTCATGTTTCGGCTGATATTTTTGTGTGTGCCTCCATGTAGCATACTTTCTTTAGAAGACTTGAGATGGATGCGCTCTTTGAGTGTGGCATATTCTGAGTGACCTTTCCTTGCTAGTTTCTCCAACCGCTGCGGATTCAAGCCTCGCTCGAGTCACGGATCAGACGCCAAGTCGATCAAGGGAAGATCATGTTGTTTTCTTCGGGCCTGCGCAGTCTGATCAGCGTCTTTACAGCTAGCATTGATCCTCAATAATCTCTTGGCTGTTAAAAGTATATAGAACAAGAAATCTGCCCAGACATTGAGGTGCGCAGACTGACCTGTGTTTTTATTTGATTTTCATCACGTGAAAAGCCCGTGAAATTAACACACCTCTTTATCTCACTATATAGAGAAAACTGGGGATTACATCGGCTCACATTCTTTTTCTCATTTATGCTCATCATGAAAACACGCCTATATATAAATTGGGCCCACTTGAACCCTGATGTTTGCAGGGTACACATTATTTTTTCTTATTTCTGCTCAATAAACATAGATCGTCGAGGCAGTTCTAACGAGTATCCACAATCTATGTTTTGAGCAGAAATAAAAAAATAGAAATGTTTCATCTGAAAATATTCATATCCGGTGGTAAAATTTACAATTTATTTGTAGAGGCGTGTTTTCGTAATGTCAAATAAATAGGTATTGGGCACACGTTACAACCACCTCAGGAAGTCGATTCTAACAAGCAATCAACCTGTGGATGGAGTATAAATAAAAAAATATCACAAAATTCTAACAACAAAATAACCGTTTTTCACTGAAAATATATAAAAAAAAACAAAAAAAAACAATGTAACGCGTGTGTCTTATCTTAATGACTAGTCTTTTTGTAGGTTTTGTTGTGCAACAACAACAACAACAACAACAACATAACACAATTGCATGCAGCTTTCCTACTGTCCGCGGGACACCGTCGTTGGCGCCATAACGTATTTATCGTCCAGTTAAATTGGTGGCAACCTTTGTATATGTTTTTGGCGTCACTGATGTCGCCTGAGTAAAGATAATCATTGATATAGGAACAACTACATCCCTATAGATAGGTAGAGGGATTTCTCTAACGCACTTATAATAAAAATATTTTAAATAACATTCATTTCTTAAAAGTACTTGTAGCCTGGCCACCAAAGATTTTCTCAAACGAGGTGGGGTTTTAACTTATCCAGGGCGTTCTACGCCAGGTCCGAGGCAAGCACACACACAGCAACGGGCCAACATCGGGCCGACGACGGTAAGACGCGGTAACGTGGCATTCTTTGCTGATTGGGTTAGCGCTATGCTGACCAGGTTCATTGTCAGAGCATTAATGGAAAACCCCTACAGGCAATTATTTGAATGCAATGGTTCTCTTCAAAATGATTGGACGATAGCGAGGTGATGATGTCAACGAAGTTCTTCCGCCAATCACAGGTAAACTCATTACGAAAACACACCCGTGCGACATAATGTCTTTTTTTTCACATCACGTGAACAAGTCCGTGAAACGAAGACCCCCCTACACCCCACTTTATATAGAGAAAAATGGGGTGTAGGGGGGGTATACATTATTTTTCTTATTTTTGCTCCAAGACATAGGTTGTGGGTACTCGTTAGAACCGCCTCAATGAGGCGGTTCTAACGAGCACCCACAACCTATGTTTGCCGTATTTAAAAGAAAAATATCAAGGAATTTCATCAGAAAATGGCCATTTTGGAGATGTGAAAAAATTCACTATGTCGCACGGGTGTGTTATCGTAATGACATCTCAAAAAGGGGTACTTTTCAGGTGAAAAACAAAATAATGTATGCCCCCTTAAGGGGAATGGGAACACCTTCAGGGGAGGTAACTCCTGCAAAAGTATTTTTGTCTCCCATGTCAATAGGGGTCAACTCTTAAAGGAAAGAATTTGCTCCTAAGGAGCAAATTCTTTCCTTTAAGAGTTGACCCCTTTTTCCACGGGACAGAACTTATAGAAAAGCGTACAGGAAGTCCCGAAAGTTATCTCCCTTAGAAAAATGGCGGAAAAATCTGCCAGGTGTTCCCATCCCCCTTAAACGCGTGATTGCTCTTTATAAAGTGGAATTTGGGGGATATTCATTTCACGGACCTGTTCACGTGATGTGTGTGCATTTGTTTTCGGCTTTCAATCAGCATATTTCGATATGTAACGTAAATTTTAGTAACAAAGATAATTCATTAAAGGGAAATAGGAGCATCTTCATGGGAGGCTTAGAGTGTTTTACGTCTCAACAACAGCTAAGGTCAAACGGAGACGGGACCTCGGTTTAAAGACTCATCCGAAAGTTTTTAGAAGCCCGGGATCAAACTAAAGTTCGTAATTTGAACAAACTGGATAGGATGCGAGTCCCTCATGCTGCATACCAAGTTTCAAGGTCATCGGCCATTTGGATTCTGAGAAAAAGATTTTTAAGATTTTTACCATATATGGACAAGGTGGGCATATTTGTCCTGTGTCTACAATCTCACCATTAAACTTCCATTGGTTCATCCAATAGAGGCTTCACATATAATTTTGTTTCAATCCAACCAGCAAAATTTAAAGTGAAAGCTAAAATATCGAATCCAAGTAATCCAGAACACAGCTCAGTAAATGACATTGGCCTTTGGAATTTATAAACTTCCATTCAGCTGACTGCAAATATCCATTCTGATGTCACAGGCTTCAATAGAATCAGAAAATCCCCTGTTTTTCCTTTTCCCACAAATTTGACCTTGATATAAAATAGGTCAAGGCCAACAAAAGGTCACCATTTGATACAATTTGGAAAGGCCCGATACCCCGATGCATAACAAGTTTCAAGGCCATCGGTCATTCGTTTCTTGAGGGAAGATTTATAAAGTTCTTTACCATATATGGGCATGGCGGCCATCATGGTCTTGTAGCCAAGATCCCATGAACACACTTTTAATCCCTCACTAACTAGATGTTCCACATGTAATTTAGGTTCAGCTGACCTTGTGGTTTCAGAGAATACGTTGTTTAAATATGATGACGACGACGCAGGCGACGGACTACTGCATATACTATAAGCTTCCCCGGTGCCTTCGGCTTTGACTGCAATAGTTTCCAAAAATGTTCAGGTTTAAATTTTTCCATTAGAATTTGATCAAATTTGACATTGGCGTAAAATAGGTCAAGGCCTTTCTAGGGTCATCATTTTAACAAACTATGATAGACCCGAGTCACTATTTCTACATGCCAAGTTTCGCATATGTAAAAGTCGGCCTACTGGTTCAGGAGAAGAAGATTTTTGAACGTTTTTTCCCTTATATCGGCATGATGAATATCTTGGTCGTCTGACCAAACTCAAATTAATCATTTTCATTTCCTTTTTCCTTTAAAATTTCATATAAAATTTGGTTACAAACGGCCCAGGGTTTCTATGGAAAACAGGTTTTAATTCTCATTACTGAATGTCCTTTGGCTAAGGATAATGAATGAGCTGGACCTTGAATACTTCTGTAGTTGCATCCACTCATTTAGCATACTGCATCTACCAGTTTTCAGATCATATGCTGCAATAGTTTAAAAATACTCAGTTTTGACTTTTCCCCATACAAAAGTCTATGTGACCAAATTTGACCTTGGCGTACAATAGGTCATCCGAGCGTCATCATCTGAACAAACTGTGATGTGCCCGAGTTCCGAATGCTATATACCAAGTTTCATGGCAATGGACCCACTGTGTGAGGTGAAGATTTTGAAGTGTGTTTAACTTACAGTTTTCCAGTCATTTCCGTGTTTAAATCACTGTGATAAATAGCAATGTTGACCAGTCAATAGAAAATAACATTAAACCAGTGATAACTTTTTCTTAAATGCTTCCGAAGCAAATGTCAATCTTAGATTGTCTATGCACATGGGCGTAGACAATCATTAATTGGTATTAACTGGTTAGTTGAGAGTCCCCACAAAAACATGTTATAATCTGCAATTTATTTCCTGCGAATCCAGGCCCCGAGATTATAAAACTTTTTATGCTCAACTCAGGTGAGCATGAAATTTGTGATGCTCATAACTATTAAAATACAAACCAAATCAGGTGATTTTCTTGCTCAGATAAGCACAGAATGTCATTTATCCTGCTTATAGTTTTTAAAATGCCAACATTTGTTGGCATTTTAAAATTTATAAGCAGGATAAATTTCATGCTCAGCTGAGTTGAGCATGTAAAAAGTTTTATGAGCTCCAGGCCAGGTCTCAGTTGTAAAAGTATCGTTAGCTAAACGACCTCGTTCATGGACAAAATGGTAACTATTCTTGCAAGAAAAGTAGCTAGTACACGAAATTATTGTTTAGTAGTTTATTAACTTCCCACACTGTTCAGCATTAAATATAAAGGTAAGCACATTTGCTGAAAAACAGGATCCAGGTTTTTGCTTGATAGGTCTTTACAAACAGCAAATGTGTATCAAAACATCTGCTTGTTACGGAACCCTAGAAGGGACATGCAATTTATTTTAATATGTTATGTGATCAAGATAATATCTTGCGCGCATGCAAACAACATAATATATTGTGCGCACCAGATAGTATCTTGTTTGCACAACACAGATCTTGTGCAGACAACATAATATCTTGTGTGCACAACTTATTATCTTTTCGCACAACATAAAATCTTGTGCGCACAAGATAGTATATTGTTTGCACAACATCGATCTTATGCTGACAACATAATATCTTGTGCCCACAACTTATTATCTTGTCCGCACAACATATTAAAATTAAAATTGAATGTCCCTTCCTGGGTTCCGTAGGGTGTACATCAGTGATGTCGCATTACAAAATGTATCCATATCCATCACATTGTTTACTTACCGTCGAATGTTTTATTGTCACTGTTTTCAAGCGCATGTAAGAAAGCGAGATTGTTCGGGTTGGCAACCGCACCAATGGCGGCCAGATAATCCGAGATAAGGCTTGGGATGTTATTGTCCATATACGCCATAGCTAGTGAGATAGCTCCTTCTATTCTATTTTTTGTCGGCTCCTGAAAGACGCCCATTATACACGTACAAACACACAAACAAACGTGCAATAGTGAGTGACTGAATATCGTCTGCTGAGTGCAATAACGGTGTAACTGACATTTTGGCCAAAATAGTTTTTTTTTCATAAATGGGTGCCTTAGAACTTGAAACACTTGGTAAATAAGTTCTACAGCTGGGTTCTGCTTCAATCATGATTTATTTCAGCATTTTGGATTTTATTTTGTCAGTTAAACCGTTTTTGCTCTGACTTTTAGTAAAAAAAGTTGGCGCAAAAACAGTGTAAGTGCACTTACCCCATTTTTGCGCAAAGTTTTTTAATACCTCAAAAATATTGAACCCTGCTGCTTGATATTTTAGATAAGCATGTAAGTACCATGCATAATGTATAAAATGTTACCTATTATCTACCAAGTGTCTTTATTTTACTGCTTTACCATGTAAAAGGCAAAGAAATAAGGTTTGTACATTTACACCGTTTCAGCGCTGGATGCACTTTCACCGTTTTTGCACCAAAACACTCGGCGCAGAAATGGTGTATCAACTCTTAAATGCTAAATATTTCTTTTGGAATGTCATTTATTCAACAATAAACATTACACACACATGAAAGAAATTGCCATGAAGTTAAGGAACCAGCTTATATTATGGTTTTCTATGCTATTCATTAATAAAACAGTTTTTTGTCTCTCCTGAACAGTTGCCATTTTGCACTTACAACATTATTGCACTCAGCAGACGATATGTGTCCCTGAATGAGTGAATGAGTGCGTGCGTTTATGTATGTATGTATGAATGAATAAGTATGAACGAATGAACGAGTGAGTGAGTAATGACGTCTTAACTTACATTAGGCGCATGTTCTAATAAATCGTTATGTAGATGAGCATATGGTATGATAATGGATAATCAATAACATAGTGAAATTTGAGCTGATGTAGGCGGTACATTATTATGCGTTATGGTCCAAGACTTAAAACTGCGAGTACTCGTTAGTGTAGCCGATTTATACGGCTGTAACAACGTCCACAATCTATATTTGGAGCAGATGTAAGAAACGCATCATAGATTTTCAACTGAAAAAAATGCTTGATATAACGAACTTGTAACACATGACTGATCTGTCGAAATGTTTCGCCTAAAAGGTCGTGGCAGGCCAATTACCAATTGAACCCTTATCATCACGATAACACGCCTATATAATTTTGACCCCCTTGAACCCCTCTTTTACATAGTAGTTTCCGGGGGGGTATACCTTATTTTTCTTATTTCTGCTCTAAAATATAGAATGTGGGTACGCGTTCGAACCGCCTCGATGAGGCTGTTCTAACGAGTGCCCACAATCTTATTTGGAGCAGAAATAAGAAAAATATCACAATTTTTCATCATATTTTTTTTCATTTTTTCGGAGATAAAGGTGGCAATGTATTTGTATAGGTGGGTTTTGGTAATGTTCTGCTGCATAATCATTTAGCCACATCCGTTTCTGACTATCAGCCTATAAAATCACTCGATATAAAGTACTAATTCGATTCACAAACTGTATGAAAAACTGTGCAGATCCTGTCATCTGATCTGGGGTCGGGGTCTTATCTGTAGGAGCTTTCATGTTCAGCAGGCTAAAGGTTTCGATATTCAATATCTTACAACATTTCAGTTACTCGAGTAAACAACGCCAACATCTGCTACACACATCTGCTATTGCAGATGTTATTTCTACACTGATGCATCGCGTAAATAGGTCCGTGAAATGACTGCCTGTAACAAAAAACAATTTTATCATATGACTTCGCGCCTGAGAGTGTAATAACGTCATGTAATATTTCGATAATCCACTAGTGGATTAAATATGCAAATTAGCTAGATACGTCCCGTAACGTTACATGTACGACGTCCTTAACGACATCGCGTTTACTAATGGCGGAATATTGACATTTTTGTAAACAATCGTGAATAAAATGCGTTTTAAATGTCATATGATAAATAGAATCTTGCAGTCGTGCTCATGTATTATTGAATTTATTAAACGCGTTGAGGAAAAGGGATAAAATGCTCGGCAAAGCCTCGCATTTTATCCCTTTTCCTCAACTCGTTTAATAAATTCAATAATACGTGACCACTCATGTAAGATCCTCTATTTATTAAAGGAATGAATTTCATTTTTGTGGATTTTATCGATGTGTTAACTCCGGCGAATCACTCACAAACTGCATGTTAAGTTTGCGAGTGATTCGCCGGTACACATTGATAAAATTCGTAAACAAGAGGACCATGATGGTCCTATATTTTGGCCCCAGTTCTATCTAGGTAGAGGTCCATTATATATGATGCTTAACACCAAATACCAAAGGCCTGGACCTTCTGGTTTCAGACAATAATATGTTTTAAAGTTTTGCCTATACAAGTGTATGTAAAACCAGTGGGCCCTGGGGTGGGGCGTTTTCGGCCTTCAAGGCTATATTTGAACAATCTTGGTGGAGGTCCATGAGATGAAGCTACATACCACATATCAAAGACCTGGGCCTCCTGGCTTCTGAAAAGAAGAGTTTTGAATCTTTTTTCCATTGTAACACTATGCAAATCAAGTGGGCCACGGGGCATGACCATTATTGGAACCATTATTAATTTGAAAAATCTTGGTAGAGAGTCCATTAGATGAAGCTGCATTACAAATATCAAAGGCCAGGGCCTTCCTATTCCATCAAGATGATATTTAAAAATCTTTATAAGTCTATGTAACCAGTGGGCCCCGGGGTGAGACCGATATGGGCCCCAGGGCTATAATTTGAACAGTCTTAGTAGAGGCCCACTAGAAGAAGCTACGTACCAAATATCAAAGACCTGGGCCTTCTGGTTTCAGACAAGAAGATTTGTAAAGATTTGTTTCCATTATAAGTCTATGTAAAACAAGTGGATCCCGGGTCAAGATCATTTTTGGCACCGGACTATAATTTGAACAATTTTGGTAGAGGTCTACTAGATGAAGCTACATACCAAATATGAAGGACCTGGGTCTTCTTTTTTCAGACAAGAAGATTTTTAATTGTTTCTACTAAATAAGTCTCTGTGAAACAAGTTGGCCCTCGGGAGGGGCTATTTTTGGCCCCAGGTTTATAATCTGAACCATCTTGGTAGAGGTCCACTAGATGAATCTACATACCAAATATCCATGATCTTGGTCTTCAGATACCAAACAAGAAGATTTAAAGGCAGTGTTCTTTTAAGTCTATGTAAAACAAGTAGGCCCAGGGGCGGAACCATTTTTGGTCCCATGGCTATACTTTGAACAAACTTGGTGGAGGTCCACTAGATGAAACTACATAGTCCAAATGTTAAAAACGTAGGCCTTCTGGTTTCAATCAAGAAATTTTTTAATGTTTTTCCAATATAAGTTTATGTAAAACAAGTGGGCCCAGGACAGGACCATTTTAACCCCAGGGCTATAATTGTACAATTCTGGTAGAGGTTCACTAGATGAAGACCTAGGCCATCTGGCTTCAGGCAAGAAGGTTTTTAAAGCTTTTTCCTTTATAAGTCTCTGTAAAACGAGTGAGCCACTGGGCGTGGTCATTTTTGGCCACAGGGCTATAATTTCATCAATTTTGGTATATGTCAATTAGATGAAGCTTCATACCAAATATCAAAGACCTGGACCTTCTGGTTTCAGACACAAAGATCGTTAAAGGTTTTCCTCTTAAAGGTCTATGTAAAACAAAGAAGAAGTAAAACAAAGATTAGGAATCGATACAATTAACTTACCCCACCCATCAAAGACACCAAAGAGAAAGAAACACAAACATTAAGCGACCAGACCATAATGGAAACCTAAACAAAGGAAGGCCATAAGGACAGTTACTTTCCCACAAAATGGCCATATGGCCATCCAAAATAAAAAAGACACAAGTGATACATACAGTAAGTAGCAAACAACAACATAAATAAACCGCCACAGAAGATCCGCCTTGGAACGGTCAGTGGAAAGATTTCCACTGGGGGGCTTAAATCGATTTTACGTGGCCACAATCCTCGCCCTTACTTCCGTCGCGATTTAGACAAATAATTTGTTCAGTTCGCATGAATGCCTCCTGACACCTAAGTGGGCCCCGGGGAGGGGCCAGTTTTGGCCCCAGGGTTTAGAATTTGAACAATCTTGGAAGAGGTCCTCTAGAGTTAGCAACATATCAAATATCAAAAACCTGTGCCGTCTGGTTTCAGACAAGAATATTTTAAAAGGGTTTTCCCTTATAAGTCTATGCAAAAGACGTCTTTGTTCTATTTTTAGCTCTGGTGGCCGTCTTGTTCAATCAAGCGGAACGGTTTTATCAGTGTCGTAGAGGGTCACCCAAGGAACATTTCTCTGAAATTATTTCAAAATCTATCCACTGGTTAATGAGGTAGAAGTCGTTTAAATGTTTTTCTTTTTTATTTCTAGCTCTGGTTGCCATCCTGTTCATCCGAGCGGAACAGTTTGAACAATTTTGGTAGAGGGTATCCCAAGGAATATTCCTTTGAAATATTTCAAAATCCATCCACAGGTTAAGGAAAAGAAGTAGTTTAAAGGATTTTTCTATATTTAGCTTTAGAGGCGATCTTGTCCAAGCAGAACGGTTTGAGCAATTTTGGTAGAGGGACACCTAAGGAACATTCCTGTGAAATTATTTTGAAATTGGCTCTGACAATGATTAAGGAGGAGATTTCATTTAAAAAAATGATGACGGCACACGACTCACGGTATGAGCAATTGTAGAAGAGGGTCACCCAAGGAACATTCCTGTGAAATTATTTCAAATTTCATACACATGTTAAGGAGAAGAAGTCGTTTAAAGGTTTATCTATATTTAACTTTAGAGGCGATCTTGTTCATCCGAGTAGAACGGTTTGAGCAATTTTATTTTAGTAGAAGGTCACCCAAGGAACATGCCTTTGATATTATTTCAACATCAATCCACTGGTTCAGGAGGAGAAGTCGTTTAAATGTGTTTTGTTTTGTTTTTTTTTCGCTCTGGCGGCCAACTTGTTCATCCGAGCGGAACGGTTTGAGCAATTTTGTCAGAGGGTCACACAAGGAATATTCCTGTGAAATTATTTTAAATTTGTCTCAGTGGTTTAGGAGATGTCATTTAAAGAAAGTGTTGAGGGCACACGACTCACGACGGACGCCGAGCAAAGGCAGATCAAAGTAGCTCACTTTGAGCTCAGGTGAGCGAAAATGATAATTCATTACTTATAATTCAAACTTTGTAATATTAAACAAGAGGCCCATGGGCCACTATGCTCACCAGAGCTCAGGTGGGCACTGCCCAATGGCAGCCATGTAGTTTAACATGATATCATTTTAATGCACCAAACGAACCCCGTGTCCAAATGAGCACCCATGTGGACTCAGTATCGGAAACATTAGGCATTTTATGAAGTAGAGGGGGTGGGGCATGGATCCAATGGAGCCCTGGTTGGTATCACTAAATGCATCTTATCATAAGGAACAAGAATATATATGGTTGAGCAGGGGGGATCTATAAGGCCTCTTAAGTGGTGGAGGGGTTGGGGCATGCTCTGTTAATCCCAGAAAAGCCAAAGATTATTGTCTCTAAATGTGTCTTATTATAAGGACCAAGTATATATATGGTTTAGGGGTGGGAATCTGAACGGTTTCTGAGATTTGATGCCCTTTTATGAAGTGGAAAAGATAGGAATTGCCCCTGCGGACACCCCTACAGTAGGTGTGCTAATAATAAGGAACAAGAACATATATGATTATGGGGTGGGGATTTGAATGGTTTCTGAAATATAAAGCCTTTTATGAAGTGGAAGGGCGGGGCCCAGTACCTCAGCACAAAGAGACCCCCAGGTTGGTGTGAATGAATGAGTCTTATCATAAGGAACTAATATATGATTTAGGGGTGATGATCAGAACTATTTCTGAGATATATGGCTGTTAATGAAGTAAAGCGATGGGGCATGGCCTGGGCATGCCCCAGGGACCCCCAAGCTGGTGTCACTGAATGCGTCTTATCATAAGGAAGATGAACATATATTGTTTAGGGTGGGGCTTAGAACAGTTTCTGAGATATAAGGCCTTTTGTGAAGTGGAGGGATGGAGCAAGGCCCTGGGAGACTCCCAGGTTGGTGTCAATGAATGTGTCTTATCATAAGGAACAAGAATATATATGGTTTAGGGGTAGCCATCTGTAGGGTTTCCGAGATATTGTGAGATTATGAAATGGAGGGGGTGGGGCATGGCCCCAGCACATCCCTGGGGACCCACAGGTTGGTGTCACTGAATGTGTCCTATCATAATGAACAAGAATATATATGGTTTAGGGGTGAGGGTCTGAACAGTTTCTGAGATATATGGTCTTTTGTGAAGTGAAGGGGTGGGGGCAAGGCCTCAGGACCCCCAGGTTGATGTCAATGAATGTGTCTTATCATAAGGATCAAGAATATATAAGGTTTAGGGGCGGGGATCTGTACGGTTTCCGAGATATTGGGCTTTTTATTAATTGAAGGGGGTGGGACATGGCCTCGGCGCATCCCGGGGACTCCCAGGTTGATGTTACTGAATGGGCTTATCATAAGGAACAAGAATATATATGGTTTAGGGGTGGGGATCTGAATGGTTTCCAAGATATTGGGCCTTTTATTAAGTTAAGGGGGTGGGGCATGGCCTCGGCGCATCCCTGAGGACCCACAGGTTGGGGTCACTGAATGCGTCTTATCAATAGGAACAAGAATATATATGGTTACGGGTTCGGGATCTGAATGGTTTCAGTGATATATGGCTTTTTATGAAGTGGAGGGGGTTGGGCATGGCCCCGGCACAACTTGGGGGACCCTCAGGTTGGCATTTAAGCATATGGCTGAGAGAAGTTTACTCAAGAAACATTTCTATAAAAATTTTGTCAAAATACTGCAATAACTTGGCATTAAATGCCATTTTTCAATTTTCCCCATTATAAGTCTATGGAACTCTAAGTTGCATAGGAACCAAACTAATGAGCCGATTTTCATTAAAAAAAACTTTCAATCACATAGCCCAAGGCTGCTACAGATAAAATTTGGGCCTAATCGGCCCGGTGGCTTCAGAGGAGAAGATGTTTAAAAGTGTTGGTGCAGACGACGCAGACGACGATGACGACGACGGACAACTGCCTATCCTATAAGCTCCCCCGGAGCCCTCGGCTCTGGTGAGCTAAAAATGCCACCAAAATAGTTATTTTGTTTATAGATTCTTTCGAAAGCGTGAGAATAAACTTACCAACGGCCATGGCGGAATGATTATTCAGTTCGAAGCTGCTATCTTTGAATGAAACCCAAGCAAAAAAAAAATTGTTTGTCTTCCAACATTTACTTTTTCAATAATTGCCCATCATTTGATCGAACGCTGTTGACGTCACTTCATATACAATGAGAAATGGCGCGGGTTCTAAACGTGCTCTTTGACGTCACGTCAAATTACTACCTGTAACTGTGTGAGAAAGGTCAGAGATTCTTGCTCATGGAATTTATCGAAGCATAAACATTACGAAAACGCGATTACACAAATACATTGGAACCTTTATCGCCGAAAAAATGAAAATTTTAAGATAAAAAATTGTAAAAAAATTGTAATATTTTCCTTTTTTCTGCTCAAAGTATAGATAATGGCCACTCGTTAGAACCGCCTTATCAAGGCGATTCTAACGAGTGCCCACATGCTATATTTTAGAGCATAAATAAGAAAAAAAAGGTTTACCCCTGTAAACCCCAGTTTTACTATCTAAAAGTGGGGTCCAAGGGGGTCAAAAAGTAAAACCGCGGTTCACAGGGTAAACCTTATTTTTCTTTTTTTCTGCTCAAAATATAGATTGTGGGTAATCGTCAGAAATGCCTCGATACTTTTCTTATTTCTGTTCTAAAATACAAATTGTGGGTACTCGTTAGAACTGCCTTATCCATTAGGAAAACATGTCCCTGTGAAATAATGGCGTCCAACATGGTGTCAGAAAAATGATAACAACTTTCTTATTTCTGCTTTCAAGATACACTGTGGGTGCGCTTTAGAACCGTCTTAACGAGGCGGTCCTATGGAGTACCCACAATCTATGTTTTTGAGCAAAAATAATACAGATAATGTATACCCCCTTAAACCCCACTTTTCTTTATATAAAGTGGGGTGTAAGAGGGTGTTCATTTCATGGACTTGTCATCGTGATGGAGGCTGTCATAACGATTACCTACAATCTATATTGTGAGCAGAAATAAGTAAAATGTCACAATTTTTATTGTTCTAAAAACTTTAGTTTTTTTCGGCGGTAAACTTTACGTTTTCATGCTTCCACTGTGTACTTATGATTTTCCACACTTTACACTACACTTCCTTACAATCTTATGAAAGAAAACTTAACGATTTAATTGAACGGGCATCTCATAGGAAAGACTCCCTCTTTCTTGCGTGTAATGTAAGAAATGCTTTTTTTCACTTCTGAAGAGCATTAAATTTATTTTACTTTATGGTCATGTCAGAAAGTTTGTGAAGCTCTCACCTTTCTACTTGACAATATTTTCATACGATTTGGTACTAAGTTATTTAGACAAGTTTTAGATATTCCGATGGGTACAAATTGCGCACCCCTTGTGGCTGATCTGTTCTGGTTTTGTAGTGAAAGAGACTTCATGATGTCCCTTTCCGTTGAAAACCAATCTGAAATCATTGAAGCCTTTAGCTCGACTACTAGATATTTGGACGATTTATTAAATATTGACAATACCTATTTCGATGGTTTGATCAGTAAAATTTACCTCCCTGAACTTCAGTTAAATAAAGCAAATTCTTCTGATACTGAGGCCCTGTTTTTAGATTTACATTTTTTTTTGATTTTGAGACTGTAAATTTTCCTTTATTGGATGGTGATGTTCCTCGTGCGACATCCTATGTAGTTTATATTTCGCAAATAATTCGATTTGCCAGAGAATCTAGTCATGTATATGACTTCCATATTCGTAACAAAATGTTAACGGCTAAACTTCTTAATCAGGGTTATCGGTATCATAAACATTAAAAAATTTATAGATGTCATTCCGATTTAATTTCAAAATTCAGTGTTGGACTTAAATCTCTTCTGCAACAAGGTCTATCGGAACCCGAATTTTATGGTGACTTAGTATATACATTCATAAAAATATATAAATGCAATGACTTCAGCACCCTATTTCGTAAAATCATTCTTCGATATAAAAATAGGGTAGAACATAAATGTTATACGACAGACTGAATGCATGGTTAACCCAATCAAGGTTAACAGCTTTGCTTCCCTCTTTAATTGCATGCCGGTGGGTCAGGCCTCAGATTCTATGACGGTTCCAACTTAAAGGCTTAGTGAGAATTGGAGAATATCTAATTTTTATGTAATGTTGGTTGGTGCCTGATGCTCTGTCTCTGGTCGGGCCCATCCGAGTCTAACTGTTGGTCTTCTTTTGCTCCAGCATTTCTGTGGTTTTTTGCTGTCGAGTCCTCATCGTCTCTGTGGTTGTTTGATTTTGTAATGTTTTGTCTCTGAGTGTGTGTATCGCTGAAATAATTCCGTTTTGGTTAGCCAGTTGGCCATTCTGTGGGAAAGTAAATGTCCCTTTGGCTTTCCACTATGATGTTTCCATTAGGGTTTGGTTACTTCACGTCTGTGCTTCTTTCCATTTGATGTCTAATCTGGGTCTACACTGTTTGCCAAGGTCTGTATGTTCAAATATACTTATGGTTAAGTACAATACATGCTGAGAGTCAGGTTCATTCAAAGCCAGACAGGTAAAATTATGATCAAATCTTCAGTGATTACTAATCGATCATCGATCACACTGTCAGGACTGATAATCGATTATCTTTTCTGCTCCGATTAGCCATCACTATTAATAACTGTATAGGAGGGAATGCATATTGATACAACAATGTTCTCTCGGTAGTGTTGGTTTGCATGGCTTTTGTCAATTGTTTCTTTCTTTTTCTGAGGAATTATGATGATGTCAATAAAACTTTCGAAACGGGAGACGGAGCAAAGATATTAACACTGTTCTGTATTTGTTTCAAGGTTTTGATTTTCGTTATAAAATGAGCGCCGCAAAATTGAATTCAATTTTGCGGCGCTCTTTTCATAACGACAAATAAAACTTAATATCTTGGCTCGGTCTCCCCTACCTCCCCCGCTACCACCGCCTCGCCGCACTTAAGGGTTAATGTGGCATCCCTTTCAATATTGCTATACGTGTACTTTTACATGTTAAATTGCTCCCGAAATGATATTATTTCAATTAAGGGTATATCCCCTTCATAGGCTAGACTACGCAAACAAACGATCACAAAACTTATCCCCTTCTACAATGGCTGAAAAATCTACCAGATACGTTTATTTCCATTGAAACTTACAGACAACACTCCACATTCGACCACTCCTTTAAGGGCTATCAGCGTGTACGCAGTTAGAGCCTCCCGGCTTCCTGCCGAACCACCCTACAAAAATATAAAATCATTTTAATTGGCATTGTATGTGTGAATGCGTACTTGTGTGCACACAAGAGTCTGCTTGCTTGCATCTATATTGTCATGGTCGTCTATTATCATTGTTACCCACGCTCCAATTATCTGCTGTCCTAGTATTCGATGCATCTCCACTGTAAGATGAATCTTGTTTATTAAAGACATTACGAAAACACGCCAATACAAATATATTGTTTTTACCACAGAAAAATGAAAAATTTCAGATAAAAAATTTCGATATTTTTCTTATTTCTGCTCATAAACATATATTGTGGATATATGTTGGAACCGCCACTCTATGCTTTTGAGCAGAAATAAGAAAAATAATGTATACCCCTGCAAACCCCAGTTTTACTGTAAAAAAGTGGATTCTAAGAGGGTCAAATTTATATAGGCGTGTTTTCCTGATGGCAACATTATTTATGCCTTGCTGACTCGGTCAGTTTGCCCTATCAAAATTTTCTTTGACACGATGATAAGCGGTTCACCAATACAGGGCATAGCTTCTAGACCAAACATCAACAGAAAGGAGAGAATCACCGAAGAAAATATTTCAATATCGACCCCAAGAAAACAGTTGTCTAGGATGAACAGCAATTGGATGTACGCGTGCTGGATACTGGGATGTATATTTACTAGAAAACACGAGTGGAATGTTTTCTTGAAAAGGTTTTGTTTATTTGATTTGATGTTTAACGCCCCCGTCAACACTATCGAGACACTGCTTCCAATGTTGTGGGACTTTTACTCAACACTGAGATGAAATGGCATCTCAAGCCATGCCCTCAATGAAACCAGTAGGTTTTAAAAGCATGGACGTTCCGACTTGCACAACTTGGCAGGCTTAGACCTCTAAGCGATTTCATCATATGACGTCGCGTCTGAGAGTGTAATAACGCCATGTAATATTTTCGATAATTCACTAGTGGATTAAATATGCAAATTAGCTAGATACGTCCCATAACGTTACATGTACGACGTCCTTAACGACGTCGCGTTTACAAACGGCGATATATTGACATTTTTGTAAACAATCGTGAATAAAATGCGCTTTAAATGTCATATTATAAATAGAATCTTGCATTCGTGCTCATGTATTATTGAATTTATTAAACTCGTCGAGGAAAAGGGATAAAATGCTCGGCAAAGCCTCACATTTTATCCCTTTTTCCTCAACTTGTTTAATAAGTTCAATAATACATGAACACTCATGTAAGATCCGCTATTAACAGTACTCCTGTGCGGTCAGTTTCAGCTCTGTGTGGAAGCATCATGCAGCCAAATCTAAAGTAATAGCATCTAAAAATAATACGTGTATAAGAATTGACATTGCATGCCAAATAGAAGCTGGCATCTTGGGGCCAGTTGTTCAAAACTAACGACATCGTTAGTTAACGTATCGTTAAAACTTTGATCATTAAATATGGCAAATATGCTGAAATTTTTGGGGATGCAAAAGTTGCTCACATTTTTTTCAGCAAAAATACCAAAATTTTCGATATTGTTCTTGCTAGAAGAGTTAACACTAACGAGCTCGTTAGGCTGGCCCCTGAACTTCGATTTTGATTTTGATTTTAATGGCAATTTCATTTGAATTTAAGAGGAGTTGGAACACCTTCAGGGAAGACAATTCCTGCAAAAGTACTTTTTCACCCATGTCAATACCGGTCAACTTTTAAAGGAAAGAATTTACTCCTGAGGCAAAAATTATTTCCTTTAAGAATTGACCCCCCGTTCAGTGGGACAGAGTTTATAGAAAAGCGAACAAGAAGTCCCAAAAGTTGTCTCCCTTTGCAAAATGGCGGGAAAATCTGCCAGGTGTCCAAATTTTTAATAAGAATCGAATCTACGGCAAGTTACATTAATTTTATATGTAATGGACACAAATGTAAAATTCTGTTCTTTATATAGCGATTTTAAATTGTATTTTGTTACCGAAAAAGTTCAAATAAATAGAGAATACCAGGTTCATGTCTTTTGATGTCAAGTGTATCAGGCAAGGCTCGGAGAACGCTCATAGAATAGCGAAGCTTGCAGAGCGATTCTACATGCGTTTTTGAAGCCGAGCCTGATAAACTTGATATCAAATGACACGAATCTGGTGTTCCATTTATCAGTTTATCCCCTTGTGCACTCTTAAATTAACAATTTACGATCAGTTATTGATGGTCCTCAGTGTGTCCCAACATTTCAGCAGTCGATATATTTAGTTTCAGCTGACCATACTTTTTCCAATGATATTTTCTTCATGTATTTTTTTGTTTCATTTTTTTCCAGTAACAATAACATTGTTAAATTTTTTTCTAGTAGTCCGGTTCGTAAAAGTTCAATGTCACGTCGACCTGATAAAGCTCACTTGTCCTGAGATAGCATATCTTTATCAGCTCAATGTGCTAGAATGCAATTAATATAAAAGATAACTGATAAATTTCAAAACAAAATACAGGCATGTCACGGCGCCAGTATCCATGTAATCATATCAATTTTATGATACGTCATCCACTATCTTACATAAGTTCTTTGTAAGTATTGTTTTGTTTTCCCTGCCTCTTCGTATCATTTCGCAAACACGCCTATATAAATACATTGCCACCTTTATCGCCGAAAAAATGAAAATTTTATGATGAAAAATGGTGATATTTTTCTTATTTCCGCTCAAAATACAGATTGTGGGCACTCGTTAGAACCGCCTCATCGAGGCGTTTCTAACGAGTACCCACAATATATATTTTAGAGCAGAAATAAGAAAAATAAGGTATACCCCCGGAAACCCCAGTTTTACTATATAAAAGTGGGGTTCAAGAGGGTCAGAATTATATAGGCGTGTTTTCGTGATGTCATTTTAGACTGTAATCAGTCATTGTGGCACTTTCTTGTCATCATCAAAAATACCACTTTATAAAGAGAAAAGTTGGTTTTACGGGGGTATACATTTGTTTTCTTCCTTCTGCTCTTAGACATAGGTTGTGAGTACTCGTTAGAACTGCCCCAATGAGGCGGCCTTAACGAGCACCCACTGCCTTTGTTTCGAGCACTTATAAGGAAAATTCACGGATTTTCATCAGAAAATAGCCATTTTGGAGATGTGAAAAATACACTATACCACACGGGTGATAAACATTCAAACCCAAATAGGATACATAAAAGCGGAGAAATTGTTACCTGCATTGCTTTATGAAAAATATAGCCATCCTCTCTGAAATATCCTGCTGCCTCCTGACGATCCGCTATGTAATTAACTGCTTTTTCAAACACGTTTGCGTCCATGGTGATCATGTTATACAATTTTGCCTGGGCAAAAATCTGCATAACGAAAGCTGTCAACCTGAAAAAAAAAAATAATTTCATCATTATTGTGAGACTATAAGACCTTTTTTTTTGCTCCACATAAAAATATGAAGATCTCCACACAGTGTCATGCTAAAAACACCGCAACTGTCATAACACGGTTCATTTTAACACGATTTATGATAAACCACAGTTTCAAGATGGATCCTACAAATGTACAGATTATATAGAAAAATGACCATAAATCGTCATCTTTCTGTATAATCTATACATGTTTGTTTGGATATAACACGGTTGTTTACCTTACACGGTTTCTGCTTTGGACCCCACCAATAGTGTTATAAAGAGGTTTTGGTGTATCTCTAGTTTACAGAACTGTGGCCAGTATGGATAGCTGAACGCCCGATTTGTGCCACACCTTTCCCCCATAGACCTAAGGAAAATTTTCTAATCACAACCACCTGCAGACACTGTATACAAGATACCTTGTAACATGTGTAAGCTAGAAAAGCAGTGCTAGCCGGCCTCGGTAGCTCAGTCGGATGCGCGTCTGAATGGTGACCATGAGGATGCGGGTTCAATACCTGCCGGTGTCGGCAACATTCTTTCTTGGAGATTTATCATGAAGTCATTTCTGAGGTCAATCTCTGCCCTCCGCTGATTCAAGAAGGGCAAGTGTCAGTTTATGGCGAAAGCATGTGCACTGTACTGGTTAACCGCTGCTAAGGAAAAGTTTGGATAGGTAAACTGACCGGCTCAAAAAGGATCTAAAATAGTGTTGACTGGGCCGTTAAATTTAAATACAAACAAACAAACAAAGCAGTGATATATCTTAATCCAGTTATATAAACTATAGAGAAACTTCTTTAACTGGAACACGGATACCTCTTTGACAATGGCTAATTCTTTGTCCCAGCCCATCGGGCTTGGCTGTATTGTGCTTCCACGCAGAGCTGAAACAGACCGCACACGAGTACATGCAAACCACTTACATGTAGAAGGTCTTAGCCTGCCAAGCAGAGCTGAAACAGACCGCACACGAGTACATGTAAACCACTTACATGTAGAAGGTCTTAGCCAGCCAAGGCAAAATGGTGCGAGTCGGCCCGAAATAAGAAAAATAATGTTTACCCATGCACACCCCAGTTTTACTATATAAAGGTGGGGTTCAGGGGTCAAAATATATATAGGCCTGTTTTCATGATGTATTAAGTCAACAGTTTTGGCAGGAATTCTTCTAACGAAGGCGAAACATTCGGAGCATTTAAAGACGACATTAAAAGTATTGTCTATTTTCAGTGTGCTTTAATGGAAACAGATCATCTCCATTGTTGAGTTGGTCAATAGTAAGTTGGCAAAACACTCCAGCTCAGCTCTCGTTAGTTAATTCACATTAAAGATGAACTCCAAACTGTTCAGCAATTCTATGCTAGAGCTAACTCTTTCTTAATTTGAACTACTTATCATCACGAAAACACGCCTATACAATTTTGCCCCCCCCCCCCCACAAAACCCCACCTTTATATTGTAAAACTGGGGTTTGTAGGCGTTTCCGCTCAGAAACATAAATTTTGGGTACTTAAGCGCCTCGCCGAAGCGGTTCTAACGAGCTCTCACAACCTATTTTTAAAGAAGAAATATTGAAAATATCAGATTTATTTATCTGAAAATTTTCATTTTTTGGTGGAAATTTTCCCTATATATTTTACCAGGCGTGTTTTCGAAATGTGGAGTCCTTAGAGAAATCTTCTCATAGTCTTGATGTCCACATACAAAGGAACTCACATCAGGGTTCATGTATATTTGAATTGATTAAACGAGTTGAGGAACAAAGATACCTTGCGAGGGTTTGTCGAGGATTTTATCTCTTTTCAAAACAAGTTTAATAAATTTTAAATTGTGGAAAAGGGATATGTAGACATGAATAGTGCCGAAGGCTGTGTCGCGACACTGGGGGTGCCAAGTCACTGAACCATGAAATATAGGTCAAGGTCAAACCTAAATAGTTGTATTGAAGTTGTCATCCCTAGATGCAACTTTCTACCAAGTATCATTTATAATGTTATTATAGTCCTTAAGAAATGCACTTGATCATTGGGGTGAATAAAAGGGTTGACGCAATAGTTGCAAAGCCAGTTAACCATTTAATATAGGTCAAGGTCAAATATGGACGATTGCATTAAAGTTGTTATCCCTAGATGCAAGTCTGTACCAAGTATCATAAAAGCTTTTGAGAAACGGACTTCAGTGAATATTAGGGTGAACACTAGAGTGGTCACAATAGTTTCCAATGTCAATGAACCATGAAATGGCGGTCAATGTCAAATGTGGATGCTCGCATTAAAGTTGACATCCCTAGATACAAGTCTTTACCAAGTATTATTTATTGATTAAGCTCTTATATTTGTTGATCCATGGGCTTGAAGTTTGGGTTGGACTGTTTGGTAATGGCCATAGTTTTTCAAGGTCATGACAAGTGGGTCAAGGTCAAATATGGATGCTTGCGTGAATTGCTATCCCTACATTACGCAAACATGCCTATACAAATACACTGCCAGCTTTATCACCGAAAAAATAAAAAAAATATGTTGAAAAAGTGTGATATTTTTCTTATTTCTGCTCAAAATATAGATTGTGGGCACTTGTTAGAACCGCCTCATCGGGGCGGTTCTAACGAGTACCCACAATCTATATTTTAGAGCAGAAATAAGAAAAATAAGGTATACCCCCGGAAACCCCAGTTTTACTCTATAAAGTGGGGTTCAAAGGGGTCAAAATTATATAGACGCGTTTTCTTGATGTATGTATGCTTGCGTGAAGTGCTATCCCTAGATTCTTGAGAAATCGACTTGAACATTAGTGCGAATGCTAGGGTGGTCGCAATAGATTCCAAAGTCAGTGAAGCATGATATGTAGGTCAATTTCAAATATTGATGCTTGCGTTAAAATTGCTATCCTTAGATGCAAGTCTGCACCAAGTATATTTAATGTTGCTCTTATAGCCGTTGAGAAATGGATTTGAACATTAGGCAGGTCACATTAGTTTACAAGAAATGCAGGACAAAGTTTTTGTCGGGGAATGCTTGGGTGGTGGCAATAGATTCCAAAGTCAGTGAAGCATGATATGTAGGTCAATTTCAAATATTGATGCTTGCGTTAGAATTGCTATCTCTAGATGCAAGTCTTTACCAAGTATCTTTAATGTTGCCCTTATAGCCGTTGAGAAATGGATTTGAACATCAGGGTGGTCACATTAGTTTGCAAGAAATGCAGGACAAAGTTTCTATCGGGGAATGCTAGGGTGGTCGCAATAGTTACCAAAGTCAGTGAAGCATGGAATGTAGGTCAATTTCAAATATTGATGCTTGCGTTAGAATTGCTATCCCTAGATGAAAGTCTGTACCAAGTATCATAAATGATGCTCTCATTGTTCTTTGAGAAATGGACTTGAACATTAGGGTGAACGCTAGGGTGGTCGCAAATGTTGACGGCTTGACTGACGACCGGACGAACTGACGAACGGACGGACACATTTTGACAGCTATTTCGCGCCTGGCTTTAAGCAGGGGCGACAAAAAGTGGGCTACACAGGAAAGATTTTACAATTTTTACCAAATACGTATATGTTATTTCTTACATCATGTTGGACGTCATTATTGCACATGGATATGTTTTCCTCCTGGGGATGTGTTAACGTGATTGGTGTTTAACTGAGTTATCTTGTGCATCACGAAAACACGCCTAATAGTATATAAATTTGACCCCACTTTTATATAGTAAAACTGGGGTTTGCAGGGGTATACATTATTTTTCTTAGTTCTGCTCAAAAACATAGGTTGTGGGTACTCGTTAGAACCGCCTCGTTGAGGCGGTTCTAACGAGTATCCACAACTTATGTTCAGAACAGAAATAAGAAAAATATCGAAATTTTTCCTCTGAAAATTTTCATTTTTTCGGTGGTAAAATATACAATGTATTTGTATAGGCGTGTTTTCATAATGGCGTACTATTAGAATCGCATCACTAAGGCAATTATAATGAGTGTATGCCATACACTTTAAGCGTGTTTTTTGTTGTCGCTGTTTGGTGGATATGTCAGACAGCCGTCTTACTCCATATTAACCTGTTCTCCTGCACCGACACTTATAAAATCAATTACCGTGCGATAAAGTGCATTTTTTCATATCTCAAAAACGGTCATATTTTTCATTCTTATTCATACTCTTAACATAGTTTGTCCACCCCCGCCCATAGGGGCTTGAAGGAATATATGGGCTGCACGATGCTTCCACGCAGAGCTGAATCCGGACCGCTCACTAGTACTGGTAAACCGCTTAGAGGATCTAAGCCTGTCCAGGAACTGCGGTGCGAGGCGGACCGTCCATGTTAATAAACCCTATTGGTTTCATTGGGCGACAGGGCTTGAGATGTCATTTCATCTCAATGTCGGGTAAAAGTCCCACAAAATTGGACGCATCGTCTCCAAAATGACCTTTACAGTGTTGACGGGGACGTTAAACCTCAAACAAACAAAACATAGTTTGTGGGTGCCCGATTGTAGCGTCCCTAAATATACGACATACTTAAGTGTTTCAAGAAGCTATTAAAAACGGTGGGTAATGATAAATAACGGTATATTAAGTTAAACATTCGCGTCAAAACGATTAGAAAATATCAAAATTAAATTTCCTATGTGTTTGTTATTCTGTGATGGTCTTTTGATTGAGTTAGTTACCTTATGGCGGACCAACTACTTTGTGAATAATATTAATGAAAAGTAGAAGTAAAACAAAGATCAGGAATCGATTCAATTAACTTACTCCACCCATCAAAGACACAAAAAGGAAAGAAACACAAACATGAAGGGACCAGACCATAATGGAAACCTAAACAAAGGATGGCCTTAAGGAGAGTCACTTTCCCACAAAATGGCCAAATAGCCATCCAAAATGAAAAGACACAAGTGATACACACAGTGAGTAGTAACAAACAACAATATAAATAAACCGCCACAGAAGAACCGCATTGGAACGGTCACTGGAAAGAATTCCGCTGGGGGCTTAAATCGATTTTGCATGGCCATAATCATCGCCCTTACCTCTGTCGCGGTATACACTAATTTTGTTTAGTCCGCATGAAGGCTTCATAACTCATCAGTGTAAGATCTCCGAGAACATACAAATAAAAAAATTACAGAGATGAAACAAGGTTGAGGACTCGACAGCATACAACAACAAAATTGCTGGAGCAAAAGAAAACCAAGTTAGACTCCGAGGGGCCCGACCAAAGACGGAGCATCAGGCGCCAACCAACATAAAGAATACTAAAATAAAATAAAATTCAATTTATGTTTTTACGCTGGAACGGTCATATAATCTTAAGCCCGACCCACCGGTGTGCAATCAAAGAGGGAAGCAAAGTTGCCAACCGTGAAGTTTAAATAACATTAGAACATAGAGTGAAGGTTGGGCCAAAAGAATCGATTTATACTCCGCAGTGGTTCTCGCTACTGACCGTCCAATGGCGGTGGTACTAATGTTGTTTATTTTAAATATAGTTTGTCAGATTTTCATGTTGTTTGTGCTTATGATTGTGTATTATTGTTATTCTTTATCATATGACGTTGCGCCTGAGAGTGTAATAACGCCATGTAATATTTTCGATTATCCACTAGTGGATTAAATATGTAAATTAGCTAGATACGCCCCTTAACGTTACATGTACGACGTCCTTAACGACGTCGCGTTTACTAACGGCGGAATATTGACGTTTTTGTAAACAATCGTGAATAAAATGTGTTTTAAATGTCATATGATAAATAGAATCTTGCATTCGTGCTCATGTATTATTGAATTTATTAAACTCGTTGAGGAAAATGGATAAAATGCTCGGCAAAGCCTCGCATTTTATCCCTTTTCCTCAACTCTTTTAATAAATTCAATAATGCATGAACACTCATGTAAGATCCTCTATTTATTTATATAATTTTCATTAATTGTGCCTGTTGCACCTTGATCGCCTCTTGTGGGAGAGAGGAGCTGGTTGCTGTGCTGTTTGGAATCCATTTTTTTTTTCATTACGAAAACATGCCTATACCAATACATTGTAACCTTTATCGCCGAAAAAATGAAAATTTTATGATGAAAATTGTGATATTTTTCTTATTTCTGCTCCAAATATAGATTGTGGGCACTAGTTAGAACCGCCTCATCGAGGCGGTTCTAACGAGTACCCACAGTCTATATTTAGAGCAGAAATATAAAAAATAAGGTTTACCCCTGTAAACACCAGTTTTACTATATAAAAGTGGGGTTTTGTTTGTTTGTTTGTTTGATTTGAGGTTTAACATCCCCGTCAACACTGTAAAGGTCATTTTGGAGACGTTGCTTCCAATTTTGTGGGACTTTTACCCGACATTGAGATGAAATGACATCTCAAGCCATGTCGCCCAATGAAACCAACTAATAACCAAATGTTCAAGGGGGTCAAAATTATATAGGTGTGTTTTCGTGATGTATTTTTGCTTTCCTCATTGCTAGTTACTCTTCCTCTTGGTGCCATTGGTAGGCTGTAATCTTTGAATGTGGCGTTTCCTGGCCATCTTTTTCTATATATTGCTATTTGTCGGACACTTAAGGATGACAAAAGCATCCCTAAATGTCCGTCATCCGTAACTGTCCGACAGCATGAACGTAACATAGTAAAAATATCTTTTATAATCAATTATTACAGGGAACCTGAACGGTTTCTGAAACATGATGCCTTTTTATTAAGTGGAGGGGTTGGGAATGGCCGCTGCAGACCCCTGGGGACCCCAAAATGCTGTGACTGAATGCATCTTATCATTTGAACCAACAATATATATATTGGAGTGGGGATCAGAATGGTCTCTGTGATATATGGCCTTTCATGCAGTGGAGGGGATTGGAATGGCCCCAGCGCACCCCGGGACACTCGGGTTGGTGTCACTGAATGTTGCTTATCATACGAAACAAGAACATATATGGTTTACGGGTGGGGATCAGAACGGTTTCTGAGATATGTTTTTGTTTTGAAATGGATAAGATCGGTAGGGCCCTAGCGCACCCTGTGGGCCCAGGTTGGGGTAACTGATTGCGTATTTTCTCAAATGGGTGCGGATCGGAACAGTTTCTCATATATATGGCCTTTTAGGAAGTTGAGGGATTGGGCATTGCCTCGGTGCACCCCGGGGAACCACAAGGTTGGTGCCACTGACTGCGTCTTATCTTGAAGAACAAGAATACATATGGTTTAGGGATGGGAATCTGACGACTACGAATAGATTTCAGGAGAATGCTGAATGCTCCAAGTTATCGCTGGATGTGCATATTGTATATCATTTTCTAATAATGCAGTTCATTTTTGTTTATTCACAGGATTTCAGTAAACCGCTTGTAGTTGTAAACTGTCCATTGTCATGTACATGGCACATATAAATAAATAAATGAATAAATAAATAAATAAATAAATTGCGTTGTTTGCAATTATATTGGATAGATTTATCATTCACCAGTCCTTGCATTGGAAAATGATGCATTTTCAACGAGGACGTTTGTTTGATATCCGATGAAGTTGCCGGTCAACGCGCGTGAAGTTTGGCGTCGATTTCATTTACATACTCTTGAATTTAATCAGATAATTTCGTATTGGTCCAGTTACAGGTTCGAGGTCAGCCGTACTGGCTCGAGGCCGAATTAGCTCAGTTACACGTCCTAGGTCAGCTATATTATATGGCTGAGCTCAGACCTGTTACTGGGCCGTTACGAAAATATCTGATTAATGACAATTGTATTAATTAATATCATAATCTGATGATTTCACCTCAGGTTTATACAATTTCACTTCAGGTTAATATGGATTTCACCTCGGGTTAATATGGCTTCTTAGCTAATCAAGTTCAATAATCTCAATACTGATCGCTGGTCATTGATATAAGTATGAGGTTAACCGATATAAGTCAAGGGTCAGGCTCGTGTTAGCAGAGTTATACAGTCGAACTTCGATGGCTCGAACACCGATGGCTCGTTTACCATGGTTGAGTCGAACCCGTTTTTGAGTCCCTGGGGAATTCCTCAGCATAAGAAAAGTGTTGGATAATTAAGGAGATTTTTTACTTTTATCTTGTAAATGTACGCTGTGTGTACCCATTAGAATCGCCTCAATGAGGCGATTCTAATGAGTACACACAGCATACATTTATGTTACAGAACACCGAAAAGATGTCCAAAAGTACCCCCATTATGTTTTCTGGAATTATGCAACATTGGCTCGAACTACCGCTGTCTCGAACAAATTGCCATGGTCCCAAAGGGGTTCGAGCCACCGAAGTTCTACTGTACTTGCATATACCGTTCGAAGAACGAAACAAGAGCTGTAGCATGTGGACCGATTTTTCTGTATGTATGCCATATACACGCTTATTAATAAACCCCTGTAAACCCAAGATCCTCTATATAAACGGGGGTTCTATGACTATTCAATATAATAAACGAAATTGTTATGAAATCAGTGTAGATCCAGATGAGATGGCTAAGTCATCACATTAAGATTTATATTAATATAACTCGCGGCGCTTTCCCATACAAAACTCCCATAGGCCTTTTACTATCACCATGCGATAATTACGACTATCACATGCGCGGAATTGAATGCGCGTACGGTTCGGTTCTTCTGTCAGGCTGAAGAAAATGAGTCTAAACCAAAAATTGTAACAAAGTCGAAAAATTTGGGTACCAAAATATTTCTTCTGATTAAATTAAGAAAACACAACCCCGCACTTTAGGGTTTTATTTAGAAATAACGAAGTTATAGACGTTTGAACTTCGGAAATTCTGTTCCACCACTTAACGTCGCTTATGTAGAAAGCCGAAGTTATCCGATAATTTGGAACGTCATTGCGTCAAACGTCGCATGTGAGCTGTCTTGTATTTTTCATTAAGAATCCCTTACCATAATTATTAGTTTTGATCGGTATAATAAAATAAATCTTATTGAGAGGGTAATAGTGAAAAATGTCACCCTTCGAAATATGAACTAGAGCTGTCAGTGAAACTGACTAGGGCCCGGCAGTGCCATCAGAAGAGTTGGATTTTTTCAAAGGGCCATAACTCTTAGAGTATTGTAGCTTGAGTTATGTAACTTGCCATGTAATTGTATAATGATATTGTGACCTTATATCTAAAGTTTGAAGTTGATGCATATGACGGTTTGTAAGTTATGAATAAAAACTGAAAGGGTATTACTATTTGGCAACTGTCAATAACTTCAGCTTCATTTTCATTTGGATATCTATATTGATTTTGTAATTAAGATGAAAACAAAAGACGAAAAAAGCTGATTTATTTGTTTTGCAAAAGGCAATAACTCTCAGAGTATTATAACTGGTGTTAAGTAACTTGCCATGAAATTGTTTAATGTTGTTGTGATCTTACTTTTAAAGGTTGAAAACAATGCGTTTGAAGGTTTGTAAGTTACAAAGAAAAAATGAAAAATGTTGATGGACAGATGGTCAGATGGACAGATGGACAGACAGATGGACAGACAGACGGATGGACGGACGGATGGAGAGATAGGGCATTACTATAGGGCAACTGTCAATAACTATAGGAATTTTCATTTGAATATCTATAGTGGTTTTAAAATAAAGATGAAAAAAGACGAAAAAGCTGATTTTTTAAAGTTTTTCAAAGGGCCATAACTCTAAGAGTAGTAAAGCTACAGTAACGTAACTTGTCATAAAATTGTATAATGATAATGAGACTATATATTTAAAGTTTGAAGTTGATAGGTTTGACGGTTGGTAAGTTATTAAGAAAAAAAAATAGAAAAATGTGGACATTTTTTAAGTTTTTCAAAGGGCCATACCTCTGAGAGTATTGCAGCTAGAGTTACGTAACTTACTATGAAATTGTGTAATGATATTGTGACCTTACATTAAGTTTGAAGTATATGCATCTGACGGTTTTTAGGTTTTTAAGGTTAAAAAACACATAAAAATGGGGACGGACAGACGGACAGACGGACGGACGTTTTAAAATAAAGATGAAAAAAGACGAAAAAGCTGATTTTTTTAAGTTTTCCAAAGGCCCATAACTCAAAGAGTATTGAAGATAAAGTAACGTAACTTGTCATAAAATTGTGTAATGATAATGAGGCCATATATGTAAAGTAGAAGTAAAACAAAAACTCCATCCATAAAAGACACCAAAGGGAAAGAAATACAAACATCAAGCGACCAGACCATAATGGAAACCTAAACAAAGGAAGGCCATATGGACAGTCACTTTCCCACAAAATGGCCATATGGCCATCCAAAATTAAAAGACACAAGTGATACACACAGTAAGTAACAAACAACAACATAAATAAATCGCCACAGAAGAGCCGCCTTGGAACGGTCAGTGGAAAATTTCCACTGGGGGGCTTAAATCGATTTTACGTGGCCACAATCCTCGCCCTTACTTCCGTCGCGATTTAGACAAATAATTTGTTCAGTCCGCATGAAGGCCTCCTAACTCATCAGTGCAACATCTCCGTGAACACAGAAATCAAAGATCCACAGAGGTGAGACAACGGTGAGGACTCGACAGCAAGAAACCACTGAAATGCTGGAGCAAAAGAAAACCAACAGTTAGACTCCGATGAGCCCGACCAGAGACAGAGTAAAGTTTGAATTTGATAGGTTTGACGGTTTGTAAGTTATTAAGAAAAAAAAAGAAAAATGTGGACTTTTTTTAATTTTTTCAAAGGGCCATAACTCTGAGAGTATTGTAACTAGAGTTACGTAGCTTGCCATGAAATTGTGTAATGATATTGTGACCTTATATTTAAAGTTTGAAGATGCGTCTGACGGTTTTTAAGTTATTAAGAAAAAATAAAAAAAAAATGTGGACGGACAGACGGACGGACGGACAGACGGACAGACAGGGTGATTACTATAGGGCACCCGCAAATAAAGTGAAAAATGTCATCCTTCGAAATCCGGCAGTAAAGTTCACATTGAATTTGTATAGGCATGTTTTTGTAATAATCAGGATCTACATTGGTTGCAAATGTGAGTGACTGTTTTAGGTTTTACGTCTCACCAACAGCTAAGTTCTTACGGAGACGGGACCTCGGTTTAATAATTCATCCGAAAGTCTGGAGAAGCCCGGGATTAATCCTGCGATCCCTGGTTTACAAGGCGTGTAGCATAACCACAGAGGCTTCTAGTTTCCAAAGGTAGGGGCTGTCGTGAACTAAAATGCTTATCGTTACTAATTTGTTAATAATCGATTATTTGATAAGTATAATTTACTACCCAATATTGTGTCTAAAAAGCTGAATGAGTAGCAAACAGTACAGACCCTGATGAGACGCCACATACTGCGGCGTCTCATCTGGGTCTACACTGTTTGCTCAGGCAATAATATATTACATATGACAACAGTCAAAGCCAGAAAGGAAAAATTATAATAATATTTTCAGTGATTACTAATCGATTATAGATCACAGTGACATGACTGATAATCGATTATCATTTTAGCTCTGATTAGCCAGCCCTACCAACTTTAGGAAACCAGGCGTGTAATGATTGGTATGTAAATACCATGTGCTGCCATTATTGTCTGCATTTCCGAACGCGCTGAAAGATCCATCAGTCCTAAAGTACAACAACTGTCTCTGGTAACCTAAAACAAAAAATAGGCATGGGGGTAGCATAGTCATGTGAAACACTGTGGGCTTCTGGGATTGAAAAGTATTTGAACAATTGTCCAAACAACACAATCCCCAGCCAGTTAGAGAAATGTAAGGGATTCCAGCTGGGACAATGGGATCCGAAGCAAGAGTTCACAGACAAGACAGCTAACAGACATATACGAGCGTACTTCAGCTCATCGACAAACTCTTCTATGATTTTTATTATCGATGGAAGTATTTCTAAATATCAATGTACAGTCGAACTTCGTTAGCTCGAACACCTTTGGAACCTTGAAATTTTGTTCGAAATAGGGGTAATTCGAGATAATGAGGGTTACTGATACTGCTAGGCTGAGACATAATGTGGATGACCTAAGGATATATTTCCGCCTTTTTAAAATAAATGTATGCTGTGTGTACTCATTAGAATCGCCTCAATGAGGCGATTCTAATGAGTACACACGACATACGTTTTAAAGATAAAATGAAACAAACCTCCATAAATTGACCAAAACATACGGGTTTCTGGAACTATAAGAATAATTCTGAAGGGACCCAATATCGGGTTCGAATTAGCCATGGTAAACACGTTATCCGTATTCGAGGTATCGAAGTTTCACTGTATATAAACGAAACTTAAATGTCTAAAATAGTTGGAAACTATTGCCTTACGTTTAAATGACTTATTCTAATAACTTTTAAAGGCCAATGGTGTTCCAGTGGGCCTCCGTGGCGCAGTGGATAAGAGCGCTGACTCCTAATCATAAGGTCTCTTACCGCTGTGGTTCGAGTCTGGCTCAGGTCACATGTGAAACGCCAAGTACTGTAATGGAATTTCAGATGTTTTTTCTCCGGGTACTCCTGTTTTCACTCACCTCTGATTAACGCTCGGCTCGACATGAGTGAAAAAAATCTTGAAAAGGGCCGTAAAATCGAAACCAAACAATCAAAAAAGAACAAATCAATGATGTTCACGGTCCATCGACAAACTGGACTCTAAAATGTTTATATATATGTCTATCCATTCATGAAGAAAACTCTTCGAAAGGTAAGCCTGTGTACTGTCTTCACATTTGTACGTGAGAAGTATCAGAGTGCGAGTCGGTGTACCGTCATGTCGGTGAACTGTCTCGTGTCTGTGACAATACACGGCATCAATGCGTAGAAAGGGCAGTTTTCCATATAAACACAAATGAAGTACCACTGGTGATTAAAATGTAAAGAAGAAGAAAAAAATACCACAAATGTTCACAGGGCCATGATATAATATGCAATTATTTCATGGATGTTTGAGAATCGTCAAAACTATTTACCCGAGGCGCACAGGACGACCCCATGCACTATTGCCCGGGCCTGTAGGCCGTGCGAGGCGCACAGGGGCAAACAAACGCGATGTTATCATTTTATTACCCACATGATATACGAAACAATGAATTGAAGACAACAAGTAACGACAATATGAAGTCCGAGTTACAGTCTACACAATAATATGATTTTGTTTGTTTGTATTGGAGTTTAACGGCCCAGTCAACACTATTTAGGTCATTTTGAGCCGGTCAGTTACTTATCCACACTTTCCTAGGCAGGCTTATACGTAAGCGGTTAACCAGTACAGTGCACATTCTTTCGCCAGAAACTGACAACTGCCCTTCTTGAATCAGCGGAAGGGAGACACAAAAATATGAGGTTTGATTCAAGCAATGTTGTCTATTATCAGACTGCACCTTCAAAGCGGTCTGATAGCTGAGTCTGTATTGTTTGCTTTAAGAGTAACGTCATCAGACATGGTGTTGTTGGCATAAATTGCTCTTTTCTGTTTCATTTAGAAAAAACTCTGCATTAAGCAAGCACATCGGAGGGTGGGTGGTAATATACATTCGAAGCAGGAAACCGAAATCCCAGAAATTTGCGTCCGGTGTGGGCGCCGGCGTCATCAGCGTCCGCATTTGGTGAACTTTACCCGCAAATTCTCATTTGTGATGTTCTACAAGATTTTTTTTTAAATAAAATTAATAAAAGGTAAAAATCAATATTTTACATAATCTTTTTTACTCCATTTCCCCCTCCCTTTTTTTTTTACTTAAATTGGACATTTTGAGAAGTTAATATTTTCCTCTGTATTACATGTACCTCCCTTATTTCCCTGTTTTAACCATTCTCTTGCTGAATATTCATTTAAGCCACACCCATTTCTGTCTATCAACCAATCAAATTACTTGATGTAATTTATTGCTACAAATTCATAAACTGAATGCAAAACAGTGTAGATCCTGATCAGATGGCTTCTTCAGAAGCCATCTGATCTGGATCTACACTGTTTGCAAAGATAGGGGTTGTCGTGAACAGCATGATAAGAGTTAAAGTTTACCTTCAAGCTCTATGATGCAATGGATAACGCTTTGGACTCTGAATCAAGAGGTCGTGAGTTTAATCCTCGTGTAGGATTTTTTGGTCTTTTTAAAAACACAGCGAGTTCGACTTTCAGGGTCTGGGGCTCAAGGTGAAGGCCACTGTGGCTAGTTTTACAAAAAAAAAACATTTGGCCATCGCTCTAGCACCTTCGACTATTGCTGGATTTTAATATTACTTCACACAAGTGTTGGGTATGATGATATCTCGAGTGACGGGGAAGCCCAAATGTGCTTCTAGCGCCAGATTATGTAAAAAAAAAAAAAAAAAAATCATTCAATCAATCTCGAGCGACTTTGACTCTCAGCGTTAGAGTCGCAATGTCAAGGCCACTGTGGCTAATTTTAGAAAAAACTTTGTCATTGTTTTAGTGTCTATATTTATCGGTGCATTTTAGGATTACTTAACACAAATGTTTGGTATGATAATATCTCGACTGAGTTCAGCTTTCAGGGTTTGGGGCGAAACTTCAATTTCATTGCTGCTATTTTATGAAAAACTTTGTCATCGCTCCTAGTGCCTACATTTCTTCATGGGCTTTAATATAACTTCACACAATGTTGGGTATGATCATATCTCGAGCAAGTTTGACTTTCAGGTTCCGGGTTACTGTGGCAATTTTATAAAAACATTTTCATCGCTCTAGCCCTTACATTTATTGATAGATTTTAATATAACTTCACACAAATGTTGGGTATGATGATATCTCTAGCCAGTTGGCCTTTTAGGGTCCGGGAGTCAATGTCAAGATCAAAGTTGCTATTTTTAGAAAGACTTTGTCCTCGCTCTAGCACCTACATTTATCCATGGATTTTAAAATAACTTTACACAAATGTTGCATATGATAATATATCGAGCGAGTTCGACTTTCATGGTCCTGGGCTCATGGTCAAGGTCGCTGTGACTACTTTTAGGAAAACACTGTCATCGCTCTAGCGCTTACATTTATTGATAGATTTTAATATAACCATACGCAAATTTTGCATATGATAATATCTCGAGCGAGTTCGACTTTCAGGGTTATGATCTCAAGATCAAGGTCACTGTGTCTATTTTTAGAAAACTTTGTCATCGCATTTATTTATGTATTTTTAAGTCACAATAATGATGCGTTAGTTAATATTTCGAGCAAGTTGGACTTACAGGGTCCTAGTGGTTAATTTCCCCCTATTGTACTGATGTTACCTTGCAAGTTTTGTCAGAATCAAACGACGCAAACGGGATCCATACCAAAAGTAATATGTCTCACTTCAACCTTGATGGGGGAACATTAACATCACGTGAAGAAGTCCGTGACCACCCCCTCTAAACCCCCAATTTGTATAGAGAAAAATAGGGTTTATGTGGGTTTACATTATGTTTCTTATTTCTGCTCTGGCTGTTCGTTTGAGCACACATGTTCGCAGTTTAAATAAGAAGCATATCACTGATTTTCATCTGAAAAGTAGCCATTTTGGAGATGTAAAAAATGCACTATCTCGTACTGTTGTGTTATTGCAATGTGAGTTGTTGGTGCACGTACAGTTTTTCAAGGGACGATTACGTATCATTACAAAAACACGCCTATTCAAATACAATGCAAATTTTACCGCCGAAAAAATGAAAAAAAAAATCAGCTGAAAAATTAGGATATTGTTCTTATTTCTGCTCAAAATATAGATTGTGGATAGTCGAGGCTGTTCTAACGAGTACCCACAATCTATAGTTTAGAGCAGAAATGATAAAAATAAGGTTTACCCCTGTAAACCCCAGTTTTACTATATAAAACTGGGGTTCAAGGGGGTCAAAATTATATAGGCGTGTTTTTTTATGTGTACATGTACCTTTTTTTAAAAAGTTCTGGACTTTATCTTGGAATGCTGTGTCTGTGTCAAGCCTGCCAGTGACTGTCAAATATATTACCGCAGTGACTAGAGGAGCAAATCTGATCATGTTTTGTTCTCCGCAGCCAGAAGGCATTCGTATCAATCGCTCTATATTTTTTAAAGAAGGTCCAAATAAATCACCTGAATTGTAATAGAAAAAAAAAGACAAATGTTTAGGAATACATAATACTTTAACCCACTTAGTACCAGAAACACAACAACGGGTAGTTGGCAAACAGTGTAGGCCCAGATCAGACGCCGCAGAACGCGGCGTCTGATCAGGGCCTACACTGTTTGCGAAAAGCCATTTTTTAAATACAATTTGATGAAAACACAACCTGACCCCCTAAATTTTTAAAAGAACTCCTGCTATATATAAGGAGGAATATTCCATTTGCTACTAAAAAGGTTAATCATGTATTTATCACACAGCTAAAGATAAAGCCTTTTTGCTAATGAGCCGTGCGTTTTTTTTTTTTTTTTCGTTTTGTTAATTATACCGCAGATTGTCAAAAATCCTAGCAAAATTTAGACTTCGATCAGACGTTACAAAAAGAAGTTATGTGAACTCCTGTCCCGCCTAACAAGGATATGCTCTACCTTGGCGAACAGTGAAAATCCAGATCGGGTGGCTTCTGAAGAATCAATTTGATCCGACTCTACACTTTTTGTCATTTAGTTTTCAGTTTTGAATGTATACGTTACAAAAAGTGCACTAACACCAATTAATTTGATACGTTGCTAGTCAGAAACGGGGGTGGCAAAATTAATGTATTGTTACAGATCTAATTCATTTACTTATCTCTTAATTATTTTATTATTATCTCTTCAGCTATTTCTGCTTGTATATATTTGCTAGAGTAAATAACCACACAAGAACAAAACAATAAATTTTCACTGTTTAATAATTTCATGATCTTACTAAAATTTTAATGGTAGCAAAATAATGGCCTATCTTGTCCTTTTAACTAAACAATAATTTCAAGTAACCACATGACAACCCAAAAACAAAGACCAAGATGAAAAGACGAAAGCCCAAAGATAAAAGACCACGCACCCACATTCTCACCCTTTATATACCAACCAAGAAATGGACTATCATTACTCATAGTAGCAAGAATTTAGCGAAATACCTTGACCAAATATGGTGGTTGGATACAAAATTAGCATGATTATGCTTTGCTCTTGCTATAAGCCATTCCAAATCCAATCATAATCAAATCCAAAGCAAAACATACTGATTAAAGCTGGATTTAGGCTTCAGCATTCAGACTTGTGAATTCAAGATATTTTAATTTATGAATCTCATGGAATTATTGCTTAAGACAAACCGTAACACCACCCCCTATTTGAACAAATTTATCTCCTGATAAATTTCCTCAAGCAGGTATAAGCAGCATTCAGTATCTTTTCACACTAGGAGATAATGATAGCCAATAAAGAGAAATTAGTGACCTCAATGATTGCTAGGAATGCTATTGATAATCCCCGCAGCATCCATAATAAGCATTAATTTATTTGTTAGTCCTTGAATCTGACAGTTTGTAAACTAAAGTATTAGCTTTTGTAAAAATCCACTTTAGCAGTTCTGTTTGGTAGTTCCATGTACTTAATTATAAACTTCAGAGTTCATTTTATTTACATGTCTTTTCCCAACACATACATACTGTAATACACATACACTCACACATTGAAATGCTATATGCAATTTTAAAATGAAACTCAGTTTAATCTAATGTCAATTCACTTGGTGCCACACAAATTTAAACCTAAATAATGAAAAAAAAATGTTAACATTAACATTATATGAAACCAAAGCTAAAAGTAGAATTATTAACTTAAATGGCACCTATTCTGTCCTTATAACACCTGTTTACAAGTCCGGCTGTGTATCGATCCCATCTCAGGGAAACCATACCCAGGAAACCAATCATATGCATCATGTGTCCAGATCAACCATAACTCAACCTCAGATATATTGTCAGAATGTATTGTATCGTTAATCCAGCCTCAATCGTTAACACATATTATCGTTAACATGTATTATACCCGACCTCAAATGTTAACATGTATCATCCTGTCGTCCAACATACCGTAGGTACATGTTATTGTTAGAACTTTTCTAGGCTATGTTTCATATTAAAATGTTTTGTCTTGTTTGATTTGATTAGATGTTTGTTCACTTACAGTGGCAGTCACTTTTTAACTGAGCAATATCTAGGTAGTCAAATGTCCCTGATGGTTGACACTATTTCATGTGCAAATTTCCAAAAGATATATCAGATTACTTCGCATACAAAGTGTTCCATTAAAGCATACAGTTCAAACAGATACCAAACACCATTGTTACAGTTGGAGTGTAAACATAAGTCCCAGAAATAAATATTATGTGAAATGTCATCGCATATATCTACTTCCGAAACGTAATGTCCCTTCTGCAGTGTAACGTCTGGATTCAGCTTAATATTCTGCCCAATCAAAATTACCAACGAGCCTATGGCCGCGGGGTAACATCGCGACCATCCAGATCCAGTAGTGTAACCCAACTGCCTCTGTGGTCACGGGGTAACATCGTGACCATCCAAGCGTCAAGATCAAATCCCTCGAAATCCTTTGAGTGTGGGGTAACATCACACCCATTTAGCTCGGAATCTACCAATTATAAATGAAGGGTTTATCCATAACTTCAAACAGATTTTGAAATCTAAAACTTGTTACACATCACGTGTGCTTACAAAATGCCACTTTCCTTATGAACAATATGACATAAAATATTCTGCTTCTTAAAACTGCAACATAATGAAAATAACACTCATAATGATTATGACATTATATGATACGATACATTATTCCTTGTTCACAACCTTTCTTCCTTAGCACTTCTTGATAATAATGGAAATAATGAGATGAATGTAGAATATTCTTCAAAAATAATGAAAACAACATGAAACTAATCACACACAAAAAAAACAACAAGAGAACACACATACTTATCCAACTCGTTATGGCAATATAACCTTAATACTTCTTATATTTTTTTTTTTTTCAACCCCGATCTTAGAATTAACTTCACCATTATAGCACCTGATTGACATCACTGACTAAATTTACAACTTCCTCATTTTTTTTTCTTTACTGTGACCCCTCTTGGGATTTATTAACCTGTACAGCTTTAAGTAAGGAGTTGTTAAATTCCACTATTGATTTTATTATATCCTTTGATGAGGAACTGCGCATCATATCCTTTAAGGATCCAATATCCTTTTGTAGGGCACCAGCCAATGTTCGGCTATAATGCTGCTGAGAAACTGATGTGTTCACAATCTGGTTCTCCACACTCGACCGAAGTTGTTCAAGCTTCTGTTCAAGTTTATCTAATTTTGTACCAATCTCTTCTAATTTCCCCATAACTAAATCCATCGTTCCGCTTTCTTCTTGACTTGAAATTTTCATTCTCTTAGGAGCTGGTTCTGGAAGTGTTTCCAGGTCAGCATGTGCCTTAACATAGTCTTCCAGATCACTGTATATCACTGTTGTGGCTGTTGAGCTTGCACTGCTAGTGGCTGGAATGTTCAGTGGCCTAAACTGAGCCCAGTTGGCTCCCAAGGTGTCCTGTTGGGTCTCATCATTCACAGGGGTACCCACACTACTTATATTTTCAAACTGCTGATTACCACTGATATTTCCTCCCTGTCCCACGTCTACACTACAGTGTGATTGAAAATTTTCCATACTTTTAAATAAATCATCACATGTTGAACATTTAAAAATTAATCCCAAAGTATTGCACGATTTATGTTTATTCTTTATATGTCTTAACAAATTTGGCCTGGAAGTATAATTTCTAGAACAGACTCTGCATTTGTGTGTACCCTTAGAAGGCATAGCAAGGAATGCTTATCATCGCTTGAACTTGACCAATTATATCTATCTGGACTCATTAGTCATAAACCCTTTTCCCTATCCTGACAGTAAAAAATTTATGTAAAGATAAAAACTGTAACTGACTAACTGTAGAGAAATATACTGGAATTATTGCTTTGATTAGAGTGAAATAAGATTTTCTTAATTAGATCTGTCTAAGCTTGATATCTTTCAGGGGGGTTTCGTTCCCTTTTTCCAAGGATTTGTTCTGGTTCCTTGCAAAGGTCCTGATTCTGGTTTAATTTCCTATTGTTCTTTGCTAATTTACTTGGATTTTGTTTTCTTCTCTTAATTTCTTTAGTGACAGTATTATCTACAAAACTATTTCCTGTTTTCAAGCTCTGTTGCAATGATAACACCCATTGTGGAATTGTGTTACATTTAAAGGGCCTCATCCTATCATGATGAATAATTTTCGGCTTTGATTTTGTAGGTCCCTTAAACTCATACAGAATGTCACTGATTTTTCTGGTCACAACAAAAGGTCCCTTCCACACTAGTCACTTTAATTTTGGGCTTTTTCCCACAACCCTGTTGGTGTCCAGTACATAAACAATGTCCCCTATCGCATATGTGTAAAAGACATAAATCATCTAAATAGATTATCACAACAGCCCACAGAAGCCCGGCTTCTGTCGCCGTCCCTTTCTATCCTCATCTACCTAACTGCATTCCTTTATCCGCTGATGAACTGTTTTCCCTCACAGACAAATCCTCATGCCTGCTTCAAAACAATTCATCATCCATAGCAGACACACAGCACAACCTAAACTGACTACTTTCCTAATTAAACAAACTCGCAATAAAATTCCTTGTCCAAAGACATGCATGGCACGAAGACCAAACACAGCTCCAGAACTCTACACAACCATTACTTATCTATATAGTGAAATCTTGTCCATCAGAATGTCCAAAGAAGCTATTCCATGTATCGAACCCAGATGAGCTACCCGGTTGTAACTTAATTAGTTTTCTTTTTCACTGCCTTTCCTGCCAGATCAGATATCCATTCCTGCGAAAATGTTTGCTTTCTTACCATTTTGTTCTGAGATATTTCATTACCAAATAGATAACATTTACAGTTTTTGCATTCTTCGGGGCTATGTTCATCTGTGTAAATGAAGGCCCATGTGTTGCTCATCAGTACCATCCACAACAAAACAAACGTTTTGACCACTGCCATGTCTTAATTTTATTTTCTCTTCAAAGATGTGTGCAAGTCCAATATCCCACCGCTGTTCACCAGTGTTACAGATCTAATTCATTTACTTATCTCTTAATTATTTTATTATTATCTCTTCAGCTATTTCTGCTTGTATATATTTGCTAGAGTAAATAACCACACAAGAACAAAACAATAAATTTTCACTGTTTAATAATTTCATGATCTTACTAAAATTTTAATGGTAGCAAAATAATGGCCTATCTTGTCCTTTTAACTAAACAATAATTTCAAGTAACCACATGACAACCCAAAAACAAAGACCAAGATGAAAAGACGAAAGCCCAAAGATAAAAGACCACGCACCCACATTCTCACCCTTTATATACCAACCAAGAAATGGACTATCATTACTCATAGTAGCAAGAATTTAGCGAAATACCTTGACCAAATATGGTGGTTGGATACAAAATTAGCATGATTATGCTTTGCTCTTGCTATAAGCCATTCCAAATCCAATCATAATCAAATCCAAAGCAAAACATACTGATTAAAGCTGGATTTAGGCTTCAGCATTCAGACTTGTGAATTCAAGATATTTTAATTTATGAATCTCATGGAATTATTGCTTAAGACAAACCGTAACAGTATTAAGCAGGAAATGTGTTAATTGTATTCATACTCTTACCAACGATATACTTACATGCTGTGAGGTGCTTCCAATTGTATTTAAAGCACGCAAAGCTAATGGGAATCTTCGAACATTTCAATAGAAGCCTCCGTGGTATAGCATACTCGCCTTGTAAACCAGGGATCGCAGGATCGATGCCGGGCTTATCGAGACTTTCGGATGAGTCTTTAAACCGAGGTCCCGTCTCCGTATGACCTTACTTGTTGGTGGGACGTAAAACTCAAACACTCACTCGAACATTTCAAGGCAAACCATTACGAAAACAAACCTATAAAAATACATTCTAATGTATTTGTGTATGTAACGCGACGTCTGATTGGATAACGTCAAACATTTGCGACAGTATATTCTGCGATATACTGTCGGAAACCCGACGTCATCGCGTAACGTCGGTTTTCATTGGCTAGCATTTGGTTTTACGCAGCTCACAGCGCTAGCCATTTTATGCAAACTAATACAGCTTTTAACAAAACAACCTTATAAGTGCATTAGAATGGGGATAATTGTATTGAAAATTTTCATTTGGGGAGGTTAATCGTCGGTTCCACGGTCGCAAGTTCCGTTTTACGGTTTGGCTGACGCGTCGCCGTAAAACGAAATTTCCGACCGTAAAACCTCCGATTTACCTCTCCAAATGACAATTTTGAATACAGTTATCCCCTAGTCCAGGCGGTTCTAGATAACGAGCACCCATAATCTATACTTAGAGCAGAAATGAAAATAATTATGTTTACCCCTGTAAACCTCAGTTTTGCTATATAAAATGGGATTCAAGTGGGGTTAATAGTATGTAGGGGTGTTTTCGTGATGTAAGTCATCACGAAAACACGCCAATATAGTTCTGACCCCTTGAACCCCACCCTTATACAGTAAAACTGGGTTTTAATTGAGTAAACCTTATTTTCTATACATGTATCTTTGCACTGAAATATAGGTTGCAGAGACTCGTTAGAACGAGGCGGTTCTAATGTGTACCTTTAATGTATACATGTACGTTGCTTTGAAATATAGGTTGCGGGTACGCATTAGTACGAGGCGGTTCTAACTTGTACCTACAATCTACACTTTGCTCTGAAAAATAGGTTTTGAGTACTCGAGAGAACCGCCTCCTCAAAGAGGCGGTTGTAACGTGTACCTACAGTCTTTGTTTTCAGTAGAAAAAGAAAAAAAATCACAATTTTGACATATTAAAATTTTCGTGTTTTTTTTTAATTTAAATGCATAAGTCAAAAAAGGGGCATAACTCCGTTAAATATTTCCGGAATTTCGTCAAAAGTTAATCGGGTCATCTACACATGTGCATTAGACCCAAACTGTATGCCAAATAACATGAGCCTAGCTCAAGCGGTTCTCCAGATATTTTGTTCACAAGGTTTCCCTATAGTCACAATGCATAAGTCAAAAAAGGGGCATAACTCCGCAAGGACAAGTCCGACGGAAAAGAAAAAAAATATGGGTCCGCTTATTTTTCATGCTCATGCCATACATGAAATTTCAAGATCCTATCTCAAGCCATTCTGTAGTTTACCTGGGTTCTTAAAGCGTAATGGACGGTCGGACTGACGGACGGACAGGGCAGAAGCAATATGCCCCTCCAACTTCTTCGAAGTTGGGGGCATAAAAATGTTGAAAAATCTTCAAGGTGTAATCATTACCTTAAACAGAGCAAATCGCTGTAGGCTGCTGAGTATTACACAGATAATCTTAACAGAGTGTTCAACGGCCCCCTCCCATCGGGGTTGAAACCGACCCGCACACGAGTACTGGTAAACGGCTTAGAAATTCTAAGCCTGCCCAGCAAAGTGGTCCATACTTATAAACCCTATTATGCCTTATAAACCCTATTATGCTTTTTCTTAACGAGTTTAATAACTTAAACAAAAAGGAGCACGAAGGCAATGTTCTATTATTATATGACATTTAAAACGCGTTTTATTCATTTTTTACAAATAAAGTATATATTCAGCCATGATTTATGGTATACGCGACGTCGTTAAGGACGTCTTACGCGTAACGTTACGGGGAGTATCTAATTAATATGCATATTTAATCCACTGGTGATACATGGTTTTATTAATTGACTATCCTGTATTGATCAGCGGTCATCCGTATTAACACCAGTTCAACCAATATTAACTGACAGAGGTAAAAAAATCAATAACCATGTTTTTTTTAATTGTGTCAATTTATAAAATTGTCATTAATCAAGTCATTTCCCATTGACCCAGTAACTTGTCCTCGGTCAGGTGCATTGGCTCTCGGCCTTCGGTCTCGGGCCAATGCAGCAGATCCCTCGGTCAGGTGCATTGGCCTTCGGCCTTTGGCCTCGGGCCAATGCAGCAGACCTCGGAACTGTACCTGGGCCAGTACGATATTATTTGATTAATGGCATTATATCAATACACTACTGATACATGGCTTTATTACAATCTCTTACAAGCATCACGAAAACACGCCTATATAATAATGACCCCCTTGAACCTCACTTTTATATTGTGAAACTGGGGTTTACAGGGGTAAACCTTATTTTTCTTATTACTGCTCTGAAATTTAGATTGTGGATACTCGTGAGAACCGCCTCGATGAGGCGGTTCTAACGAGTACCCACAATCCATATTTCGAGCAGAAAAAATAAAAATAGCGCATTTTTGCATCTAAAATGTTTCGTTTTTTTCCGGTGGAAAAGTTTACAATGTATTTGTAAAGGCGTGTTTTCGGAATGACATCATATGACACATGTATCTAGTCCATCAAAATTGAATATAGACAAATCTTCAGAATTGTCACAGCTTCACCAGCCGAATTTGTAAGATGTGCACACTGAATGTATGATTTTTTTTCCAAATACAGTAACAACTCTGGGAATCTTCAAAACGTTATCTGTACACACTGAATGTGTATGTTGTCCTTTCAATTTGATTTCTTTGTTTGATTTGAGGTTTAACGTCCCCCTCAACACTGTAACTGTCATTTTGGAGACGTTGCTTCCAATTTGGTGGGACTTTTACCCAACATTGAGATGAAATGACACCTCAAGCGCTGCCGCCCAATGAAACCAACAGGGTTTATAAGCATGGACGCGCCGACTCGCACCGCTTTGCCTTGGCAGGCTTAGATCCTCTAAGCAGTTTACCAGTACTCGTGTGCGGGACGGTTTCAGCTCTGCGTGGAAGCATCATACAGCCCATATATTTCTTCAAGCCCGATGGGCGGGGACCGCCTTTCAATTTGAACATGATAACATGTACATGTAAGTGTAACGAATCTATTTATCTCATTATACTATAACACACCCATGTGGTATAAAATCATTAAAACAGACCAATAAAATTTTGCCCCCCTTGTACCCCACTTTTATGTAGTAAAACTGGGGTTTACAGAGGTAAACTTTATTTTGTTTATATTGTTGCTATATTGTTAGCAGAAATAAGAATAAAATCACAATTTTCCATCATCAAATTTTCGTTTTTTGGCGGTAAAGGTTTACAATGTATATGTGTATAGGCGTGTTCTTGTAATGATGACGTTTTCCATATCTCTAGAACTGACGTTTTTTGGATAAAACACTTTGATAATTTTTTCACCCCTTGTCCACGAAACGCCCTTAACACCCCTTTTATATAGTAAATCTGGGGTTTACAGGGGTATACATTTTTTTATTTTTTTCTGCTCAAAATATTCCAGTGAGTTCCCAAACTCTACGTCTGGAACAGAAATAAAGATACTAATTATCAGAATTGCTTATCAGAAAATTTTCTTTTTTTTGTTGGTATTTTTTTTCTAATATATTTGAATAGGAGTGTTTTCCTGATGACACACAGACCGCAAGTACCCGCTAGATTTGCCTCATTGAGGCAGTTCGAACGAGCAGCCACAACACATGTGTTGGAGCAGAAATAAAAAAAAAATGATGCATGCCCCCGTTAAGCCCAGTTTTCAAAGTGGGGTCCATCACGGAAATACTCTTTATAATTTTGACCCCTTTGAACCCCACTTTTATATAGTAAAGCTGTTGTTTACGTTTTCTCAATTATGCTCTAAAATAAAGCTTTAGGGTACTCGTTAAAACCGCCTCGAGGCGGTTCTAACGAAAAGCGACAGTCTACATTTTAAAGCAGAAATAAGGAAAATATCACAATTTTTCATCTAAAAATTTTAGTTTTTTTCGGCGGTAAAGTTTACAATGTATTTGTATAGGCGTGTTTTCGTAATGCTAGTGTGTGTGTGTGGGAGGGGGGGGTGCTCATTGAAGGGCTTGTTAACATGATGTTCTGGAGCCAGTTGTTCAAAACTAACGACGTCGTTAGTTAACGTATCGTTAAAAATTTGATCACTAAACATGGCAAATATGCTAAAATTTTGCTGAAATAATGTGAGCAGCTTTTGCATCTGCAAAAGCTGCTCACAATTTTTTCAGCAAAAATCCCAAAATTTCGACATTGTTCTTGCTGGAACAGTAAACAATTTGACCACTAACGAGCTCGTTAAGCCGCTAACGATGCTTTGAACAACTGGGCCCTGAACTTTACCTGTTACGGCATACTCGAGCCTCTCAGAACCAGGCACCGTGTCAGTTGGGTAAGATATTGATACACTCTTGCTTGTTGTATCGGGAGTCTTGTGAGATATTAAAACAGGATGGTTATTCTCCTTTTGTTCCCCTTCCGCCTGCAGAAATAAATGGTACATGCCATATCATTAGACAAACTGTAAAACAATCACAAAAACCCGTTTATTCATATATTTAAAAATCTTACCATCAAAACACCAAAACTAAAAATTTCAGAACAACAAGAGGCCCAATGGGCCACAATGCTCACCAGAACTCGGGGTTGGGGAGGGGCCACAGTCCACTGGCAGCCATGTATTTAAATAAACAATGGAATGCTTGGCCCAAGGACGTCACACAAAAATGGACCTAATCAGCCTAGTGGCTTAAGAGGACTGATGGTAGTAGATGTCAAAATATCTGCAAAGACTCGGCAGTTAATGCCATGTTTCAATTTACCCCATTATAAGTCTATGGAAATTCATATTGCAGTTAGAAGATTGCTTAAAAGATCTTATAAGTCGATAAAAGTAAGCAGTAAGCCTAAATTCACATGGCACATAGAGGATTGCTTATAGAATATTTACGGCCTCGCCCATTGGGGCTTCAAGAAATAAATGGGCTGCATGATGCTTCCACGCAGAGCTGAAACCGACTGCACACGAGTACTGGTAAACTGCTCAGATGATCTAAGCCCGCCCAGGTAAAGCGATGCGAATTGGGCCGTCCATGCTTATAAACCATATTGGTTTCATTGGGCGACAGGGCCTGAGATGTCATTTCATCTCAATGTCGGATAAAAGCCCACAAAATTGAAAGCAACGTCTGCAAAATGACCTACAGTCGAACTTCAATGGCTCGAACACCTTTGGGACCATGGAAATCTGTTCGAGACAGGGGTAGTTCGAGCCACTGAGGGCTAATGCCAAGAGGCATAACGTAATTTAGAACATCTTTTGTCTGTATTCTATAATGAAAAATGTAGGCTGTGTGTACTCATTAGAATCGTCTCATCGAGGCGATTCTAATGAGTACACACAACATACATTTGCAAGATAAAAGACGAAAATTTCCTAATTTTTACTCTCCCTATTTCTTACGTATAGAAATTCCCTAGGGACTCAAGAACGGGTTCGACTCAGCCATGGTAAACGAGCCAGCGGTGTTCGAGCCATCGAAGTTCTACTGTATAAAGTGTTGACGGGAACGTTTAACCTCAAATCAAACAAAATTAAAGAATACTTATATGAAAGTTTTGTCAAAATACCCGCAAAGCATGGTTTGGCTGTAAATGCCATTTTTTCAATTTTCGCCATTACAAGTCAGCTCTATAGAAACCAAACTAAAAAGCCTAATTTCATAAAGAAAAACACACACACAAAACCTATAATATGCAAATATGGTGTTTATTTCCATTAAGTCTCGGCCTCATAGAACATATGGTTTCTGAGAAGATGATTTTTAAAGTTTTTTTTCTATTTTTTTTTTTATCATTTTCGTATCCATTGCGACAAAAAAAGTGAGGAGTAGGCCTAAAATTATTTGGCAGATAGTAGAGTGCTCAAGGAACATTTCTATGAAAGTTTTGTCAAAATATCAGCAACGGCTTGGAATACTCGGCCATTTTTCAATTCTCCCTATTGTAAAAATCTTACATTGCTCATTTTTTTTGCTCAAACCGTAGATTGTAGGTATTCATTAAAACCGCCTCGGCCGGTTCTAATGAGTACCCACAATGTGTCTTAGCAAGACGGTTCTAACGAGTACTCACAATCTATGGTTTTTAGCAAAAGTATGAAAAATTATGCATGCCCCTGTCAACCCCAGTTTTATTATATTAAAGCGGGGTTTAAAGTGGTTGGAATTTATATAGGGGTATTTTCGTGATGACGTCAACGTTATGCCTCAGCTGTGCAAGTCTTTATTTGTGTAACATAGTCGCAATGCCTATGGGCGACTTTCTCATGACGGTAATAATTTAAAGGTAATAGACACACCCTCAGGGCAGGCAACTCCTACAAGGGCTTTTGTCTCCAATGTCAAAAGGGGTCTGCCATTAAAGGAAAGAATTGGCTCCTCACAATAGGTGTCAATTCTTAAAAGAAATTTAAGAGTAGACCCCCCTCCCCTATTTTTTCCATCGGACAAAGTTTATAGAAACGCGAACAGGAAGTCCCGGTGCCGGAATTTATCTCCTTTTGACAAATGGTGGGGGAAAATGTCAGGTGAATCCATTCCCCTTAAAGAGTAATGGCTCACACTGTACATCTATTTCTGACACCGAGACAACCCCTTCAGCGAACCGTGCCATCGTAGAAGTCCGTTGGGGCCAGGGGCCCCCGCCCATCGGGGCTTGAAGAAATATATGGGCTGCATAATGCTTCCACGCAGAGCTGAAACCGACCCGCACACGAGTACTGGTAAATAGCTTAGAGGATCTAAGCCTGCAGAGGCAAAGCGGTGCGATTCGGCCCGTCCATGTTTATAAACCCTATTGGTTTCATTGGGCGGCAGGGCTTGAGATGTCATTAATCTCAATGTCGGGTAAAAGTCCCACAAACTGGGAAGCAATGTCTCCAAAATGACCTTTACAGTGTTGATGGGGACATTAAACCTCAAATCAAACAAACAAAAAACCATGGGGTCCAGGGGCCAGTTGTTCAAAACTAACGACGTCGTTAGTTAACGTATCGTTAAAACTTTGATCATTTAATATGACAAATATACTTATATTTTTGCAAAAAATTGTGAGCAGTTTTTGGAAAGCTGCTCACATAATTTCAGCAAAAATAACACAATTTTAGGTATTAAACTTGCTAGATTAGGTAACAATTTGACCGCTAACGAGCTCGTTAAGCTAACGTTGCTTTAACTGGCCCCAGAACTCCGTAGATCAATACTTTTGACTGCAGACCGAATCATTACGACAACACATCCATACGTCATGGGGCATTGTTTATACATATGCATCTCCAGTTGTCTTAGGAAAAATTGTAAAAGTGTTCTTGTTTACACTGAAGATACAGATTGTTCGTGCTCGTTAGAACCACTTGATTATGTGATTATGGCGGTACTAACAAGTCTTGGAGCAGATATGTGGAAGAAAGTGTATACCCCTGTAAACCCCAGTTGTCTCAACTTTTGGACAAGTCCATTTCCAATTTTAGGCTTCATCATCATAGTGCAGAATATAAGGATCTTATATGGGTGTGAGGGGTGGATGAAAAAATCAGTTCCGAGGGTCACTGTCCGGCATTACGAGGCTTGCCGAGTGATGCCGGACAGTGATCCAGAGGGATGGATTTTTCTATATAGGATTCTTTTTTCATATAGGATTCTTTTTCTTGCGTACATTCCATTTTTTAGCGCGGAATTTAATGTTGCAGTCACTTCGGTTACCGATTTCCGCCATATTGTGATGACACTACAGGAATGTTTAGTGACGTCATGTAACATGCTGTGACGTCAACCGTAACGACGACGCATATGAGGTCGTATTAAACAAGTGCATTTATCAAACTCGCGATAATATTCGATTCTGGGTGAGAACACCAGGGTCAGAACAGAATTTCAACACAAGTTAAAACTATGAATTTCCATTTCTGGTGTGCAAGAATATGTTTTTTGGTCCTTTTGGATCATTGAGCTCATTTATAATTATTTTAAAAATGGAGTACTGCTTAAACTGGTGCTAGAGGGCGTAGCGGGTGTTGCACATTTCATTACTGGTCATGAACAGACGCAATAAAAGTCTGCTATTTTCATTTATTTGGTGTATTCGTTGCTTCCAAGGCAACTGACTACTTAGAACTTATTCACTGCTTGCATTAGCCTTCTGTGGTTTCTGCGCCATCAAAAAGCACGCCTATCTAATTTCCATCCCTTTAAACCCAATAGTATATAGACGTTAAATATGTTCTAGAAAGGGTTATCCTTTGGAAGCAAGGAATACACTACAGAACTGGAAAATATGGAGTGCACATGTTTTCTAGGACAGACTGACTACTTTCGGCCAATTAAAACTGGGGTTTACAGAAGAATATCTTATTTTTCTTATTTCTGCTCCAAAACTGAGATCGTGAGTACTCGTAAGAACCGCCTCTTTGGTTGCTTAGTTACCTGTGAATTTATTTTGAAATCGGACCATGTACCTAGGAGGTGATGTAATTTAAAGTTTTCTTTTCTTCTATTTTTAGCTCTGGTGGCAATTTTGTCTAGCGAAGCCAAAGCATTTAGCAATTTTCGTAGATGGGACACCCAAGACATATTGTAAAATTATTTTGAAATCGCATTATTAGCCTAGGAAGGGATGTTGATTAAAGGTTTTGTTTCTATGTTTTTGCTCTGGCGGCCACTTTTTTTCAGCGGAACGGAACCATTTAAGCAATCCCAAGGAATATGCCTGTGAAAGTATTTTAAAATGGGCACAGTGGTTTCGGAGGAGATGCCATTTGAAGAAATTGTTAACAGACGGACGGACAACGGACAAAAAGCGATCACAATAGCTCACCTTGAGCACTTCTGCTTAGGTGAGCTAAAAAATGTCAAAGTTCAAAGGTTAAGGTCAAGGCTCAAAAATCTTGAAATCAGTCGAAAGGTATTGACCCAAGAAATATATGAATGAAATCTGAAGGCTGTATTGTAAGTGGTATTAAATTTAGTAACATTGTTTTTTTCAAAGCGGAAAAAATAAGGGAAGTTAAATTAATTCAGTCGAATTGCATAACGGAATTTAGAAAGAGTGTAACATTTGTAATGGTGAGTGTGTGTGAAGTTTTATGACGGTAGGCCATATACGTTTGGACATATGGCCATGGTTAAAGTTTTTCGTTAAATATTCGAAAAAGGGGCAAGGTTTTAAGGTCAAGGTCGCAGGTCAAAAAGTTTGGTATCAATGGGAAGCTCCTGTCCAAAGCAACAGCATTATGAAGGTTGAAAGCTCTGCTATAAAAATATTGAAATTCGAGGACAAATGTGTTTCGGAAAACGAAAAGAAAAAGGGAAGATAATTCAGCCAAACTTCATAATTCAACTAGAAAAGGCGACCATTGGGTCACGTATACCCCCGGTCATCGCCACTATCTGATGTATCTTTTGAGCTTGTTTGTAATATAACACGAATGAAGAAGTCAAGAAGCTATAAGTATCTATAAATGTGCTTGTAAAACGTAAACCAAATATAAAATTTCTAACTGGCCCAAGGGAGTGAGGGCATCAAATTTACTGAAGGGGTGGGGGCATCAATGTTACTAAAGCAGCAGGGTGGAGTATACATCAATAAAATCTTTGGACTTGTATGCAACATCGATGAAAGTATCAATTGAATTTGTCTTAGAGTTCAGAACATACAGGCATCTATAAACAATGTCATTAAACTTTAACAAAATGTTAAATTTCAAAGTATGTGATATTAAGGTCAAGGTCACCGTGGGTGGGTGAGGGGACATACATCACAAAATATTTGGATTGGTACCCAACATTGATGCAAGTATCAACTGAATATGACTTAGAGTTTAGAGCATACAGGCATCTATAAACTTTGTCATAAAACTTTAACCAAATGTAAAATTTCTAAGTCTGTGACCTTGACCTCAAGGTCACTTTGGGCTGGAACATGCATCAATGAAATCTTTACATCAGTATGCAACTTCAGTGTAAGTATCAACTAAATCTATCAAAGGGTTCAGAAGATAAATCTCTTACAAACTTTGACCCAATACTTTAAACACAATGTTAACGGACGGACGGACGGACGAACGAACGGCAGGTCGAAAACTATATACCCCTTAGCATACTTCGTATGCCGGGGGTAAAACACAAATTTCTAAATGGACCAAGGGAGTGAGGGCATCAAAGTTACTGAAGGAGTGGGGCATCAATGTTACTGAAGCAGCAGGGTGGGGTATGCATCAATAAAATCTTTGGACTGGTATGCAACACCAATGCAAGTATCAATTGAATTTGTCTCAGAGTTTAGAACATACAGGCATCTATAAACGTTGTCATAAAACTTTAACCAAATGTACAATTTCTAAGTCCGTGACCTTGGGTTCAAGGTCACCACGGCTGGGGGAAGGGACATACATCACGAAATCTTTGGACTGATATACAACATTGATGCAAGTATCAACTGAATTTGTCTTAGAGTTTGGAACATACAGGCATCTATAAACTTTGTCATAAAACTTTAACCAAATGTAAAATTTCTAAGTCCGTGATCTTGAGGTCAAGATCACTGTTGGATTGGGACATGCATCAATAAAATCTTTAGACCAGTATGTAACTTCAGTGTAATTATCAACTAAATGTATTAAAGGGTTCAGAAGATACAATCTCTTAGAAACTTTAACATAAAACTTTGACCAAAATGTTAACGGACGGACGGACGGAAAGACGGACACACGGACGGGGAAAGACGAACGGACAAACGGCAGGGCGAAAACTTTATACTCCCAAAGCATACTTCGTATGCCGGGGTATAATTATAGGCCTTATAGATAATGCTAAGTAAGTGTATGAAGTTTCGTGAGGCTAGGTCGAGTTTTAACCAAGGTTAAGTTTTTTTCCGAACGACGACGACGCGACAACGACAACGCAGACCGGAGTGAAGACAATAGCTCGATAATTAGACAAGCTAAAATCATAAGAATATATTTATTGACTATCCCCTCGATTTTTGAAGACACTAGATGTGTTTGTGAAACACGAACATGTCCCCGGGCAGGGCCATTCTTTTCCTTCAAGTGGTTCTCTGGACACGGTTAAGATCACAGGTCAAAATTTTTGTATTAGTGGGTAGCCTTTGTCACACGGAACCTATATGCTAAACATGAAGGCTCAACCTTAAAACGGTTAGAAAATTGCGACCAATGTTATATTTTTCTTTAAAGTAGGTCACAGGTCAAGGTCAATGTCACAGGTCAAGTGAGAAGCCCTTGTCACAAGGAACCTACATACAAAATATGAAGGTTCTACCTCAAACAGTTAGAAGGTTATGATCAATGTTATTTTGTTCTTTCGAGTAGGTCACAGGTCAAGGTCAAGGGTCCTATAAGTGGGAAACCTTTGTCACAAGGAACCTACATGCCAAATATGAGGGCTCTACCTCAAACGGTTAGAAAGTAACCACCGATGTTATTGTTTAATTTTCTTTAAAGTAGGTCACAGGCCAAGGTCAAAGTCACAGGTCAATGTTTTATATGAGTCATAAGCCCCTCTCACAAGGAACCTACATGCCAAAAATGAAGGCTCTATCTCAAACGGTTAGAAAATATTTAGATGACAAATTGTGATTTTCTTATTTCTGCTCAAAATATAGATTTTTGGTACATGTTAGAACCGCCTCTATGAGGCGGTTCTGACGAGTAACCACACTCTATATTTTAAATCAGAAACCAGGAAAATAAGGTTTACCCTGTAAACCCCAATTTTATTATATACAAGTGGGGCTCAAGGGGTCAAAAGTATATAGTTTTCGTGATGAGTTACTACAGTGAGACGCATTAGAATTCACATAACATTAACCTTGCCATGTAATGAATACCCGTGTTTACGCCATTCCTATGAGGACAAGTCGAGTTTACAGGAGTATACTTTATTTTCTTTATTTCTAGTTAAATCATAGATTGAATTGTGGGTAATCGTTCGAACCGCTTCAATGAAACGGGTCTTACAAACATTCAAATTCTATGTTTAATGGGCGAATGAGAGAAATATTATAACCTTTCAATAGCGGGCCTTGGTAGCTCAATCGGATGCGCATCTGACTGGTGGTTAAGAGGACGCGGGTTCGATACCTGCCGGGGTCGGCAACATTCATTCGTAGAGATTGATCATGAAACGTTTTCTACAGTCATTCTCTCCCTTTGTTGATTCAAGAAGTGTACTGATTGCCTATCCGATCGTTACTCTCAACAAACTCTTAATTTGTGGAATGGGTACTATATTTGTACATATTTTGTGGCAATTTGTTGAAGAGAAATCCTGTTCTTTTTCCTTTAAACGGAGCATTTCCTAAAAAGGTGGGAATTTGCATAACTTTTTAAAGTAGACCCAATTACGAATTCTAGTTTATGAGATCCCTATTGATAAGATAGTCAGACACTATATTGCAAGAGTTGCGTATCTATTCCCTATACAAGCCACGTTCGTCATTCTGTGGGACAGCGGTGATATTGCAACTTGTTTCGCAGACTTCGCATGCTCTGAATAGTTACGACCATTCATGATACTTTAACGGTCTACATTGGCTCTTGTCATGACTACGCAAATATATTTTGACTGGAACAGTATGCTATTTATTCTGAGCACAGCTGTGTCATAATTTAACGTATCGTTTAAACGTTGATCATTTAATACAGCAGATATGCTAATATTTTGCTAAATTATCCGTGTGCCGGCCTCGGTAGCATTGTCAGATGCGCGTCTGACTCGTGATCGGTAGGTCGTGGGTTCGATACCTGCCAGGGTCGACAATATTCTTTCATGGAAATTGATCATGAAATCTTTTCTACGGCCATTCTCTTTTCCACTGGTTCAAGAATAGCAGCTGTCTTTTTCCGGCGAAAGACCGTGCACTCTACTGGCCAACCACTTGTGTATAAGCCTGCACAAGAAAAATGTGGATTGGTAAACTGACCGGCTAAAAAATGACAAAAATAGTGTTAACCGGGCCGTTTAAAAACAAAGAAATCTTAGCAATTCTTAATATGAAGCAGGATTAAAGCAGACACCAACTGACTTCAACGCTCGTAATAAATTGTTAACGGCTAAACTTCTTAATCAGGGTTATCGGTATCATAATCTACAAAAAGCCTTTTCAAAATTTTATAGACGTCATTGTGATTTGATTTCAAAATTCACTATTGGACTTAATCTCTTCTGCAACAAGGTCTATCGGAACCCGAATTTTATGGTGACTTAGTATATAAATTCAGAAAAAATATATAACCGCAATGACTTCAGCACCCAATTTCGTAAGATCATTCTCCGATATTAAAAGATTGGGTACAACATAAATGTTATACGACACACTGCATGCTTGGTAGTTAACCCAGTCACGGTTGACAACTTTGCATCCCTCTTTAATTGCACCCCGGTGGGTCAGGCCTCAGATTATATGACGGTTACAACGTAAAGGCTTATGTTGGTTGGTACCTGATGCCCTGTCTCTGGTCGGGCTCATCGGAGTCTAACTGTTGGTTTTCTTTTGCTCAAGCATTTCAGTGGTTTCTTGCTGTCGAGTCCTCATCGTTGCTCCATCTCTGTGGTTGTTTGATTTTTGTGTTAACGGAGATGTCGCACTAATGAGTTAGGAGTCCTTCATGCGGACTGAACAAATTATTTGTCTTAATCGCGACGGAATTAAGGGCGAGGGTTGTGGTCACATAAAATCGATTTAAGCCCCCCAGTGGAATTCGCTTCCGCTGACCGTTCCAAGGCGGTTCTTCTGTCGCGATTTATTTTTACTATGGTTTGACTTTGGGTGTTTGTGTCGCTTATATTATTTTATTTTGGATAGCCTGTTGACCATTTTGTGGGAAAGTAACTGTCCTTTTGGCTTTCCGCTATTGATGTTTCAATTGTGATCTGTTGTATCATTTTTGTGTTTCTTTCCCTTTGGTGTCCCTGATGTGAGCTGTGGGTTAATTGTATCGATTCCTGATGATTGCCTCCACTTCTACAAAGAGGGTCATTTTATTGAAAACTGCATTAAAAATCCCTATTTGTTCTAAAGTTATGCTAATTTAGATTTGATACATACCTATTTTCCTCTAAGAGTAACCTCCCTTGAAGTTTCTTTGATGTTAACCGACAATGCAATCATTCTGTGATATCATGGTAGCTTTAAGCTTTTCTAAAAATAATTTCTAATCACCATATTTTCCATTTTGCAGTTGCCTAACGCAGTTTTCTCATGCCCTTTGATAACTATGTTGTTCATAATTTAGGATAGAAATGAAAAATTTTATTTCGAAATTCAAGCTTAAATTTACATTTAAAGCATTTTTTAAAGTTTAAAACTACCAATTAATTCAAAATTGCATTTAGATTAGCTAATGAAGTGTTTTCACATGCTTTGAATCAGATTAGTAAGTTCTGTACGTTATTTCATCCCCTTACAAAAACAAGAACCGGAATTTAAATTATTTTAAAAATATTTACTGTTTGAATTTAAGGTTTGCAATTGACGTAGGAGAAAACTGGTTAAGCATATCAGTTGAGATCAGTTTGAATCATTCAAATAGGTGATTACACAGTTCATGAGGACAATAAACCCAAGGTATTTCATATTTAAAACGTTTAAAAAGTTTAATGTGCATCTATGACATCATAGAATACCCCAAGAATATTAATGAGGCACTGTTTCCATTAAAAAAAATGAAATATGTGGAAAACTAATAAAGATAATTTGATGCGGTTTCCGCCCTTCTATTCCGAAAATGAAGGACTTTTTTATATATTTAATTGATTGCTATACCTTTGTTTATGACCTTTAAACTCCAATACAAACAAACAATCAAAACTATCCGTGTATCGGGTTTAGAATTATAACGTATATGAGTTTGTGAACTGAAGCTAGCAAAACTTTGAACAATTGGTGTTGAAAATTATTACCTTTACGAACAGAAAGCGTTTGACTTCATCAAACCTGTGCTTGAGATTTGTTTCCTCCATTCGCACATTTACCAGCATGTCGCCTATTTTCTGGGGTTTGATAAGGAAGAAAACTGGAGTAAAGACGCGTGACATCGCCTACAACAGATACAATTTCAGTTAAACTTCAACAGCCGGAACACTGATCAATTATTTACATGTGCCATAACTGATGCGAATTCCATTACGATAATACACCCGTGCAACATAATGTACTTTTTATCTCCAAAATCGCCACTATCCTAATGAATTCCGCAATATTTTTCTTATTCATACTGCAATCATGCCTGTGTGTGCTCGTTACAAGGAGGCGGTTCTAACGAGTACCCACAACCTATGCCTTGGAGCAGAAATGAGAAAAATAATGTATACCCCTGTAAACCCCAGTTTTTTTCTAAATAAAATGGGGTAAAGGGGTATTCATTTCAGGACCATTTTTATCTAATGCGCTCTTGAATCTATACAAATCAAAGCACTGTGGGTCAATTGCCTCTGAGTGTATAATGGGAAAATGGTTCTAAATGGCGACGGCTGTTTTGACATCTTCAATACCAGTTTTCAGCAAACATTGTAGACCCTGATCAGACACCACATCTTATCTGGATCTACACTGTTTGCTATTATTCTAGTATACCTGCTCAGTCCATGACTAACAAACAAAAACCTTTTTTGCTCAGCGCTCATACGCCAAAAGGAGAACAAAGGCACTTCTATAAATTAACAATTCCTAGATTTTCCCTTTTTTAGATGGGGAAATCCCCCATTCTCCTTCAAATGGAGTATACTCGTATAACTCTCAACTTATTCGTTTCACTAGAGTTTCATCTCATGTTGACGATTTGAACAATTGGAAAAAAAAGTTTTACTGCTAAGCTACTTATACGAGTCTAAAGGTATCATGCACTTCAGAAAGAGTTTTCCTAAAATTTATCGACGACACTCTGATCTAGTCGAAAAATGAAGAAGTTAACTTAAACACACTTCTGCAACAGGGCAGTTCAGAACCAGTTTTTTTTGAAGATTTTGTTTATAAATTTCGAAAAAATGTATGGAGAAATCTAAATTTCATAATCAATATAATCAAGTCAAAAAGATCATTTAACGCCATAAAAGAATGTGGTACAATATATTACAGAGGACAGCTCTGCTTGGCTCTTTGGTTGCACAGCGGTGGGCCGGACTTCGGACTATATGACGGCACCATCCTAAATCTTTTGAATTCAAGAAGGGTTGCGCCTGATATTTCCTGGGTTCGACCCGCCGTAATTTAACTGACTGTTTTCACCTAGTACTCTGGTTTCGGATTGTTGTTGAGTCCCCAACCCTGGTTCGTGATCATATTAATCTATACATAATCATTTTACTCGGTATATTTTATTGTGAATCACTGCTGAGATGGGAAGCCTCCATTTGGATCAATTTGTTGTTGTTATTATGTTCGATACTGCACCAACACTGAGGGCGATGGTTGAAATTTCAAACACCCCGGAGCTGAAGACCCAACCCCCGTTTTCCACCTTGTAGTTTCAATATTGACCGTCCAAAGGCGGTCGTTCTTTTGCAGTGTCTTATTTGTTTATTGCCTTTGGTTCGTGTTTCGTTTGATGTTTTTGTGTGTCTCCGTGCTGCTAAATGTCTTTAGGTGACTTTTGATGGCTGCGTGCTTTAATTCTGGCCTTTCCAGATTGACCTTTTTTTATTAATTAGCATGTCTAGTTTCCCAGTTATGGTTCAATGATGACTAAGCTTCACTCTTTCATGGCACAACGGAGGCCATGTCTCTGACTCGATGGAGACCCCAACTTAAAACTTTAAGTTTTTTTTATTTAATAAGTGGTAGGTGTCTGATGCTTTGTCTTTGGCTAGACTCTTTCTGGTCTGCCTAATGGTTATCTTCAGCTCCGGCTTACAGAGTGTGGAACAAGTCAAAAACCCTCATTTTTTCTTTATAGTTATTTAATTTGATTTCATTTCAGTATGTACTAATTTGTATATTATTCTGTTATGGTTCACTGACTGAGTTAGTTACCTTCAAGTGGACCAACTATTTTGTTTGTTGTAAATAATATATGAACCTACAGTGAAGGTTGGGTCCATAGAATCGATTTAAGCTCCACAGTAGAGTTCACTACTGCAGATTTGTTTGATTTTCCAGCGGGGCTTTTCATGTTGTTTGTGCTTATTATTCTGTATATAGAGGATCTTACATGAGTGTTCATGTATCGTACATGCGTGTTCATGTATTATTGAATTTATTAATTGAGTTTAGGAAAAGGGATAAAATGCGAGGCTTCTCCGAGCATTTGATTCCTTTTCCTCAACGAGTTTAATGAATTCAATAATACATGAGCACGAATGCAAGATTCTTTTTACCATATGACATTTAAAGCGCATTTTATTCACGATTGTTTACAAAAATGTCAATATTCCGCCGTTAGTAAACGCGACGTCGTTAAGGACATCGTACATGTAACGTTACGGGCCGTATCTAACTGATTTGCATATTTAATCCACTAGTGGATTATCGAATTTATTACATGGCGTTATTACACTATCAGACGCGACGTCATATGATAATATTATTTATTTGATTTTAATTACCTGTGCCTGTAGCACGCTGATCAACTCTTGTGGGGAAGTGAGTGCTGGTTGTTATGCTGTTTGTGATTCGTTTATTTCCTCTTTTGTTTCCTTCATTGTTAGATACTTTCCTCTTGGTGCCATTGATAGGCCTTTGTGCGACTAAATTTAGGTATAGTTATGCCTTAACTGTAATCTTTGATTGTGACTTTTCCTGAGCATCGTATTCTTTAATGTTTTGTACACGGTCTGGGATTGTCACGTGGACAATAGAATGTTGGAAAATTCTGAGGTAAGTAACTGTGGGTCGATGGACAAACAATGATACACTTTTACAGTGGAGTATCCATTACCAGGCTGTGTGCAGGATAGTTTCTTCCTATATCTACTTATTGCCAAAGATTGTTAGTTTTTAAATTCAGAGCACATGCTTCGTTATTATAAAGCATATACTCAGCCTCATTTCAATTATTGCAATGCAATGTTGGCTTACTCATCACATCATAACGTTTCTAAAATAACATGGTCACAAAAACGTGCCTTCGTATTTATCTTATGAGATGTAGATTTGGAAACTGCTAACTCAAACTTTAAAATGTTATCAATTGAGCAGACTGTATTCTTAAGCAAGGCAAAATGATGTTCAAAGAAGTTCACCATTTGGTTCCAGATAATTTATGTAGACGTTTGTAGAAAAGAGATTTAAACTCTTTAAATATGACGCTTGATCCGGCTCCAAGATCCAGTCTTTAGTTCATTTAGAATCCTTTTGAAAATAGAGTTCTGCTTGAGCCGGTGCGGGGCGTGGCCGGTGTAGCACATTTCAATACTGGTCATGAACAGACTCCCTAAAACCGAGTCTGCTATTTTCGTTTATTTGGTGTATTCTTTGCTTCCAAAGGATCTAACTATTCAGAACTTATTTATCTTCACTGCAGCTGGTGTTGTGCCGTGTAGCGGCCGTAAAAAGTCTCCCCGTACATCCATCAAAGTGCAGATTATATTTTCTGGTCCTTTGGGATCATTGAGTACATTTAGAATCATTTTGAAAATAGAGTTCTGCCTAAGCCGGTGCTAGGAGGCATGGCCGATGTAGCACATTTCAGTACTGGTCATGAACAGACTCAATAAAACCGAGTCTGCTATTTTCGTTCATTTGGTGTATTTTTTGCTTCCAAAGGATCTAACTATTCAGAACTCATTTACTGTCCCAAAACCAAATTAGCTCCATTTAAGGACGTAATTTTCTATTCAGGGACCACTGTTTTTAGAAATAGTTTTACCAATAATTGTATGATATTTCTAACAGTGTTTTGCCTGTGTTCATTCTCAGATAAATTGATTTTCTGGATCAACGAGATCGTACATATCGCAAATTATTTGATTTGCCAGAGTAGTGTCACAGCATGTTACAGACATCAAACTTGTAATAAATTATTAACTGTTAAACTTCTTAGTCCGGGTTATCCCTATCATAATGTCTTACAATAGAAGTAAATGCAATGATCAGGAATTGATACAATTAACCTACACCACCCATCAGAGATACAAAAGGGAAATAAACACAAACATTAAATAACTAGACCCTAATGGAAACATCAATAGCGGAAAGCCTAAAGGACTGTTACTTTCCCATAAAATGGCCGATTGGCTAGCCAAAACAAAAACAAAATATAAGCGATACACACACTCTTGAAAACGCTTTGTCTAAGTTTTATAGACACCATTTCGATTAAGTTTCAAAATGCATTTTGGTCTTTTCTGCAACAGAAATCCTTCACCTAGACAGAATCAAGGGCGAGAATTTTGGCAAAGTAAAGTAGAAGTAAAACAAAGATCAGGAATCGATACAATTAACTTACTTTACCCATCAAAGACACCAAAGGGAAAGAAACACAAACATTAAGCGACCAGATCATAATGGAAACCTAAACAAAGGAAGGCCATAAGGACAGTTACTTTCCCACAAAATGGCCATATGGCCATCCAAAATAAAAACGCACAAGTGATACACACAGTAAGTAACAAACAACACCATAAATAAACCGCCACAGAAGAACCGCCTTGGAACGGTCAGTGGAATGATTTCCACTGTGGGGCTTAAATCGATTTTACGTGGCCACAATCCTCGCCCTTACTTCCGTCGCGATTTAAACAAATAATTTGTTTAGTCCGCATGAAGGCCTCCTAACTCATCAGTGCAACATCTCCATGAACACAAAAAATCAAAGAACCACAGAGGTGAGACAACGGTGAAGTCTCGACAGCAAGAAACCACTGAAATGCTTGAGCAAAGAACACCAACAGTTAGACTCCGATGGGCCCGACCAGAGACAGAGCATCAGGCACCAACCAACATTACCTTGAATTAGATCTCTCTAATTCTCAATAAGCCTTTACGTTGGAGCCGTCATAGAATCTGAGGCCTGGCCCACCGGCGTGCAATTAAAGAGGGAAGCAAAGTTGCCAACCGTGATTGGGTTAACTACCATGCATGCAGTCTGTCGTATAACATCCATGTTGTACCCAATCTTTATATATCGAAGAATGATTTTACGAAATTGGGTGCTGAAGTCATTGCGGTTATATATTTTTCTGAATTTATATACAAAGTAACCATAAAATTCGGGTTCCGATAGACTTTGTTACAGAAGAGATTTAAGTCCCATATTGAATTTTGAAACCAAACCAGAATGGTGTCTATAAAATTTTGAAAAGGCTTTGCGTAGTTTATGGTACCGATAAACCTGATTAAGGAGTTTAGCCGTTAATAATTTACTACGAGTGTTGAAGTCAGTTACATGACTACACACTCTAGCAAATCGAATTAATTGCGAAATATAAACGCCATAGGATGGCGCACGAGAAACATCACCATCGAAAAAAGGAAAATTTACAATCTCAAAGTCAAAGTCATCGCGATTATCATAAATTTTGCACGAAACAAATCCATCCACAATAGATAGATGTAAATCCAAAAACGGGGCCTCGGTATCAGAAGAATTTGCTTTATTTAACTGAAGTTCTTGGGGGGGGGGGGGGGGGTAAATCTGACTGATCAAACCATCGAAATAGGTATTATCAATATTTAATAAATCATCTAAATATCTAGAAGTGGTTCTAAAAGCTTCAATAATTTCAGATTGGTTATCAATGGAAAGCGACAACATGAAGTCTCTTTCATAACAATGCAAGAACAGATCAGCCACAAGAGGTGCGCAATTCGTACCCATCGGAATACCCACAATTCGTCTAAATAACTTAGTACCGAATCTAATATAAATATTGTCAAGTAGAAAGGTGAGGGCATCACACATTTTCTGACATGACCAAAGTGTATGATTCTTATGCTCTTTAGAAGTGAAAAATGCATTTCTGACATTACATGCAAGATCGATTTAAGCCCCGCTTAAAAACGAACCCTTATATTGACCGTTCGTTCTAATCAGTTCTTCTGTTGTGGTTTATAACCGTTATAGTTTGTCTTTGCGTATATGTTTATCTCATATCTTTTAATTTTGGATAGCCATTTTAGCCATTTTGTGTGAAAGTAACTGTCCTTTTGGCTTCATGCTGTTGATTTTTTTGATGGTGAAATTGTTTTATGGATGAAGGTGTGGGGTGAGTGTATCGATTCCTTATCATTGCCTTCGCTTCAATTATGTACAAGTGTCATTGTTTAAAACGTATGGTCTTATCAGTATTTTTATTGTCTTTTATCTCAATGTTTTTCGTGATCCCTTTCATTCATAAAATTTGAATATCATCCCATTTATATTTATTCATTTATTGTTTGTCGATGGTCTTTATAATGTTTCAACTCGTGGAAGATTGGTAATTAAACAAAACGGGCCATCCTCTTTAAATGACGAAATTAATCTTACTTATTTAGTTACCTACATACTTACGAGCGTGACTGTTGGGTTTGTGAATGACAATTATTTAATTCACAAAAACTCCTCCCCTATCGAGAAAATGATTTCGAGATTTCGAGTCTGATGTATCACGAAAACAAGTCCGTGTAATAAGCACCCCTCTTAATCCCACGTTATAAAGAGAAAAGTGGTGTTTACACGGGTATTCATTATTTTCCTTATTTCTGCTCCAGGACTCAGGTTTTGGGTACTCATTAGCATCCTCAACCTGTGTTTGGAGTAAAAAAAAAATAAGTGAATCACAACTTCTCGTCAGAAAAAAGTCCGTTTTTGAGATAGGAAGAAATGCACTATGCCCCACGAATGTGTAATCGTAATTTAACCTGTCCACTGCACTGGTTTATTTATTCGATTTGTACATCTGTTATTAAATGATTCATTTTGTTGTTTATACAACAAGTGGTTAATTCTCAATACAATTTTAGCGTCTGTCCTGTAAATGTAGTTAATGACTTACCAATATGCATCTTGTAACGTTTCCAGCTACTGGCACTTCAGTTCCGTCTGGGGTCAAATCAACGTCAACAAAAGCTCCATAATTGAACAAAGCCACAGTAACCTAGACGTGAGAATAGCAGTAATGTTCAGGAAACGATAAAATTATCTTCCATCCAAGAACCACAATCATAATGCAATGACCTCATATTTGAATCATTTCAAATCGAAAAATGACTATTTCCTTCCTTGAAATTATCAAATACTATCATAAGAAAATCAATACTAGTATAAACATGCAATGGCAAACAATGAAAATATGAACAACGCCTTGAAACGGCCAGTAAACTGTTACATGTTCTACATGGTACAGCGTTACACCGATTCCTTTTTATGGTTTACACTGATTTAGAGCGTAGCCAGTGTTGCAAATATCACGATATGATATAACACGTCCCTGTGTAAATGAAATAAATTGGAAGTGTTCGTTAGAACCGCCTCATTGACGTAGTTCTAACGAGTCCCTACAACCTGTCTTGGAATAATTAAACAATAATTAGCTTTAACAAAAGGCTTGAGTCTAATCTCAGCATCTACTAATTTGTGTAGTACTTGGACTGGACCGTAACATGACAAAACTTATCATGTGTATTTTGTAATTATGTGCCATATTTAAGTGTATAACAGTCCTTATAAATAAGGAATTCCAAATATTCTCTCCATTTTGACATGAAAACAAACCAATTATCGATCTTTCATTATCATTTACAACTACTTGTACTGCATGCATACATTTACAGTTTATTTCTTTTCGCTTTCCAGGTTAACCTTTCATTTTGCATTCTAGAAAAACGTTTTATGCATGGTAGGTTAATGTATGTAACAAAACATTGCAGTTTGTCATATTGTATTGCAAACCAAATGAAAACAAATAAACTTAAGTTACTGTTGTAATTGGGCAAATTCAACATCATGTAAAGCACGAATAAATACATATTTTGCAAGTGTGACAGCACCCATGGATGCATATATGATAAACTCATGGCAGCAATTCGGTAATTGCCGTGTTTTAATTACAGGAACCAGTTTAAAGCTTTTTTGGATGTACATGTAAGATATACTATTCTATAATGAAATACACCAGGGCACCATCGGGAAAATATGACCAATCATGAAAGAAATTGTTTATCTCTGACAGTTTGTAACACACGAGTAAAAACTCCCGTCACACCTAAAGATACTATATTTATGCATAATGAGACCTGTTGTCTCTAATCTAGTCTTCACGGGATGGAGCAACGGCACACATAATGTCAAGAATCAGTCTACATTTGCCCAATGAAGCTAAGCCAGTCAGTTTGCATGCACAAGAAATTCCAAAGTATTATAGGGCACAACGCAGAGAAAATTCATATCCGTGTCAAGTACTTTCACCAGTACCTATCAACTATGACCAATATATCTACAGCAACACGGAGCTACCATTTAAAACTGAAAACATCAACTTTGACAGCTGCGTATGATCCGTTGTCTTCGTGTTTAATATTTCAAGAAACTAAATAATTGATGCTGTGTAGTTCAGGTTTTCTCCCTTGCACTATAAACAATGAAACATGTCACCTGATGCGTGGCACACTTGTTGTAAAGTGCATGAAGGGAGAAAACCTAAACAAGAATATCTTCCGTAGCCATTTTATATAAATACTCGAAAATTAGACAACAAATTCGAGAAAAATCTATCTGTGTATGCAATTGATCATATAACGAAGCAGTTTATATAATACATATTCTGCGATTTTCGAATTTTTGAAAATTCTTACGATTTGCATTGCTTTCTAGAGACACGCGAGTCTATAAATTTAAAGACTGTCTTTATTTTTACGGATAGTCTTTAGAAATAGCTAAACTCTCCGACCTGATGTTTATGTCTTCCCGAGCGGTTTCAATGGTTAAAAATCTCCACAATACGATTCAACCAGTGAAAAAATAATCTCAAGACAAATCTGAAAATGAAAACATGACGTCCCCGAGAAAGCAGCTGCCAAAATTGTTATTGTGTCAGTTTTTTAGTGGTAGCTACGAGATTTTGTTGATATTGTGGACACAGATGATAAATATTTGATGACTGTACTGGACACGGATATAAATTTGCTTGGTGTTGTGTCCTTGAATACTGTGGAATCTCTTGTGAAAGGAAACGGTCAGGCATAGCTACAGTGAATAAATTCGGATCAATTCCAGACATTGTTTGCCGTTGCTCCATTTACCGGTACATACTTGCACATGATACCTACTTGTCTGACAAAAGTATAAACGTGTGTTGCAAACTGCCAGAGATATACAGCTTCATTCAGGATTGGTCTAACTTTCCTGATGATGCCATTTTGTGTTTTATTTTAGGATAGTATATCTTTCCTCTCAAAAAGCTTGGTCCCTGTGGTTTGTAACTATGATGACCAGCCGTGACTTTTTCATAAACGATTCTTGGGCAAAAGTCATCATTAGATAGGATGTTGATGACAGCGAAATTAAGTTTAAACCAAGCACAACATATTGCTCATCTTTCTTTATCTATCAGGACATGCGTAGGAGCGTGGTAGCTCGACCAGTAGTGAGTGCACTTGATTATAATGACAGAGGCCTCCGGTTCCATTCCCGACAGCGGTAATAAAATTGCGGTGTCCGAACCTACTCCGCTGGCATCATTTGCAGGGATGAATGCTACAAAGTGCATCGTTTTTGATCGGGACTTTAACTTGATGCCCTCTCTGTGCAGGGAGAACTATTCCCTGTGCCGATTAAAGATCGTGGTTACTGTGCATACTTTCATTGAGGATATATGGTGTGCATGTAATGTACACCTGCGCGTAATGGTTAAACGTGACCGATCGCAAGATCAGTGTACAGAATGAAAGAACACGCCTTTTCCCAGTACATATTCCGCGCAAAGGGGTGTTGCGGTATAACCAGAGTTGGAGTTCCTGGGATAGTCAAAGAATTTTAAGATGAAAATAATAATATTGTCTTATTTCTACTCAAAATATAGATTGTTGGAACCTGTAGAACCGCCTCATCGACGCGGTTCTAACGAGTACCCACAATCTATATTTTAGAGCAGAAATAAGAAACATGTGGGTTACCCCTGTAAACCCCATTTTTACCATATAAAAGTAAGGAGGCTTCAAGGGGGTCAAAAGTATGTTTTCGTAACGTGGTGATTAGACTGCTAGAATATTGAAAACAAAAAACAAAACAAAAAAGAAAAAAAAAAAAAAATCACTTAACAGTTTTTGATGAAATGTAACAAAGCAACGATGAAATGTCATCTTAAAAGTTCCATTTTTTCGCCGATAAAGGTTACAATGTATTTGTGTAGCCGTGTTTTCGTAATGTTTTTAAGAAAATGAGGGCTGATTGTTGCGTTTGATGTTTTTGTTCCCTCCCTTGTTCATTTCAAATTTTGTCTCTTCCTCCTCGTGCCAAGGGTGAGCAAGGTATTGTGATGATGGCACTCAAGGGATGTTTCTTTATACATTTCAAAAACATGCCGATATAAATACCACATATATCTGAAGAAGAAAAATTGTGATATATTTCTTATTTCTGCTCAAATTATATATCATGGGTTCAAGTAAGAACGGCCTCATCGTGGCGGTTCTAACGAGTACCCACAATATAGATTTTTAGCAAAAATACGAAAAAAATGTTTACCCCTGCTAAACAGAAGTGGAGGCAATGATCAGGAATCGACACAATCAAGCCACAGCTCCCATCAGAGACACCAAAGGGAAAGCAACACAAACATGAAACAACATATCTAATTGAAACATCAACAGCGGAAAGCCAAAAGGACAGTTACTTTCCCACAAAATGGCCAATAGGCTATCCAAAATAAAATAACATAAGCGACACAAACGCCCAAAGACAAACTATAACAAAATTAAACCGCAGAAGAAGAACCGCCTTGGAACGGTCAGCGGAATCGAATTCCACTGCACGGGGGTGGGGGGGGGGTACTTAAATAGATTTTACATGGCCACAATCCTCGCCCTTACTTCCGTCGCGATTTAGACCAATAATTTGTTCAGTCCGCATGAAGGTCTCCTAGCTCATCAGTGCAATATCTACGTGAACACAAATAATCAAACAGCCACAGAGATAAACAATGGTGAGGACTCGACAGCAAGAAACCACTGAAATGTTGGAGCAAAAGAAAACCACAGTTAGACTCCGATTGGCCCGACAAGAGATAGAGCATCAGGCACCAACCAACATAACCTTGAATTAGATCTCTTTAATTCTCAATAAGCCTTTTACTACAAAAAAGGTGTTCAAGGAGAACCGAATTATATAGGCGCGCATTAGTGATGATTTTACTACCTACAGTGTGGAAAGGTTTTTAATGCAGGGATTACTGGATAACGTGCAAGATTTGTCGCCAATTTGCGCACATTTCGCTGATCTTGTCTATGGAAAGTGGTTGTGCTTGAAACCTGACAGAAACCTTGGATTATATTTAGAAATGTTGGTCGTCATCATCGTCACCATTATCCCCCACCCCCACATCCAACCCAACTTTGAGTTCCAAAATCCTGGGCAAGTAGGAAATTTTTTGGATTTGACAGGCCCTGCTTGATATCACCTAAAAGTACGTCAGATACTTCTTACATCTTGCAACAAACACTGCACCGTTTCATTTTTGTAGGTTTACGTATGTATAAACGCCTCACAGATGTGTCATGCAAAACAATTTAAATGGCATTTGTCACGAGACAATAAAACCTGAGTTAGCTTTAATGCAAAGGTTACATAAGGGGAATGGGAACACCTGGCAGATGATTTTTCCCCAATGTTTCAAAGGGAGACAACTTTCGGGAATTCTTGTTCGCCTTTCTATAAGCTCTGTCCTACTGAAAAAGGGGTCTACTCTTAAAGGAAAGAATTTGCCCCTGAGGAGCAAAATTCATTCCATTTGCAATCGACCCCTATTGACATGGGAGATATAACTACCTTTTGCAGGAGTAGCCTCCCCTGAAGGTGTTCCCCTTCACCAACAGGCGAGAAGCAAAGGCTGTACTTCGTTTGGTCGCTTCTGCTTTTGGTCAAAATGGGTTCTTGGTTGGTATCTTGATTTAAACATTCATTGCTTAGCCATGCGGCTTAAATGTGAGCCCGTTGTCTTGTAAGATAATCTGTTGAAACTTGAGACGAGGTAGAGAATTCGATGAAGCCTGTTTCGATTAGTGGGACGCATCTCTCATTATGTTTTAGCTGCAATATTACATGTGACTGACTGATTCTGTTTGTGTTCAACCACATGCCACATCCTTTAAGTACATTTGTGTAGTCCCTATAAAAATGCATAGAACGGGAGATGAGGGATAGAAGAGATAGATAGGCATAGAAAAAAAGAAAACTAGAGACTAAAGCAGGTCAGAATCGGTCACATGGATGAGGCTCGTCGTATATTAAATTGTGCCTTGGTGGCCATTTGTCAACCAGATCACAAAAAGGCATTGCCTTTAGCAATGCTGAATCTGCATGTTATCTTGATGCTCATGATTACGTTTCTGAACAGCTAATAAAAATAAAAAATGAGTTCCTTTAAGAACAATGAAAACATTCATAAGAAAGGAGATGGGTCATACTACGTAGTTTCGGCTAATAAAGCCTCGTCAGTGACCCTGTAATGATCCGGCAAAGAAAGCCAGAGGAAAAATACTGCAATTTTGCGAATTTCGAACAGGCAGTCGATTCAAAGACTGATATAAATCAAAATGGGGTCCAAACAATTAAAAACCTGTCTAGAATATGAGTCTAAACCAATAATTTATTTCTGATTTCTCAGAATATTCACGTTGGTCTCAAAGGACCAAAAGTAAAATATAAACTGCACTATGGTTGATGTACGGGGAGACGTTTTACGGCCGCCACACGGCACAACACCAGCTGCAGTGAAGGCAAATAAAAATCAAAAATGAGTTCCTTTAAGAACAATGAAAACATTCATAAGAAAGGAGATGGGTCATACTACGTGGTTTCGGCTAATAAAGCCTCGTCAGTGACCCTGTAATGATCCGGCAAAGAAAGCCAGAGGGAAACATACTGCAATTTTGCGAATTTCGAACAGGCAGTCGATTCAAAGACTGATATAAATCAAAATGGGGTCCAAATAATTAAAAACCTGTCTAGAATATGAGTCTAAACCAATAATTTATTTCTGATTTCTCAGAATATTCACGTTGGTCTCAAAGGACCAAAAGTAAAATATAAACTGCACTATGGTTGATGTACGGGAAGACGTCTGATTTATAATTCAGGCCTCCAATCAAGTTTCAGCTCCATCCGAACTTTGGTTCAGTAGAAGATGTAGTTTGAAGGATTTCAAGATGGTCACTATAGTGGACGTCTTGTATATCGGAATGGAACACATTTTAGCAAATCCGAATTTCCATGTCGCCCCAATACCTCCCATCAAGTTTCAGCTTGATCTCTAGTTCGGGAGTCGGTATAAATTTGAAGAATTTCCAGATGTCCTCCGTGCGCAGCCATCTTGGATACCGGAATAAAACAATTGTAGAAAATCTGAATCTCCATGTCGCCCCAATACCTCCCATCATGTTTCAGTTCAATCTAACCCTTGGTTCGGGAAATGTCATTTGAAGAATATAAGGACAGCCGCAAAAGTGGCCATCTTGGATATTGAACATAAAAATTGTAGCAAATCCGAACCGCCATTTCGTTCCGATGCCTTTTTGAGTTTCCATTCTATTCTAACTCTGGTTTGGTAGATGTTGTTTGAAAAATTTCAAGATGGGCACCATTGCCACAATCTAGGATAATAGGAATGGAATGATGTTAGCAAATCCAAATCGACATTTCATCCCGATACCTTCTTTAGTTTCAACTTGATCCTAACTCTGGTTTGGTAGGTGTCGTTTGAAAAAATGTAAGATGGGCACCATGGCCGCCATCTAGGATAATCGGAATGAAATGAATTTAGCAAATCTGAATCTCCATGTCGCCCCGATGCCTCCCATCAGGTGTCAGTTTAATCAGACCTCTGGTCCGGGAGGAGATATCGTTTGAAAAATTTCAGGATGGCTGCCATGGCGGCCATATTGTATATCGGAACGGAACAGTTCTAGCAAATCTAAATCACCATGTCATCCTGATGCCTGCCATCAAGTTTCATCTTAATTGGACCCTTGATTCGGGAGGAGACGTCGTTTAAATAATTTCAAGATGGCCGCTTCGATATCGGAACGGAACGATTTAAGCAAAATTCTAAATTTCCATGTCATCCCGCTGCCACATATCAAGTTTTAGCTCAAATCGACCTTCGGCTTGGGAGGAGATTTCGTTTAAAGAAATATAAGATGGCCGCCATGGCAGCCATCTTGGATATCTGAACGGTACATTTCACTCCTATGCCTCCCATCAAGTTTCAGCTTAATTCGACCTTTGGTTCGGCAGGAGATGTCGTTTGAAGAATTTCAATATGGTCGCCATAGCGGCAATCTTAGGCAGGGAAACGGAACAATTTCAGCAAATATGAATCCTTACGTGCCCAGATGCCTCTCATCGAGTTTAAGCTCAATTCGACTTTTGGTTCGGGAGAAGATGTATTTTGAAGTATTAAAAGATGGCCACCATGGCGGCTACCTCGGAAATCCAAACCGAACCATTTAAGCAAATCTGAATCTCCATGTCACCCCGATGACTCCTATCAATTTTCAGCTCAATTCGACCTTTGGTTGGGGAGAAGATGTCGTTTGAAGAATGGCGTGGCGCCGGCACCGGCATGGCGGCCATCCTTGATATACGCGTAGGAATGGAACGGTTTTATTCTTAATCTTCATATCACCCCGATGCCGCCCATCATGTTTCAGCTCAATACTAATTTTGGTTAGGGAGGAGATGTCGTTTGAAAATATCAAGACTGCCACCATGGCGGCTTTCTTGGATATCGGAACGAAATGGTTTTAGCAAATCTGAATTTCCATGTCACGCCAATGCCTACCATCAACGTATAGCTCATTTCGACCTTTGGTTCGGGAGGAGATGTCGTTTGAAGAATTTCGAGGTGGATGTAGGATTTTAGAAAATCTGAATCTCCCCGATGCCGCGTATGGGGCGCTGTGGTGCAGTGGTAAAGCATCGGTTTTGAGACCGAGAGGTACCCGGTTCCATCCCTGAAAGCGCCAAGTGTTGTTTCTTTGAGCAAGAGACTTTATCCACATTGCTTAGTACGGGCTCCTGCCCAGGAAAAAATGGAAGATTATAACTGGTACTAAATGTGTTACCCTCTATAAATAAGGTCGATTATTATTATTATTATTATTATTATTATTATTATTATTATTATCAAGTTTCAGCTTAATTCTATCTTTGGTTCGGAGGAGATTTCGTTTTAAGAATATCAAGATGGCCGCCATTGTGGCCTTCTTGGGTATCGGAACGGAACGATTTTTAGCAAATCTGAATATTTACATGTGCATGCCGTACAAAATCAGATAACGTTCACACTCAAAGCTACCAAAGCCATTGAACGGCCATAAAATGAAAAGGCGATAAATACACCAACAACTGCAAACCAATTCACACAAAAGTAGTGTTTTCTGGAACCATCGATCATAATCACTAGGCTGTAAAGGGTCAGTCATCAGTTTACAGCCACAGGTGACATTTTTTTTTTTTTTTTGGTTTGGGTTTTACGGCCCTTTCAAGATTTTTTCACTCATATCGAGCCGATCGTTAATCAGAGGTGGGCGAAAACCGGAGTACCCGGAGAAAAACCACCTGACCTTCCGTTGCAGAACTTGGCGTCTCACACGTGGCCCGAGGGAGGCTCGAACCTACGGCGGTGAGAGACCTAATGACTAAGAGTCAGCGCTCTTATCCACTAGGCCACGGAGGCCCGTAGGCCACAGGTGACATAAAAAGTTAATAGTGTAACTGGTACTCAAAACAATCGCGAATCGCCTACCGAACTAGTGCAATGCAACTACTTGCTGCAAGCAGTAAGAGGGTGTGGTCACTGTTGCACATTGCAGTACTGGTCATGAAGAGACTCAATAAAACCGAGTCTCCTATCCTATTTTCGTTTATTTGGTGTATTCTTTACTTCTATGGGAGACACCATGATCTTGTTGATCCGTACAATGTGGCCATTTCCAGAATTATTTCTGATGTGTTTGCCAATGGAAAGCCATAGGAAGACTTCCGAAATCTCGGACATACCTTTCTCGTCTTTTACTCCCTTTCAGGTCGATAGGCATGGTGGGCGAAGTTGCTTACCAAGTAATGCTTACTATCCTAGGACGCCTGATTACAATCTTCTGGAGTCCATATCTGTTGGTCTGAACATTGATATTTTCCATTTGTTTATGGATTAATGGTTTTGGATTAACGCTTTGGTACTACGACCTAAACTACTTCTAAAGGACCTTACTGTCAGAACTTATTAATGTTCACTGCAGTCGATGTGTTGTGTCGTATGGCGACCGAAAACCGTGCCCCCGTATATAACTATAGTGCATAATATATTTCTGGTCATTTTGGATCATTGCGTGCTTTTAGAATCATTTTAAAAATGGAGCTCTGCTAAAGCCGGTGCTAGAGGGCGTGGTCGGTGCTGCACAGTTTAGTTCTTGTTATGATCAGACTGAATAAAACCGAGTCTGCTATTTTCGTTTATTTGGGGGTAATTTTTGCTATCAAAGGATCTAACTATTCAGAATTTATTCAAGACACAACTGCAACACGTTTTTCAGGAAAATACAGACTTTGGTACTTGTTAAAACCGCCACATGAGAACAACGAGAACATCCATTCTATATTTTAGCTAGAAGTGAATGCCACCCTTGTATTCATAATTAATAAGAATCATCACCAAATGAATGTGTTAAAATTAAAACTGAATTAAAGTATAATACGAATGTTTGTACTTGTTGACCAAAGGTGGATATAAAAATGAGAATTGGAGTACGGCTGAATGATCACTATTAGCATGAAATACAGTCTTTAAGTCATAACGTAATATTTGCGATACATACAAACATGGCATATACAAATCTGGAGGCCAAATAAAAATGCTCGCTGACAGCCTGTTATATACATTGTCTTTCATGTATTAAAAAGTAAAAAAAAACACATTACGTACCAATAAGTCTTCTGGAAAATCGTTATAGATATCAGCTTGTATAACGACCAGTTCATCTTGAACCACAGTCGGGGGTAGACGTAACTTCAGGTAAAACGGTAAGTCGCTTATCAGCTGTAAATGACATGTGACAAAACATATACGCTTATTAAATAGTAATACATAAAACATTGTTCATCTAAGCAAATATGTGAAAAAACGTGATGCAAATAGACTATTACCTACATCGTAATATAACTCAAATATAGTCTTCAACTCAAATAAAGGGTACAATAAACCCCAAAACCATGCACATTTCATTGAGCAATCATTTGATGCGAGTCCTTTTTCATAATGTATTTAGGTGATATTTTGTGATATGTTTTCTACTTTATATAGTTCGAACAAATTGACCAGGGACTGGTGAACTCTATTAACATAATTTCTTATCCGACTGAATGCATGTTTTTCTCTTCGTTGTTTTCCGAAGATGGTGATATTGTTATACAATACATAGAGGTCGGTAAACGGACCGTTATTCATGAGATGCCGAAAATTCACGAGAAGTTTACGAAAGCTGACGTATTAGGCGATAACATTGACTAATTTATTCCGTGCATAAAAGTCAGTCTCATGTCAAATTATTCGCGCTATATATTACCTCAGGGTGCTTATTAGCTGATGGTTTTTAAACAACCGTCATGTAAGAACAGACGGACAATAAGGTCTTAATCAATCCCCAGGCTCCGAGGTTATAAAACTTTTTTCATCCTCAACTCAGCTAAGCATAAAATTTGTGGTGCTCAATAATGAAAATATTAAGAAGGTGAGCGATTTTTCTTTCTCAGACAGCAGAGAATGTCATTTGTACTGCTTACAAATTTTTAAAGGCCAACAATTATTGGCATTTTAAAATTTGTGAGCAAGACACATTTAATGCTCAAGTGCGTTGAGCATGAAAAAAGTTTTATAACCTCGGGGGCTTAGCTTTGGGTACTATTTGGTCATCTGATTTCACCTGAGTTACCATGATCATTAGTGTTTGTCTGTTTGAATTTATGTTTTACGTCCCCGTCAACACTATTTAGGTCATTTTGAAGAAGCTTCTTCCAATTTTGAGGGCCTTTTACGCGATTTTGAGATGAAATGAACTCTCAAGCCCTACCGTCCAAATAAACCAATAGGGTTTATATGCAGGGACCTGGGACAGCCCTACTCTCACCATTTTGCCTGCGCAGGCTTCATCATAGTGTAGCTGGTATTTTCTAGTCCTTTGGAATCATCGATTCCATTGCGGAGTTTTGAAAATATATAAGGGTCACTATATACGAGGCCTCATTGTCCGAAATTAGCTTTTCTGGCCCAGATCGGCTTTTTACACTCATAATTTCCAGTTCTTCGGTGTATTCTTTGCTTCCAAAGGATAACCCTTTAATAGAACATATTAGATCTTCTAAGAGGTTTACCAATTCCAATGGGCGGTTGTTTTCATCTTTTGCAGCCCATTTTAACTCTCCAAGCCCCAATGAGCGGGGACCAATGATCATTTGTACTTATAAATAGGTCAATACAACATGGGGTCATCATTTGAACAAACTTGGTAGTACTAAGAAACCTGATGTAACATAATGAGTTTCAATATAATTGACCCAGCGTTTCTTGAAGAAAAGATTTTCTAGGATCTTTTGTTATATTTAGCCATGGTGGATAATTGGGTCGCGTGAGCTGACCCATTCAGCAAACGTCGTTCCGTCATTATCATGATGCTGCATATAAAACTCAACAATATTTTCTCCAGCCGTTTAAGGGAAAATGTCCTTTGATATGCCAATAATCTTGCAAGCCGGGTGACCCCTTCTTGTTTTGCCTTTTCCCAATTCAAACAGAAGTGAAGATAATGATACGGAATCGATACCATCACGTTAGCAAGTCCGAGGGGTGAATACCCCTAAACCATACCTTATATACAGAAAACTGGGGGTTACGGGGTAAATATTACTCCTCTTATTTCTGCTCCGAGACATAGTTTGTGGGTACTCGTTTGAACCGCACCAATGAGGGATTCAAAGAGTACCCACGAACTATGTTTGCAGACATGACGGATTTTCATCAGAAAAGTAGCCATGTTGGAGATGTGAAAAAATGCACTATGTAGCACAGTGTGTTACCGTTAAGCAATTATTTAAGAAATACATTGGCTCTAACTGTGATTTGCAGAGTAATAAATAACAGTTTGGAGGTCAGTTGTAAAGTAGACCAAATCACAAGCGCGAAGCGCGCGTGATTTGTCTACTTACAACTGACCGACATACTAGAGCTGATCTACTTCGATTCTAACACGCTGAAAATCGGCACTATTGTTGTTGTTTCCTTTAAAAACTTTCGCCGTTTTTAGAAGAAATACCACTAAACTTATCGACTGAAACACACGCATTCATACCCTTTTCTAACGTTTTCGATGCGAGAAAATGACGTTACATCGTCTAACGTCAAGGAACTCTACTAGTGACGTCATAAAACGGCAGTTTTTAATGACGTCACTCGTCACGCTCTTCTGAGTTGTGATTTGTTGCAGAATGAAACACAGTTATTTTCCATTATCAATATAGGTGCGCTGTGTTAGAATATGCAATTACCTCACACCACCAATCATAGACACAAAAGTGAAATAACAACTAAGGAATCAAATTTGACCTTGTGTAAATAAATCATGGTCAACCTAAGGTTGTCTGACGAAATGAGTTCCTTGATGCACAGTAATAAGATGCAAGGTTCTGGAGGAGTTTTTTCAAAGTTAATAGCCATATTTGGGCATGGCGGCCATTTTGGTCATGTGACCTAAATCATTTCAACATTCTTTTGTTCCGCATTGCCAACCAGGAAGCTGCGTGTGAAATTAAACTGAAATTTGCCCAGTCATTTTAAAGAAAATTTCCATTGGAATATCAATGAACCTGCAATCGAAGTGACCTTGAACTTTGTCCACCGAATGATCATGAAGTCTGACATTCATAAACATTCATATTATATTTAGTATACTGTCATTGACAATATTTTTGAAAATATGCCTTTCAAACGAGTACTAAAAGTCCATGTTTTGTATTCAAACTAATACATAATTTAAACTACGTATACTGTAATGCCCAATTTACACAACGAAGAAAGAACATTTTTTTTCAGAAATATATATCTAAAAATCATTAGTCATTTTTGTATATACAAGATCTAACATGAGTGGTCATCTTTCATGAAATTCGTGAAACGCGCTCTCGGCATCCTTAATTAATTTCCTTAATATTGTATGATTTTACATCAGAATCAGAACTGTTTACTGGTCATACTGCTTAGATAATCCTTCACCTGGACCTTCGACAGACTGAACTAGTCCCTAGACCTCACAAGGGTGGCGAAACTTGAGATGGAGTCATCTGCACCTTATGCAGTCATCAAGAGAGAAAAGGGGAGCTCGTTCCAATCTGGGATTTTCCCAGGGACGAACCTAAATTTGTAGATGTCAGTCCTAGTGCCAATGTTTCGGGGTGTGGTGGGGGGGGGGGGCTATTGGGTTTTTCCGTAGCGATGTCTTTGAAGGAGGAACAAGGCAATCCATGGGTATACTAGTTTTACCGCTTAGGCTTTTATATAAAAGTATCAGCCTACTTTGTTTTCTCCGCTCTTTAAGAGACTCCCACTTTAATTATTCCAGAATGCCAGTCATACTCCCAGTTTCTAACGAGTACTTCCAAGTTACAAAACGGGCCGCACGTTTTTGGACTTTCTCCAGTTCCTGCTGGAGGGTAACAGTAGTTGGATGCCAAGACGTGCTTGCAGATTCCAGGACTGGACGAACCTGTCCCTTGTAAGCCATTTCTTTTACGTCTTGTGGGCATGCTGACAGATTCCGTCTCACGAAGCCAAGGGTCCTATCTGCCTTTGTACAAACATTAGTAATGTGAGTGTTCCATCTTAAATCATTCGTGATTATCACACCAAGGTATTTAATGCTTTCTACATGTTCAAGATGCGTTCCTTCCAATTCATAGGTAGCATTGATCTTTTAATCAGCTTTCTTGTAAGTTGCATCATGTTACATTTACTGGGAAGGAACTGCATTACCCACTTCCTAGCCCAGCTACCCAAATTGTCAATATCATACTGAAGTTTCACTGTATCTTCCGAAGTTTTTATTTCACGGTAACAAACACAGTCATCAGCAAAGAGCCTTATTTCTGAATCAATTTCCTGTGAGTTGTCATTTATGTAAAGGGAGAATAAAAGCGGACCAAAAACTGTCCCCTTTGGGACTCCAGACGGGACAGGGCCCGTGAACTTACCGTTTAATTCTGCTGCTTGCTCTCTCTCAGTTTTAGTGACGCATGTTCAATTCATTTTAATGGGGGAAACCTTGAGTGTCCTTCTTTTGATCATTAATATACCGAACAAAATCACGAGGATTGGACTTGATGTCACCAACCAACTTATTCACATACAAATCATGCTGAGTCTTAAGAATGAGATCCAAAGTGTTTTCCTTCCGAGTTGCAAAGTGCACTAATTGTTCCAAGTAATGATCATTCATGATATCAATTAATGTTTGTCTTTCTGACAGACTTAACATAGAACCATTTCGTCAAGTCTGACCGGCCAAGATATGCCTCTAAAGTTGAAATCGCCCAAAACGTGAACCTAGGATAGTTCTTACTCTTATGCTGTGCCCTGGTAAGGTCTAGTTGCTCTCGAAAGAGTTGAAAGTCTTCAATCGAACTGCCAGGTTGACGATACCAATATGGAATATAATGAGAAGATTTATTTGCAATCAATTTTATCCTAACTGATTCCGAGTCGTTTTCCAAAGTAGAAGTAAAAAACATCAGGAATTGATGCAATTAACTTACTCCACCCATAAAAGACACCAAAGGGAAAGAAATACAAACATTAAGCGACAAGACCATAATGGAAACCTAAACAAAGGAAGGCCATAAGGACAGATACTTTCCCACAAAATGGCCATATGGCCATTCAAAATAAAAAGACAAAAGTGATACACACAGTAAGTAACAAACAACAACATAAATAAATCGCCACAGAAGAGCCGCCAAGTCTGTTTAGGACATACGGGGGATGTCCTCAAGAATCATTAACATCACCTCGCCTCCATATACGTTTCTGTCTTCCCTGTAGACATTATAAGGACAAGTTTCAGGGAAAGTTCTCAAGCTGCAATGGTACTGTCAATTTTTGTCTCCTGCATGTCCACTACGTGAGGTTTGTGAATGTCAAGAAACGCTATCAATTCCCGTATTTTTACACGTATGCTGTTTATGTTACAGCTCACAAGTTTTAAACCATTTTTGGAGTCCAATTGATTGTGTTTGAAACCAAGTCGGCGTTTCTCTGTCTACCAGAGAGCGGTTCAAAGCTATTTTGGTTTTCCAAGTTCACGTTTTCAACAAAGAAATAATCTGAAAAGTTAAAGAATTCACACTTTTATTATTTTTTTTTTATTATTATTATTTTTTCATTTATTTATTTATTTATTGTTTGTTATTTATTGTTTATTTCAGAAATTACATCGTTCAAGCATATACAACATTACATAAATAATACAAAAGACACTCATTTGTAATGTACAAAAATTATGATTTGGACAAGTTAAACGTTTAAATTAAGATAGCTACTTATATTTAAATGAGTCCGAGTATTTGGGATATTTAGACGCTTTTATGTTTTAACGTATTTTCAGCGGTATGCATTTACAATATAATTTCGGAGAAAAAAAAGTAAAACAAAAAAAAATGTAGAAAGAAGAAAAAGAAGAAGAAGAGATCTTATGATGCCTTTAGTATGCCAAATTCATCAAGGGAATTAATATATTAAAGCGATCATAGTATTCAATTCCCTATTAAACTGGGTAATCTTATCTTTCATAAAACAGATTTGTTTCTCAATGTTTAGTTTCTGCGTAAGGCATGATATAAAATGTATGAACACTATTGGAGTTTTCTGGCATTTGTTTTTAAATATAAAATACTTTTTATAGCAGTATGATTTAATTATGGACTTGAGTTTTTGGCTCAGCACAATTTACAGTAATACCAAAGGTTATAAACATTGGGTTAAGTGTAAAATCAAAACCATGATCCTTTAAGAATGTTGATACTCTCGTCCACAGTTATTGAACGTATAAACATTCCAAAAAAAAGATGATTAAGTGTTTCTATTTCCATTGTACAAAATTCACACAGTGTGGATACGGCAAGGTTACATTTCATCAGAAATTTATTTTTTGGTATGATACGCATCAAGAACATATATTGGAAATTTTGAAGTTGTATGCCTTTTGTTGTTTTAATTTATTACGACAGACTGCATGCATGGTAGTTAACCCAATCACGATTGACAACTTTGCTTCCTCTTTAATTGCACGCCGGTGGGTCAGGCCTCAGCTTCTTTGACGGTTCCAACGTAAAGGCTTATGTTGGTTGGTACCTGATGCTCTGTCTCTGGTCGGGCCCATCGGAGTCCTAACTGTTGTCTTTCTTTTGCTCCAGAATTTCAGTGGTTTCAGCCTTCGAGTCTTCACCGTTGTTTCATCTCTGTAGTTGTTTGATTTTTGTGTTCACGGAGATACTGCACTGATGAGTTAGGAGGCCTTCATGCGGACTGAACAAATTATTTGTCTTAATCGCGACGGAAGTAAGTGCGAGGATTGTGGCCACGTAAAATCTATTTAAGCCCCCAGTGGAATTCGTTTCCGCTGACCGTTCCAATGCGGTTCTTCTGTCGCAGTTTATTTTTGTTATGCTTTGTCTTTGGGTGTTTGTGTCGCTTATATTATTTTATTTTCGACAGCCTATTGGCCATTTTGTGGGAAAGTTACTGTCCTTTTGGCTTTCCGTTATTGGTTTTTCAATTGGGGTCTGTTTTTTCATGTTTATGTTGCTTTCCCTCTGGTGTCTCTGATGGCAGCTGTGGGTTAATTGTATCGATTCATGATCACTGCCTCCACTTCTACTTTTAACACGTTTGTGTATATACATTTCCAGTTTAAAGTACTATCACTAAATTGATTTGGCCATTTCACCTCAGCATTTATCTCTGGCTATGCTTTGTTTTTCCTTAAAAGGTAGAAAACATATTTATTTGTTTGCTTAGAAATTATCACTTGCTTTATTGTTGTAGGTGTTTCGGAGATGTGTATATTTTCTTTTATGTTTTTGATAGATGTTTTCCATATTTTCGGTATGCTGCATATAAGTGTAAATATCTTAGATAGTCATGATATGGTTAATTGTAGATATCCATTAATTTATCAAAGGAATAAAATTTATTTGCCGAGTCATCGTATATATGTTTAAATTGTTTAATGCCATTCTGGTACCAAATAATATATATCAGTGTTTTTATCAGCTTTTATATGAGTATGGTTCCTTTTTATTTCATTTCTATAGTTCAATATTGCAGTTTTGTTGTTGCATGAGCACCATGCAAGAAGAATATCTTTTAAAAATGAGTTATTTTGTGCAAATGTCTCTACGTCTTTTTCCATAAAATAACATTCGAATAATAGTTTGACACCAAACGCATTCAATATGTCATGGTTTAAATTATTTAGTATTTCCTTTATGTCTGATTCGATTGTACATTTTATCCATGTTAAATTTGAGAGATTTAATAAATGTTTCCAGATCGATCCTTTTTAAGCCCTCATTTTCATAGACATTAGTTAAAATATGCCTTTTAATTTTTCTGGCTTGCCGTTCCATATATACTCATACATTAGTTTCTCGATTCGCTTCATTGCTTGTTTTGATGAGTTTGGTAGTGAGGATAAAACTTATATAAGTTTTGGGAGTGCGTAGTTTTTGATTACTGTAATTTTCCCCATTAGCGTTAGATTGCGATGCTGCCATTGTTTTAGACATGTTTCAAAAAGTTTTATTTTAGATTGTTAATTGCTTTCAAAAGTGATGGTTTTGTTTTTTTAAAATGTCACACCAAGAGAACTTGCTTCGGTTGAACAACAACTGACATTTTCGCTTTTTTAGATAAACAGTTTTATTTTTACCATGCTTCCAATTCGCAAAGCTTGACAGTTTTTGCATTAAGTTTTTAATCCGGATATTAAAGCAAAGTCGTATAGTACACCGATAAGCGCTTCGAATGCTTTTAACGAGCCATCAAGAATAAACGATGCGTCATCTGCAAAAAGCGATCTCACGAATTCCTGGTTTATGTAGTATATGCCTTTTCTATCTCCACAAGTATTCACTTTATGTGATAGAAGTTCGATACACATGATAAAGTGATGCGGCGAAAAGGGGCATCTCTGTCGTACGCCACGTTTATTAGGAAAGAAACTTTACAAGAAACCGTTGTTTGAAAAGCAGCTTTTTACATCCATATAAAACAAAGTTATCAATTGTATGAAATTTTCACCAAAATAAAACTGTTTTAAACACTTTAATTATATAAGAGTGATTTATGCTGTCAAAGGCTTTATCAAAATCTGAGAAAAAGATATGACCAGGCTTATTTTTCTTCATTTACGTTTTCTATGATTTCCAACACAAGCCTTATATTTTCTTCAATATATCCACCTTTGATAAAACCCGTTTGTGAATGGTCTATTATTTTGGTTAGCACAGGCTCAACGCGATTACCAATTGCTTTTGTTGCTTTTTTGTAGTCGACATTTAATAAAATTATAGGTCTCCACTTATCGAGATTTGTAATATCTTTATTTTCTTTTCGTAGAAGTGTAGTTATGCTGTCTTTTTGTAGTTCAGTTAATGATCCCATTTCAAATAAGTAATTTATTGAATTAATAGATTACTATTTTAAATTATTCCAGAATAGTTTGTAAATTCACTTTTTAGCCTCAGTAATGTAGGAACATTCATTATGGATCCATAGTTCATACCGATCGCACTGAAGTGTATTGTGACGATTCAGCACTGCACGGTCACAAGAACCATAGTCAGCTTTGCATTCCGAACAGTTTCAATCACATTCACGTGACTGGATCATCTCAAAATCATTTTCATCAAGATGTTGCAAGTCGAAAAAACAATAGAAGTGAAGGCAGTGGTCAGGAACCGATACAATTAACCCACAGCTCCCATCAGAGACACCAAAGGGAAAGAAGCACAAGCAAGAAACAACAAGACCCTAATGGAAACACGAATCACGGAAAGCCAAAAGGACACATACTTTCCCACAAAATAGCCAATTGGCTATCCAAAACAAAATAATATAAGCGATACCCACACTCAAAGACAAACCATAACAAAAATATACCGAAACAGAAGAAAGTACTATCCACTGTCCATACACTCCTTAACCTTGTCCGACGTCTTGCAAAGTTTATTGCAGAGACGACCTTTAGACCTTGGACCAGAGTTTGTTTCGACATTCCCAGCTAGAATCATCAGCACCAAAATATTTGTTCCTTTAGAAGGACTGAAACAGCGTAGACCTTCTGAACTTATACGGTTACCTAATTTCCTTACCTAGTAAGTCAAGTATCCAGGCATTTGCCATTCCAAGTTGTTTTGCTTGATTTTACAAGCAAAGTTTGCATCAGCTGAGAACTCACTAGGAACTAATTTTAAGAGTACCAGACGTATCAGCAGCATGAAAGGGAGCATATTCAAGTTGAGACTACCACAAGCCATTGCGAGAAGTATTGAAGTAAACAATTCTGATTCCTCAGCCAATAGACCTATGTACACAAAACCACAGAGTTTGCAGAGACACCACCGGGCTCTGTGCAGTCTGAGAATACAAAGGTTCAACACACAAAGCTCCAGAACAAACACCTTGTATAAAGAACCGTGTATGCTGAGCCCAACCTAATAATTTCACCTAGTTCGCTATTTGGCGCAAACTGTCAGTCGCGAAGACTAATGACACAGACGTGTCGTGTGTAAACTCTCACTTGTCAAGGTAGTGAGACAAATTGTAATGCAGCAAATACGTTCAATAGTGTTTGCCCCAACTGTTATGTCAAGTTTTAATAAAAAAAGAACATGGACGAAGAAAAAACTTCTCTTTTGTTTCTGTAATCGAAGGTCTATCTTGTTGGTTTAAACCCCAACGCATACGATCAGGAGTGTAAAGATTCTGTTTATATCATACCGATTCTAAATTGGATTTCGTTGCTAAAATGCCATTAAAATTAAAGTGTTGTAACGGAAGGCATCATGGCGTTATGCACAAGTAACCTTGTGTAAGAAACACGTGTGGTCAAAGAGTTATGACATTTTAACCGGCCCCGATAGCTCAGTTGGTAGAGTGTTCGCTCCGGGGAACAGGAGGTCCTGGGTTCGATCCCGGGCCGCGACATACCAAAGTCGTTAAAAATGGTACTAGCTGCTCCTCGCTTGGCACTCAGATTTACGGGGTAGAGCTAGGACTGGTCGATCCAGTGTCAGGATAATGTGACTGGATGTGGTATCATGTAATGTGTCTGGGACATGATACTTCAGTGAGGCAGCACTATAAAAGTGAGCATTGAGCTCCCTGTCGCAACCAGACACCGTCGTGATATGACTGAAAAATTGTTGAAAGCGACGTTAAACCCGAATTCACACACACATGGCGCTATTCACTAAATAACGCGACGGTACGAGATAAAATCTATTCGATACTCGGACATGATAACGTACGTCTGTCAATGGAAGTCCGTCACGTAGGGATCATAGCAGACTCAACAAAATGCTTTAAACATGTTCGATAAATTATGAGAAATTTCGTAGATATAGCTTTCTATCAATGGGAGTCTGTCATCTGGGGAACACAACAGACTCGTCAAATTCTAGGATCGATATCAGTCGTCAGGGCTTGAGATATCATTTCATCTCAATGTCGGGCAAAAGTCCCCCAAAAATGGAAGCATCGTCTCCAAAATGACCTTTACAGTTTTCATGGAGACGTGTAACCTCAAATCAAACAAACAAACAGATTGACACGGACTTGAGAAATTATGAGAAAAATTGTAGGTATCGCTTTCTGTCAATGGGAGTCCGTCACCTAAGGAACATAGAAGACTCATCAAATTCTATGATTGAGTCTAGTCGTCGCTTGCTGTGTGCATCTTTCCGAATACACACTTCGTTTTCTTATCGTTGCGCAATATATAAAGGTTTCGTCCTAATTTTTCGACGAGAATAATATGTATTTTTTATCGATGTGTTGAAAACAGCAGAATTTCCTCGAGTGCGAAGCAGTGACGTTATATGATAAAATCTTTACACGGACTTGATGAATTGATTTGTTTGATTTGAGGTTTAACGTCCCCATCAACACTGTTAAGGTCATTTTGGAGACGTTGTTAACAATTTTGTGGGACTTTTACCCGACATTGAGATGAAATGACATCTCAAGCCCTATCGCCCTTGATGAACTGAGAACTGTTAATTGAATATCATATATTCGTAGTGACTCTGAGGTCAAAAATCAATAATCATGTTTTTAATGGTGTCAATTAATAAAATTGTCATTAATCAAGTAATTTAGTATTGGCCCAGTTACAGGTCTGAGGCCTGCTGTATTGTTTCGAGTCCGAAGTTGTATTGGCCTCGGCCTTCGACCTCGGGCCAATAAAGCAGACCTCGGACCTGTAACTGGGCCAATTCGAAATTACATGATTAATGACATTAAAATATTGTAGACAATGGGAGTCCGTCCTCTCGAAAACATAGCAGACCCATCTAATTCTTAGGTTTGATATAAGTTGTAGCTGGCTGTGAGCACCTGTCCGAACACAATTTTTTATATCGATGCTTTTATATAAAGAGTGTTTTTTTTTCTTTTACGTGAATAAGAAGCATTATCAAACGAGTGTTTCGAAAACATCAGAATTTTCACGACTGCTAAGCACGAGTGAAATTTCTATATATATTTTTTTAATACACGAGATAAAATGTTTTTTGGCTTCAATCGAATTTTATTTTATTTCATACGAAAAACAAACCAAAGGCGAGCTGCCATCTTACAGCGTAGCGCGCCTGTAAGTGTTATTGAGGTCCTAGGCATAAGTGGGGATATTGCTGAATAACTATCTGGACCTTAATTTATCTTCATATCATATTTAAACTAACACCACTATACAGTTAGGAAAATATGAGTTCTTAGAAACTTAAGGGGAATGGAAACACCTCGAGTGGAGACAACTCAAGCAAAAGTATTTTTGTCTCCCCTGTCAATAGGGGACAGGTCTTAAAGGAACACATTTGCTGCGGAGGAACAAATTCTTTCGTTAAGAGTTGACCCATCTTTCAGCAGGACAGGGCTTATAGAAAAGGGAACAGGAAGTCCCGAATGTTATCTTCATTTTAAAAATGGCGGAAAAATCTGTCAGGTGTTCCCATTCTGCTTAACGTTAACCCTGTCCCTTGAGGTTGAGGTAATTGTTGTGGATATAGGTACTCCTGAATAAACTGTTTGGCCTGTATCATCATACCGAATATGAACCAAATCTGTCATATGGTTTGGAAAATATTAGCTTTTAAAAGAACTTTAACATAAACATTATAGACCATAACCTTGATCTTGAGGTCTCGGGTATGAGTGGGATATTGCTGAACAACACTGACAGTCTCTTTTTATTAGAGTACCGAATTTGAACTATATCCATTGTTAGGTTTGGAAAATATGAGCTCTTAAAATATTAACATAAAATCCGTGACCTTGATTTTGACTTCATAAACAAGTGCGTGGTACTGCTGAATAAACTGAAATACATACTTAACTTTTTTTTTAAATAATGTCTGTTAAAACAGGATGCTCTGTCATTGGTCGGGCCCACGGTAGTCCAACTGTTGGTTTTCTTTTGCTCCAGCATTCCAGTTATTTCCATTTCTCACCGTTGCATCACGAAAACACGCCTATATAATTTTGACCCCTAGAACCCCACTTTTATATTGTAAAACTGGGGGTTGCAGGGGTATACCTTAGTTAACTTATTTCTGCTCTAAAATATAGGTTGTGGGTACTCGTTAGAACCGCCTCGATGAGGCGGTTCTAACGAGTGCCCACAATCTATATTTTGAGCAGAAATAAGAAAAATATCACAATTTTTCATCATAAAATTTTCATTTTTTCGCGATAAAGGTGGCAATGTATTTGTATAGGCGTGTTTACGTAATGGTATCATCTCTGTACTCGTTTTGGTTTTATAGAGAATACCAGGTTCGTGTCTTTTTATATCAAGTTTATCAGGCAAGGCTTCGAGAAAGCTTGTAGAATCGCGAGGCTTGCCGAGCGATTCTACATGCGTTCTCGAAGCTGAGCCTGATAAACTTGATATTAAAATACACGAATCTGGTATTTTATTTATCAATTTTGTCCCGTTTTACACTCATTAAATACAGAATCGATTGTCCTCAGTGCGGGCTTACATTCAGGCGTGCAACAATCGGTCCACATATTTAGTATCACTGACAGTAACTTTTCCTATGATATTTCTTTTCATGTTAGTTACTGCACAGTATACAATAAACACCTACACTTGCTTGCTGGAGAGCAACGCCGAATCCTGTGCATTGATCAATGGCGAAAGCATTTCCAACCCAAGTTGTTATTGAATCTGGTGTAAGATCTGGAAATTCTACCTCACCTGTTGGTCTGTAAGAAACAAAAACATCATGAAATAGTCCATGCAGTTTGACTGTACTCCTATGTTACTGTTTTGTTAATTAGAGTCAATTGATCTGCAAAACCTTTGTACATCAAGTTAAGTGTTCCGTGTAACGAACACCCTTCTACACCCTACTTTATATAGATAAAACTGGGATTTACAGGGGTATACATTATTTTGCTTATTTGTGTTCACAGACATAGGTTATGCATACTCGTTAGAACGAGTCGGTTCTAACGAGCATCTACATGTATAACCTATGTTTGGAGTGTTTATAAGAAAAAAATATCAAAACTTTTCATCCAAAAAATAGTCGTTAAGGAGAATGAAAGAAAGCATTATGCCATACGGATGTATTATCGTAATGGGAAAGCGCTGTAGCAACCATTACGCAAACACGCCTATACAAATACATTGCCAAAATGAAAATTTTAAGATGAAAAATTGTGATATTTTTCTTATTTCTGCTCAAAATATAGATTGTGGGCACTCGTTAGAACCGCCTCATCGAGGCGGTTCTAACGAGTACCCTAAATCTATATTTTAGAGCAGAAATAAGAAAAATAAGGTATACCCCCGGGAACCTCAGTTTTACTATATATAAAAGTGGGGTTCAAGGGGGTGAAAATTATATAGGCTTGTCTTCGTGATGGTGTAGTGTTCACACGACGCTAAGTTTCCATATGAACACTAAACATTGCGACTGCAATCAATGCTTAGTGTTCATGTTGGACACTTAGCGTGGCGACTATCGTTCACCATGTCACCTTTACTTAGAAATCATTCAACTTCAAGGTGTTATTATAATTATTTTTTATTTCAAAATCTTCGTATATGGACTACCTCTCTTCAGAAAGCAGCCGTATTCGGAACTGGCTTAAGTGTCATGTTTGGTGTCCCGGAATGGGGCTAGAGATCAAAATCGTTTTTATGCCCCCGCCTTCGGCGGTGAGCATAAAGATTTTACCCTGTATGTATGTATGTATGTATGTATGTATGTATGTATGTATGTATGTATGCATGTATGCATGCATGTATGTATGTGTGTGTGTGTGTGTGTGTGTGTGTGTTTGTGTGTGTGTGTGCTTGCGTGCTTTCATGTATGTATGTATGTATGTATGTATGTATGTATGTATGTATGTATGTATGTATGTATGTATGTATGTATGGTCAAATCGTGTCCGGTCAACTTTCTTATTCTTCTATGGATTTTAAGATTACTTGGTAGAAATGTTTACCATCATAAGACGATCTGTCGCGCGCAAGACCCAGGTCGGTACCTCAAAGGTCAAGGTCACACGTCGAGGTCAAATGTGAAAACAGGATCCTTTTTCGTGTGCGGTCAATAACTTTCTTATTTCTGGTTTGATTTTGCAATTAATTCGCAGAAGTCATAACCATCATGAGGCGATGTGCCGTGCGCAAAACCCGGATCAGTTACTCTAAGGCCAAGGTCATACCTAGAGGTCAAAGGTCAAAACAGGTCTTTATTCATATCTGGTCAAAAGATTTTACTTCTTGATCGACTTTTTGAAGTTAACTTGCAGGCATGTTCACCTTTATTAGACGATGTCTTGCGCACAGGACTCAAGTCCGTTTCTCCAATGTCAAGCTCATACTTAGAGGTCAAACGTTCAAAAAGGGCACTTTTTGTGTCCGGTCTATATTTTTTCTAAGATGGATTTTGAAGTAACTTGAAAGAAATGTTGAACATCATGAGACGATATGTCGCTTGCAGGGCCCATGTCGGTACCTCAAACTTTTAGGTCAGAGGCCAAATAAAGCGTCTTTTATTTTTCTGGTCAATAACTTTCTTATTCTTAGATGGATTTTAAAATTACTTGGCAGAATTGTTGAAAATTATAAGATGTTGTGTCACTTACATAACCCAGATAAGTACCTCCAAGGTCAAGGTAAAAATGTGGTACTTACACAGTCTGTTACATAACACACTTCTGTGTCCAATGTCATATGGCGGGGGTCCATGTCTTATGAACACAATTCTAGTTTACTTTCTGATACATGAACAACATAGTTCAGAAATATGATTCAATATGCCTCAAAATAATTGCAGGCCACTATACCTAAACTTAATTATCCAGTGACTTTTGTCTTATATCGTAATGACTAATTGATGTATGAACATAATGCTTCAGGATCAGGAGTCAGTACGATCCGACATTTGACCTAAAATTGTAAGTCATTGTTGGCTATAGTTCATGGTATTGTGATCTTGCCTGAAATCTTAAAGACTTTATGATATATGAACACCATACCTTGGTATGGTCAGTATGGTCTGATATTTGGCTCCAAAATAAATGTAGGTCATCATGACCTATATTTCATGGTGCAGTGTTTTGCCTTATTTCCTGAAGGAAAGGAAAACAGATTTTGATGTCTAGTCCAATCCCGGGACATCAAATCTTGGGTCAAGAAAGCTGGCCTCTTGCGTTCAAATGTCCCCAATGTGAATGTTTTCTGATGAGTGGCAATCGACATGAAATTTTAACAAGAGGACCATTGATGGTCTTGTATCGCTCACCTGAGCTAACAGATTCAAAGTTTCAGGACGTTCCAGCTGTTATTCAAGGAGTTATTCTGATGACAAGGTCAAAGACAGGCGGAAACAGGATTTTTTTGCAATCAAAGGGAAGTAACTCTATAACAGATAGGCTGACCTCGTCTATTTTCGAACTCATTTAAGCTTTTATCTCTGACTTACTTATACATAAGTTTGCAGAATATCTGATGAAAATTAAACGGGCTACGATGATGACAAGGTTACAAAAAAGCATTGTCTGCAATCAAAGGGACGTAACTCTATGAAAGATAGGCTGGCCTAACCAGTTTTCGAACTCAACTGAGCTTTAAATCCTGACTTATCAAGAAGGTCTGTTAAAACTGAAGGGGCTATGGTGATGACAAGATAAAAAAAGACATTTTTAGCAATCAAGGGAATGCAACACTACAACTCTTTGGCTGACCTTGACTGTTTTTAAACTCATCTGAGCTTTTAACCCTGACTTACTTATGTGTAAGTTTTAAGACAATTCAATAAAAGCTGAAGCGGCTACAGTAAAATATGTTTTTTTAGCAATCAAGGGGACATGACCGATGGGGCCTACCTTGCCAGTTTTCAAACTCACCCGAGCTTTTATCCCTGACTTACTTATGTATACGTTTAGAAAATATCCAGAAACCAAGGGGACATAACTCTATGAGAGATAGGAAGACATCACCAGTTTTCGAACTCATCCGAACTTTCAATCCAAACCTACTTATATGCTAGTTTCAGGAAGATTCGATCTAAACTATAAGACTAAAGGTGATGACAAGGTACAAAATAGGCATTTTCAGCAAAGAAGGCGGCTTAACTCGGGTAGTAAAATGCCAACATTGTTAGTGTGCAAACACATTCAAGTTTTTATCTCTAACTTACTTATATATAAGTTTAAGGAAGACCTGTTCAAAACTTAGAGACTTATGATGATGACAATGTCAAAAATGGCATGTCCCGTAACTCTATGATAAATAAGCCAACCTCACCAGTTTTTAAACTAATCCAACCTTTTATCCCTTGCTTACTTGCATGTAAGTTTCAAGAAGATTAGATTAAAATTGAAGAGACGGTGATGACAATTTCAAATAACAGGCATTTTCTGCAAACAAAGTAACATAACTCTATGATAAATAAGCTAAACTCCCCGGGCTTTTAACTTATTAGAGCGTTAATCCCTGACTTGCTTATATGTAAGTTTCTAGAAGATCCAATCAAAACTGAAGGGGCTACGGTGATAACAAGGTCAACTAAGCATTTTCCGCAAATTAGTGGATAAAATTCTATGACAAGCTTTTGTCCCTAACTTACTAGTTTCAAGAAGATCAGATCAAAACGGAAGGGTCTACGGGGATGACAAGGTCAACTAAGCATTTTCCGCAAATAAGTGGATAAAATTCTATGACTAATGGATCGACATCGGTATTTTTGAACTGTTCCAAGCTTTTTACCCACACTAATTTGTATGTAAGTTTCAGGAAGATCCGACCAAAACTGAAGCGGCAACGGTGATGACAAGGTCAAACTGAGGCATTTTCTATAATCAAGGGGTGGGGGGGGGGGTTAGAACACTCCGAAATATAGGCCAATCACACCAATTATTGAAGCCTTTAGGTCGAATTCTAGATATTTGGGTGATTTAATCAATATTGACAATACCTATTTCGATGGTTTGATCAGTCAAATTTTCCTCCAGAACTTCGGTTAGTTAAAGCAAATTCTTCTGATAGCGAAACTCCTTTATAGGATTTATATCTATCTATTGTACAAATGTTTTGTTTTCTGCAAATTTATGATATTTTAAAAAAAAAAGTCTTCAAAGTATAAAACGAAATTAATGGACCATGAAATATGGTCGTGATGACCAACATTTATCTTGAGATCAAAAATAGGGTCACATTGACTCTTAAGACCAAGTTATGGTGTTCATATATCAAAAAGTCTTCATGATATAAGGCAAAATCACTGGAACATGAAATATAGGCCATAGTGACATGCATTTAATTTTGTATTTTGAGGTAAGATACGGAGTCATGCTGACTCATAATACCAAACCATAGTGTTCCAAAAGATGGTATAAGGCAAACAACTGACCATGAAAGTAGCCAAATGCTCTACATTCATTTTAAAGTCAAGTATCCGGTCATACAGGTTAAAAAATCAAGGTATGGTGTTCATATATCACCAAGTCTTCAGTAGATAAAAATCACTGAACTATGAAATATGTCATGGTAACCTACATTTATATTGAGGTCAAAAATGGGGTCATACTGACTCATAAAATTAAGGAATGTTGCTAAAATATCAAAGAGTATAAAACAAAAACACTGGACTATGAAATATAGGTCATGGTCACCTACATTTATTTTGAGGTCAAATATCGTGTCTTACTGACTCACTATACAAAGGCATGGTGTGCATATATCAAATCGTCTTCAGTATATCCGGCAAGGGAACAGAACCATAAAATATAGGTCATCGGGACCTACATTTATTTTGAGGTCAAATATCGTGTCATACCGACTCATTTTACCAAGGTCTGGTGTTCCTATATCAAAAGTGTTCATGGTTTAAGGCAAAACTACAAACCATGAATATAGGTAATGGTGATCTACAATTATGTTTAGGTCAAGTATCGGTCATACTGGCTCAAAAACATATATCAACAAGTCTTCAGGATATAAGATAAAATCACTGAACCATGAAATATAGGGCATAGTGACCTACATTTATTTTGATGTACAATATCGAGTCATACTAAATACCAAAGTAAAGTGTTCCTATATCAAAAAGCCTTCATGTTATAAAGCAAAACAACTGGCCATGAATAATGGTCATGGTGTTCTACATTTATTTTGAGGTCCACTATAGGATCATACCAGCACAAGATACCAGATAAGGTGTTGATATGCCATAAAGTCTTCAGGATATAACGCAAAATACTGGACCATTAAAATATAGGAAATTGTGACCTACAATTATTTTAAGGTCAAATATTGGGTAATACTGACTCATAATACAAAGGTATGGTGTTTATATATCAAACATAGAAGTGAAGGCAATGATCAGTGATTGATACAATTAACCCACAGCTCCCATCAGAGACAACAAAGAGGGAGAAGCAAAGACATGAAATTACTAGACCCTACTGGAAACATAAAAACCGAACAGCAAAAAGGACAGTTACTTTCCCACACAATGACCAATTAGCTATCCAAAACAAAATGATATAAGCGATACACACACTCAAAGACAGACCATAACAAAAACTAGACATGTGTCCAAAGTACACAGATGCCCCCGCCATATATCTTTGTCGATATGGCTTGTACCCATTCTCTAGAATGGCACGGGGGTGTCCGGAGGGACCCGGAGCTGTCCACAGGGACCCAAGGTCTGTGTCAGTGAATGCATCTTATCATAAGGAACAATAATATATATGGTTAAGTGGTGGGGATATGAATTGTTTCTGAGATATAAGGCCTTTTATGAATTGAAGGGCGCGGGGCATGGTCCGGGGTTGACCAGAGTGAGACAAAGTCTGTGTCTTAGAATGAGTCATATCATAAGGAACAATAATATGTATGGTTTAGGTGTTCGAATCTGATTAAGTCTGTGTCAGTCAATGCATCTTATCATAAGGAACAATAATATATATGGTTTAGGGGTGGTGACATGGATAGTTTCTGAGATATAACGAAGGGGGGGGGGTGCATGGCCCAGGGGGACCCAAAGTCTGCGTCTTGGAATGTGTCATATCATAAGGAACGATAATATATATGGTTTAGGTGTTTGAATCTGATTAATGTTCAAGATAATTAGGCGGGGCATGGGCCGGGGTGACCGGAGGGACCCAAAATCTTTGTCTTGGAATGTGTCATATCATAAGCAACAATAATATATATGGTTTAGGTGTGTGTGTGGTGGGGGGGGGGGGTCGGGATGGACCCAATGTCTGTATCAGTCAATGCAGCTTATCATAAGGAACAATAATGTATATGGTTAAGGGGTGGGGATATGGATAGTTTCTGAGATATAAAGTTTTTAATGAAGCAAAGGGGGCGGGGCATGGCCCAGGGATGACTGTAGGGACCCAAAGTCTGTGTCATGGAATGTGTCATATCATAAGGAACAATAATATATATGGTTTAGGTGTTCGAATCTGATTAATTTTCAAGATAATTAGGCATTTTGACAGTTTTGCATACAAATTTCTATAGAAATGGGGGGGGGGGGGAGTCGGGATGGACCCAATGTCTGTATCAGTCAATGCATCTCATAAAGAACATTAATATATATGGTTAAGGGGTGGGGATATGGATAGTTTCTGAGATATAAAGACTTTAATGAAGCAAAGGGGGCGGGGCATGGCCCAGAGGTGACTGTAGGGACCCAAAGCCTGTGTCATGGAATGTGTCATATCATAAGGAACAATAATATTTATTGTTTAGGTGTTCGAATCTGATTAATTTTCAAGATAATTAGACATTTTGACTGTTTTGCATACAAATTCCTATATGACAATTTTGACCTGTTACGCAATCTGACCCCTGGGCCCGACCAGGGACATGACCCTGGGTCAACTTGAACATGAACTGATAGGTCTTGGCCTGAGTAGATGTCATACCAAATTTCAACTTTGTAATATGGATAGTTTCTGGGATATAAAGTTTTTAATGAAGCAAAGGGGGCGGGGCATGGCCCAGGGGTGACCGTAGGGATCCAAAGTCTGCGTCTTGGAATGTGTCATATCATAAGGAACGATAATATATATGGTTTAGGTGTTTGAATCTGATTAATGTTCAAGATAATTAGGCGGGGCATGGGCCGGGGTGACCGGAGGGACCCAAAATCTTTGTCTTGGAATGTGTCATATCATAAGCAACAATAATATATATGGTTTAGGTGTGTGTGTGGTGGGGGGGGGGGGGGGGTCGGGATGGACCCAATGTCTGTATCAGTCAATGCAGCTTATCATAAGGAACAATAATGTATATGGTTAAGGGGTGGGGATATGGATAGTTTCTGAGATATAAAGACTTTAATGAAGCAAAGGGGGCGGGGCATGGCCCAGGGATGACTGTAGGGACCCAAAGTCTGTGTCATGGAATGTGTCATATCATACGGAACAATAATATATATGGTTTAGGTGTTCGAATCTGATTACTTTTCAAGATAATAAGGCATTTTGACAGTTTTGCATACACATTTCTATAGAAATGGGGGGGGGGAGTCGGGATGGACCCAATGTCTGTATCAGTCAATGCATCTCATAAAGAACAATAATATATATGGTTAAGGGGTGGGGATATGGATAGTTTCTGAGATATAAAGACTTTAATGAAGCAAAGGGGGCGGGGCATGTCCCAGAGGTGACTGTAGGGACCCAAAGCCTGTGTCATGGAATGTGTCATATCATAAGGAACAATAATATTTATGGTTTAGGTGTTCGAATCTGATTAATTTTCAAGATAATTAGACATTTTGACAGTTTTGCATACAAATTCCTATATGACAATTTTGACCTGTTACGCAATCTGACCCCTGGGCCCGACCAGGGACATGACCCTGGGTCAACTTGAACATGAACTGATAGGTCTTGGCCTGAGTAGATGTCATACCAAATTTCAACTTTGTAATATGGATAGTTTCTGAGATATAAAGTTTTTAATGAAGCAAAGGGGGCGGGGCATGGCCCAGAGGTGACCGTAGGGATCCAAAGTCTGTGTCATGGAATGTGTCATATCATAAGGAACAATAATATATATGGTTTAGGGGTTCAACGAATCCGATTAATTTTCAAGACAGTTAGATATTTTGACAGTTTTGCATACAAATTTCTATATAACGGAGGGGGGGGGGGGGGGGGGGTCGGGATGGCCCAATGTCTGTATCAGTCAATGCATCTTATCATAAGGAACAATAATATATATGGTTAAGGGGTGGGGATATGGATAGTTTCTAAGATATAAAGACTTTAATGAAGCAAAGAGGGCGGGGCATGGCCCAGGGATGACTGTAGGGACCCAAAGTCTGTGTCATGGAATGTGTCATATCATAAGGAACAATAATATATATGGTTTAGGTGTTCGAATCTGATAAATTTTCAAGATAATTAGAAATTTTGACAGTTTTGCATGCAAATTCCTATATGACAATTTTGACGTGTTACGCAATCTGACCCCTAGGCCCACCCAGGGGCACGACTTTGGGTCAACTTGAACATGAACTGATAGGTCTTGGTCTGAGTAGATGTCATACCAAATTTCAACTTTGTAGCACAACAGGTAAAAAAATTATATGCGAGTCCGAGGTTTCAGCTCGACATTTCAGCCCGAGATGGTTACGAACGTGACATACGCACGAACGCACGTACGCACGTACGGACGTAACATCACGTCGAAACGCTATATGCCCCACTCCTGCCAATGCAGGCGGGGCATAATAAACCACGACAGAAGAACCGCCTTGATCCGTCAATGAAACGAATTCCTCTGAGGGGCTTATATCGATTCTATGTGACCACAATCGTTGCCCTTTGTTTTCGTCGAGATTTAGACAAATTATTTGTTCAGTCCGCATGAAGGCCTCCTAACTCATCAGTGCAACATCTCCTTGAACACAAAAATCAAACAACCACAGAGATGAAAGAACGGGGACTCGACAGCAAGAAACCTAAGAAATGTTGGAGCAAAAGAATACCGATAGTTAGAACTCGATCGGCCCGATCAGACAGAGCATCAGGCACCAACCAACCTTACATAAAATTAGATTCTCTCTAATTTCTAGTAAGCCTTTACGCTGGAACTGTCATATAATCTGAGGCCTGACCCACCGGCGTGTAATTAAAGAGGGAAACACAATTGTCAACCGTGGTTGGGTTAACTACTATGCATGCAGTCTGTCGTATAGCATTTATGTTGTGCCATATCTTGTTATATCGAAGAATGATTTTTCGAAATTGGGTGCTAAGTCATTGTATTTTTATACTTTTCTGAATTGTATATATTAAATCACCATAAAAATCGGGCTCCTATAGACCTTGTTGCAGAAGAGATTTAAGTCCAACATTGAAGTTTGAAATTAAATCGGAATGACGTCTATAACATTTTGAAAAAGGCTTAGCGTAGTTTATGATACTGATAACCCTGATTAAGATGTATAGCAGTTAACAATTTATTACGAGTGTTGAAGTCAGTTACATGACTAGAAACTCTGACAAATCGAATTAATTGCGAAATATAAACGCCATATGATGCCGCACGAGGAACATCACCATCCAAGAAAGGAAAATTTACAATCTCAAAATCAAAATTATCACGTTTATCATAAATTTTGCAAGCAACCCCATCTTCAATAAATAGATGTAAATCCCAAAACGGGGCCTCGGTATCAGAAGAATTTGCTTTCTTTAACTGAAGTTCTGGGGTGGGGGGGGGGGTAAATTTGACTGATCAAACCATCGAAATAGGTATTGTCAATAGCAAAAATAAAAAAAAAATGATGCATGCTACAATATGAAGTGGGGTTAAAGGGGGCAAGTATTATAAAGGTGCGTTTTCTTAATGTGTCTGTAAAAATTCATTTTAACTGAAATTAAAAACCAAAATCGCTAATAAAGAAAATGGATCACCAATTTGTTAGGGTGCTCAATTTAGAGAACGCTTCATCTCTCCTGCCATTTCCGATCAGCGCCTCGACGTCGAGTTAGTGTCATGGTCACAATGTTGCATCGACATCGCACCAATTTTGGCGCCTTTTATTACCATTTGCCATAGCCGGCCTCGGTAGCTCAGTCGGTTGCGCGTCTGACTGCTGATCAGGAGGACGCGGGTTCGATACATGCCGGAGTCGGCAACATTCTTTCGTGGAGATTGATCATGAAATCTTTTCTATGGTCATTCTCTCCCTTCCACTGATTCAAGAAGGACAGTTGTCAGTTTCTGGCGAAAGAATGTGCACTGTACTGTTAAACCCTTACTTAAAAGCCTGCCCAGGAAAAGTGTGGATATGAACACTGACCTGCTAAAAAATGACCTAAAATAGTGTTAACTGGGCCGTTAAACTCCAATACAAACAAAATACAAACGAAACCATTTGCGATAATAAACTAATCTTATCAGTCTTTTGAATGAGGACATTATACATACAAAGGAAAACATCTCGGAGATTTAGAAAGAACCTAAACTGGGAAACATTTTTTCGTTAAAATGATGAAATTATATTACGTTTTAAGTGCAATGGCAAACGGCGTCAAAGCATTTTGCTACAATATGCAATTGAACGTTTTAATGACGTTAGTTTTTGTAGCAGGCTAACCTAGACGTTTCTAAAAACTATTTATGCACAAGCCCCCGGGTACACCCCTTGTAATGGCCATATATAAAGTCTAGAATTCCATTATGTTCAAAAGACATGGATTCATGGAATCCAAGGACGAAAACCGAATCAAACTATCTACTTTAATCTCCGAGATATTACAAATTGAACTGTGAAATAGTTCATGGAAAAAGCGCAACTTCAGAAGGCCTAATGCATATTCATGGGGTACTCTATAATGTCAAAGAAGCACCCCCATGAAACAATATTTTCACTTACCGTTCCAAGGCGGTTCATCTGTCGTGATTAATTATTGTTATGCTTCGCCTTTAAGTATTTGCATTGCAAATATATTTTTATTTTAGATAGCCGTTTGGTTATTTTGTGACAAGTAACTGCCTATTCGTTTTCCGCATGTTATTCTCATTCGAGTCAGGTTATTTCATGATCGTGTTTCTTTCCCTTTGGTGTCTTTGTTTGGAAGTGTGAGGTACTAACGATTCCTGATCGTAGCCTTCACTTATATTTTAAATGATATTAACCTTAGGACGCCAATGTTTTTTATGCGTTTTTCAATACAATGACCACATTTGTGTCATCTATCACCCTGCTTGATACTAAGCAAAGTTAACATCACGTGAACAAGTTCATGAAATGAAGACCCCTCTAAACCCCACTGGGGTTTATGGGGGTATACATTATTTTTATTATTCCTGGACCAAGACATAGGTTGAGGGTACTCATTAGAACCGCCTCAATGAGGCCATTCTAACGAGCACCCACAGCCTATGTTTGCATTATAAATAAGAAATATGTCACCGATTTCCACCAGAAAAGTAGCGATGATGCCGCATGGGTGAGTTATCATAATGAAATTTCTTTGTAAGTGCTGTTTAAATGTTTCTTCCTGTACGTCTTTCAGATTGGATGGAGTTATCTGATATACATGTAATTACCATGATGATCCTTACTTTAACCTATGTGAAATGTTTTTCATTACGAAAACACGCAAATACATTGTAATCTTCAACGCCGAAAAAAAAAAGAAAAATGTACGATGACAAATCGTGATATTTTTCTTATTTTCTTATTTCTGCTCTAAAATAAAGATAGTGGGTACTCGTTAGAACCACCTAGATTTTTCTTATTTCTAAGACAAATAAGGTATACCCCAGTGAACACCAGTTTTATTATACAAAAGTGGGTTTCAAGTTGGGGGGGGGGGGTAAAATAATATAGGCATGTTTTCGTCAATGGTAAAGGATTTCGTTCACGAAATCTTAATCGCGATACACAAGATGAAGTTTATTTTCGACTTACCCAACGGTAGCAGAAATCCACAGCCATGTTTCAGGAAAGAAATCTCTAACCAGTCCCTCTAGCTCTACTGCTGCTGCTTCACCACCTTTCACGACCGCATCTTCCGCCATCATTGGCGGCAGTTCGACAGGAATTCCGCCGCCTCTTCCACCGCCTATTGGTCGGCTAGCTGTTAGTAAACAAAATCATATAATGGATCAGGACAGTGAACCCCACCTTGCATACGGGTAAGAAGTATAGTGAAATTCCGCTATTAAGACCACCTAGAATTAAGACTAAATTTGCTTTAAAAAGATTATTGATAACGGTAAACTTACTCTGTCTTCGTGTTTTATGCACACAATATCCTCTAAGCAGGGACCACCTTTGGGACTGTTCAAAAGTGGTCTTTAAGACCACTTTTGAACAGTTCCAAAGGTGGTCTTAATATAGGAATTGTATTGTATACGCTCAGTCAGTGTGTGATATTATTTGTTCTACTTTTGACCAAAAAACATCGTACATGTAAGAGCCACGTAGGTAAAACGACTCTATTTAGCACTTCTATTTAGAGCGTAAATAAGCTATACATCACGAAAACCCGCCGATATAATTTTGACCCCCTCGAACCCCACTTTTACATAATAAAACAGGGGTTTACAGGGTAAACCTTTCTTTCTTATTTCTGCTCTAAAATAAGGATTGTGGGTACTCGTTAGAACCGCCTCTAACGGGTACCCACAATCTATATTTTGAGCAGAAATAAGAAAAAAGTCACAATTATTTCAATTGTTCGGAGATAAAATTTACAGTGTATTTGTGTTGGCGTGTTTTCGTAATGACAATGTTTCTAAATTTCAACTTATCAAGAAATAACCCCTTCCTAAATAGAAGTGATGGCAATGATCAGGAATCGATACAATTAACCCACAGCTCCCATCAGACACACCAAAGGGAAAGAAGCACAGACATGAAACAACTAGACCCTAATGGAAACATCAATAGCGGAAAGGCAAAAGGACAGGTACTTTCCCACAAAATGGTCAATTGGCTAAACCCACTTTATACAGAAAATTCTAGGGTTCACGGGGTTTCTTTGTTTGTTTTGGAATATATCGACCCAGGTCAATTTACCTTTCCACAATTTTCTTGTGCAGGCTTATACGTAAGCGGTTAACCAGTGCGGTACACATTTTGTCGCCAGAAACTGACAGCTGCCCTTCCTGAATGAGCGGAAGAAAGATAATGATCGTAGAAAAGATTTCATGATCATTCTTCACGAAAGAATATTTCCGACCACGGAGGTATCGAACCCGCGTCCTCTTGATCACCAGTCAGCCGCGCATCCGACTATGCTACTGAGGCTTGCCCCCGTTTATTGGTGTGTGGGTGGGGGGGGTATAAATTACTTTTCTTATTTCTGTTCCTAGACATAGGTTGTGGGTATTCGTTAGAACCGCTAAACGAGGAGGTTCTAACGAGTACCCACAACCTATGTTTAGAGTATAAAATGAAAAATGTCACGGGTTAACATCAGGAAAGTAGCTATTTTGGAAAATGTGAAAAATGCACTGTGGCATGGATGTGATATCGTTATACGATAATTGAGCAACTCCGAGCAAACATGTATTTTTTGTACATATGATCACATTAAAAACTATGAACCCAACAAAACCCTTGATCACCACGAAGACACGTCTATCTAATTTAGGACCTCTTAAACCCAACTTTTATGCAGTAAAACTGGGGTTTATAGGGATACGTATAAATAGTTATATTTTTTCTGATCTAAAACGTAGATTATGGGTACTCGTTAGTAATCGCCTCGACGAATTCCCACGACTATGTTTTGAGCAGAAAAAGTTTCATTTTTGCTGGTCAAATTTTTCAATATACTGAATAGCCTATTGGCCATTTTGTGGGAAAGTAACTGTCCTTTTGGCTTTCCGCTATTGATGTTTCCATTGGGGTCTGTTGTTTCATGTTTGTGTTTCTTTCCCTTTGGTGTCTCTAATGGAAGCTGTGGATTGATTGTATCGATTCCTGATTATTGCCTCGACTTCGATTTTGAATGGTTTTGTGCAAGTATATAGGTATCAACCATGGATTTTCATGCATTCACATTCGGCGGGTCCTAAGGTAGCTATTTGAACACGAGACCGCGAGGCCGAATGTTCGAATATATTCCGAGGGGTTCTGCAAATGCGTATGCAATGAAATAACCATGGCTGATCGTAGTTCGTAGAAATAACCATGGCTGATTGTAGTTCTTGCATAACGTTCGTTTCCGACAACACATTTTGACGGAAACGCCCAAAAGCTCCATAAAACCTCCATATTATCTCTTCAAATGCGACCGAAAACAAATATGGCGGTTCGGTAAGAATGTTGTTTTCATCACGAAAACGCGCCTATATAAATATAACCCCCTTGAACCCAACCTTTATATAGTAAAACTGGGGTTTACAGGGGTAAATCTTATTTTTCTTATTTCAGCTCTAAAATATAGATTGTGGGTACTCGTTAGAACCGCCTCAATTAGGCGGTTCTAACGAGCACACACAATCTATATTTTGAGCAGAAATAAGAAAAATATCACAATTTTTCATCTTAAAATTTTCGATTTTCGGCGGTAAAATTTACAATGTATTAGTATAGGTCTGTTTTAGTAATGGTTACGCAGCACATGTAATCCAATCACGTTATCGCAGAACCTTTAAAACGCTATGTTTAGAGCGAAGGCGTTATGCCGCTCAACTTAACGTAAACAAAGCAAGGTCCGTCTTGTGATTTCACATTACGATAACACACCCTGCGACAACGTGCATTTTTTCACATCTCCAAAATGGCTAATTTTCTGAGGCGGTTCTAACGAGTACCCACAACCTATGTCTTTGAGAAAAAATAAGAAAATAATTTAACCCCCGTAAACCCCAGTTTTCTCTATATAAAGTGGGGTATATGGGGGTCTTCATTTCACGGACTTGTTTACGTGATGAAAAGCTCAAAATCCATGTTCAATCATGGAATCATTGATTCCATTGCGGAATCATCACGAAAACACACCTCATTTTTTTCGGCGATAAAGGTAACAATGTATTTGTATAGGCGCGTTTTCGTAATGTTTGAAAACAACTGAGGGTCAATGATGAGACATAATCGGCTGACACTAGCTAGTATGACATTGAAACAATTTGTACACTCTGCAGTTTTAAGTTGCGTTCTTAAACTGCAAGTTCCGTTCTTTAGTCTTTTTTACGTTGAAAGATTACCCTTTTATAGAACATATTTAATGCCAATCAAGAAGATTTTCAACTCACAATTTACAATGAATCACGTTAAGTTATTTGACCCATAATTGCAAGTTTTCCAGCGCAAGACAGCCATTCCCGCTCTGGGATAAGACTGATCGGTCCTTAATTTGCAATTTTCTTGACTTTTTAGATCACACTCAGATTACAACCTCTGTTATTTAAGATGTATAAGACAGCGTTAGTCATATGACATTATTCTGGTCCCCGATCATCACACTCATGCAACAATAACCTCATTACATGAATGTGTATTTATTGATTTAATTTCCGTGACTTGCGGATCAGAAGTCGGGCCCGGACTCTTAGATTGTTTTGAAAATGTTTGTTTTAATAATGACTGGCGGCCCCCGCCCATCGGGGGTTTAAGAAATATATGGGTTGCACGGTGCTTCCATATTGGCGGGGTTCCTTTCAACAATGGCGGAGATAGATAGAATCTGAAGAAATCAATAGCATTTTCGTCGACGTTTAGCGTGTCAGAATCAAAATAGATCAGCTCTTGTGCCGTTAAGATAAAGAAGCTTTATTTAACGTCGCATATCCGAAACAAATAACATAAGCTCTGTAGAGCTTTATTTGCGACAAACAAAGTATTCTTTAACAAATACTTACCTGCCTTCATTTATCTTCCTAGGACTACCCCTGATAATGCGAGCGTCAGCCAAAGGAGCTCCTAATACCATTTTTCACGCCTTTGGTATGGCGCGGCCGGGAATCGAACCCGCGACCTCCAATTTCCGAAGCGGACGCTCTACAACTGAGTTATCGGGGCCGTGATTAATTGAGTGATATATCACTGTTTGTCGGTCAGTTGAAAGTATAAAGTTAAGCGCTTGTGATTTGATCTACTTTACAACTGACCTCCAAACAGTGATATATAACTCAATAAATTACTGCTAGAGGTGATCTATTACTTAAATAAAGCTAAAACTGTTAGACTTAGATGAGACGGATCCGGGTGGGTTTCCTCTTCAGGATCTATACGATGATATTAATCAAGCAACTTCGTATTGACCCACTTATAGGTCCGATGTCTGCTTATTGGCCCGAGGCTGAAGGCCGAGGCCAATACAGCTGGCTCGAGGATCTGTTACTGGTGCAATACAAAAATTCGAATTATGACTGACCACATTTAAAAACATAATTATTGATTTTTTACCTCAGCCTTATATCACATCTTCTCCGATTAATGTTGGTTGACCTGGTGTTAATACGAATGTCCTCCGATCAATATAGGATAGTCAATTAATAACATTTGTTATTCTGGTAAAGTAGTTTGACAATCATAAAAACTTAAATGTCTCAAGTGTGATGGACGTAAAGATTACGTAAAGATGGACGTAAAGACCTGGCGATTACCATAATGTAGATTATATCTTTTAAAGTCATTTCGTATCATTGGCTGTACTGGAATTGAGTAAAATTTTTAGAGTTACTTACGACGCCTTTTCGACTAAAGATAACTAGTCTGGACCCTAAGATAAAACTTGTGCAACGCATAATTTTCAGATTTGTAGTGTATTTCTTGCTTCGAAAGGTTAACCTTTTTTAATAGAACATATTCAACTTATAGTGGCAACAAAATGTATGATCGAATGCAACGGTAGAAAAATCCACACATAAAGAAACTTTGAGTTGGAGACGCTGCTCTATAGAAAGTAGAAGTAAAACAAAGATCAGGAATTGATACAATTAACTTACTCCACCCATAAAAGACACCAAAGGGAAAGAAATACAAACATTAAGCGACCAGACCATAATGGAAACCTAAACAAATGAAGGCCATAAGGACAGTTACTTTCCCACAAAATGGCCATATGGCCATCCAAAACCAAAAGACACAAGTGATACACACAGTAAGTAACAAACAACAACATAAATAAATCGCCACAGAAGAGCCGCCTTGGAACGGTCAGTGGAAGATTTCCACTGGGGGGCTTAAATCGATTTTACGTGGCCACAATCCTCGCCCTTACTTCCGTCGCGATTTAGACAAATAATTTGTTCAGTCCGCATGAAGGCCTCCTAACTCATCAGTGCAACATCTCCGTGAACACAAAAATCAAAGAACCACGGAGGTGAGACAACGGTGAGGACTCGACATCAAGAAACCACAGAAATGCTGGAGCAAAAGAAAACCAACAGTTAGACTCCGATGAGCCCGACCAGAGACAGAGCATCAGGCACCAACCAACATTATCTCTCTAATTTTCGATAAGCCTTTACGTTGGAGCCGTCATAGAATCTGAGGCCTGACCCACCGGCGTGCAATTAAAGAGGGAAGCAAAGTTGCCAACCGTGATTGGGTTAACTACCATGCATGCAGTCTGTCGTATAATATCCATGTTGTACCCAATCTTTTTATATCGAAGAATGATTTTACGAAATTGGGTGCTGAAGTCATTGCGGTTATGTATTTTTCTGAATTTATATACTAAGTCACCATAAAATTCGGGTTCCGATAGACCTTGTTGCAGAAGAGATTTAAGTCCAATATTGAATTTTGAAATTAAATCAGAATGGCGTCTATAAAATTTTGAAAAGGCTTTACGTAGTTTATGGTACCGATAACCCTGATTAAGGAGTTTAGCCGTTAATAATTTATTACGAGTGTTGAAGTCAGTAACATGACTACACACTCTAGCAAATCGAATTAATTGCGAAATATAAACGCCATAGGATGGCGCACGAGGAACATCACCATCCAAAAAAGGAAAATTTACAATCTCAAAATCAAAGTCATCGCGTTTATCATAAATTTTGCACGAAACAAATCCATCTACAATAGATAGATGTAAATCCAAAAACGGGGCCTCGGTATCAGAAGAATTTGCTTTATTTAACTGAAGTTCTAGGGGGTAAATCTGACTGATCAAACCATCAAAATAGGTATTATCAATATTTAATAAATCATCTAAATATCTAGAAGTAGAGCTAAAAGCTTCAATAATTTCAGATTGGTTATCAATGGAAAGCGACAAAATGAAGTCTCTTTCATAACAATACAAGAACAGATCAGCCACAAGAGGTGCGCAATTAGTACCCATCGGAATACCCACAATTTGTCTAAATAACTTAGTACCGAATCTAATATAAATATTGTCAAGTAGAAAGGTGAGGGCATCACACACTTTCTGACATGACCAAAGTGTATAATTCTTATGCTCTTTAGAAGTGAAAAATGCATTTCTGACATTACATGCAAGATAGAGAGAATCTTCTCTGTGAAAAGCCCATTCAATTAAATCATTAAGCTTTTCTTTTATAAGATAATGAGGAAGTGTAGTGTAAAGAGTGGAAAAATCGTAGGTAGACAGACTAGAAGCACGAAAATGTCTAGATTTCAATTTATTTAAAACCTCATTCGAATTTTTTATAGACCAAAACAGATTTCTTCCTGATCTTTCAAAGACTTTATCACAATATTTAATTACATGCGTTTTAATAGCAGTAAACTGTTCATAAAACAGTGTTGGTTACATCAAAATTATGATGTATGATATATGTCAAATCAACAAAATGTAATGCAGTTTGCGAACTGACTTTCTCACAATAACAGAACAGAATTGTATATTTGCTAGATTAAACGGACCATGAGAGCTGAGCAATTCTCCTGTCAGGGCATCCACTATTCTATGCAAATCTGTAAAGTTTACTCACAAGTTCATGGCTGAACTTGCTTTAACGCCTGAAAGGTAAACTTCAATAAATATCATGAAGATAGGATACAAGCAAACGTTGATGACATGACGAAAAGACAAATAGAAAGAAACCTGGATCGCTATAAAGCTTACAAAATCGGCAGGCAATAATACCAACCAGAAGATAACTATACTTACCCCGCAAAACGTGGATCAATAAAATGCCATCAGTCATAGCCTTTAGACCTGCATTCTGAAAGATATGAAAGGCAAACATCACATGAACAGGTCCGTGAAATGAATACCCCTCTAAACCTCACTTTATATAGAGAAAACTGGGGTATAGGGGGTATACATTTTTTTTTTATTTCTGCCCCAAGACATAGGTTGTGGGTACTCGTCAGAACCGCCTCAATGAGGCGGTTCAAACGAGCACACAAAACCTATGTTTGCAGAATAAATAAGAAAAAATATCTCGGATTTTGATCAGAAAAGTCGCCATTTTGGAGATGTGAAAAAAAGCACTTTGTCGCATGTGCATGTTATCATAATGAAAATGATGTATGCCATCAAGATCAAATATAATGGACAATATGGCTCAAAAGTCAAGTCAAACGGGCTTTGGTCTCTGAGATATATTTTCGAATATGAGGATGAGGAATCGGTTTCGGTCCCTGTAACCTCTGGTGTCCCTCAGGGTTCAGTGCTGGGGCCAATTCTCTTCCTGGTCTATATCAATGACCTGCCGGCTGAACTGTCATCACAGGTGCGTCTGTTCGGGGATGACACGGTTGTGTACCTGAAAGTTGGAGGAACGGAAGACGGAACTGTACTAAAAATGACCTGGTCAGACCATCTATGTTGGAGGAACGATGGGACATGGAGCTTAACCCATCCAAGTGCCAGGTGTTATTGGTGACAACAGCCAGGAAAGCAATACATTGAGTGTACACTTTATAGGGACAAATTCTGGAGGTTGTCACCAGTGCTAGGTACTTGGGGGTTGATATCTCCAGTGAGCTATTCTGGAACTGCCATATAAACCGCATAACTGCAAATACTAACCGGACCTTGGCATTCATTGAAAGAAACAAAAACCTAAAACCCTAAGGTAAGAGAGACTGCCTTATAACGCCTTTGTCCGCCCTCAGCTGGAGTACGCCGCCCCCCTCTGGGACCCCACACTAAGGAGAAAATACTCCAGCTGAAAGAAAGTCCAAAGAATAGCAGCACGCCGGACCACAAGCAATTGAGCCAGCGCACGACAAAGCCTACAATAAGATATGTGCGCCCACCGAAGGCTCAGATCAGCCTGCGCATCCATATAGTCTAACCACCGACTTCTCTTGCTGTATGAAGGAGCACTGAACCCTTAGCTATCCTAAGAGCGCACAACGAAGACTCTGATCAGACTGCGAGGATGTGCAGGCTGATCTGAGTCTTCGTTGGGCGCACATCTCTTATTGTAGGTTTCGTCATGCGCTGACTCAATAATGATTACCGGTCAAGTGTAACTGCCATGGTAGACCATATAGGTTTGAGAAACTTAGAGCAGAGGCGGGCAGATGTGCGTCTTTGTATTTTCTATTAAAATGTTCACAGTTATGTAGCAGTACCTCTCTTTAAATACATACGACATGATGCTATGGTAAACTTAGGGCACTGCGCTCTTTAGCCTTCCGGCAAGTCCACACCAAGAGACTACTACAAAGTATCCATTCTTTCCACTGGCTATTGTCCAGTGGAATGCCCTACTTGAAGCCGCTGTTTCCTCACTGGACCTCGAATCATCAAGGTCGCAGCTTGTGAGCAGCGGCACTCCAGGCCCTGGATCCATAAGTTGTTGTTTTTAACCTGATTTTAGCTCATCTTCACTATTTTTAACCATTATCTTTTATCCCCGTCACTATTTTCTTTTAGCATTTCTGTTCCAATAGCATTATTCGACAGCGCATAGATACCCACACGCTTGCGAGAACGTTTCCGCGTGTTGTCTGCCTGACACACTCACATCACGTGCGTGTGAAATTATCGCATTTCACTGCGCGGTTCGTCACGTTCACACACTACTTCAACGCATTAAATATTAGCCAATGAAAGTGATCACCCGAAATGCGATTCATTTCTCCCAAAAATGACATTTGTTGTGTTAAATAGCTTAACAGACTGAAGCAAGTCATACCCATTATTTGTGTGAAGTTAAACTTATATTCATTTGTAAATAAAGGCACTACATCGCTGACAAAGGTTTTCTACAAAAATAGGCAGTGACCCCAGAACCCTTAAAATCGAAATTGCTTGAGAAATTAATTTGCTATACCCAATATTTAAGGCGTGAATGCATGCATGCATGTGTGTATTCATGCACGAATGTATGTATGCATGCATGGGTGTGCATGCATGCATGCATGTGTGTGTATAAATTAATGTATGCATGCATGCATGTAAGTGTGCATGCATGCAAGTGTGTGTGTTTATGCATGCGTGTGCATACATGCATGAGTGTGTTTGTGCATACCAACATATGCACGTGTGAGTGCATGCATGTGTGCGCATGTATGCCTGCATGAGTGTGTGTGTACATGTATGCATGCATTAATGCATGTGTGTGCATGCATGAGTGTATGTGTGCATATATAAAGTTGTGTGTGGGAATGCATACATGAGTACATGCACAGTGTGTACATGTATGTGTGTGCGTGTGTGAATGTGCATACATACATGGGTGTGAAGATGTATGCATGTTTGCATGAGTGCATGTATGCATGCATACATGTATGCATGAGAGTTGTGCATGCATGTATCGGTGTGTGTGCATGGTTGCATGAGTGCATGTATGCGTTTGTGCACGCAATGGTATGCATGCATACAAACATGTATGTATGCATGCATGCATACATGTATGCATGAGTGCATGTATGTGTATGTGCATGCATGCAAGAGTGTGAGCGTACTTGGATATGTGCATGCATGTATGCATGCGTACATGTATGCATGAGTGCATGTGAGCATGTTTGCAAGCATTTATGTGTGTGTGTGTGTGTGTGTGTGTGTGTGTGTGTGTGTGTGTGTGTGTGTGTGTGTGTGTGTGTGTGTGTGTGTGTGTGTGTGTGTGTGTGTGTGTGTGTGCATGCATCCATGAGTACATGCATGCATGCATAGTACATGCATGCATGCGCATGCATGCAAGCGTGTGTGTGCATGCGTGTGTTAATGTGCATGCACGCATGAGTGTGACCATGCATGCATGTGTGCATGCATACATGTATGTATGAGTGCATGTGTGTGTATGTGCATGCATGCATGAGTGTGACGGTGCATGCACGTGTGTATGCGCGCATGTATGCATGCGTAGTGAAAAACTCAAGTTCAACAAATGACAATTACCAACCAAACAGTGGTCTTTGGTGCCATTCATGGATAATATATGAATGGAGTACCTCCAATGAAGCAACAGTCCTAATATAAAAGCTATCTGCTAAAGAATAAAATGAACTATATCACTTTGAAAAAAGGTTAACCAAAACGTAAACATCGGACAATGCCCATCTGCCTGCCCAACGACCCCCCCCCCCACCACGGACAACGATATTTTAAGGGACAAATTTAAAAAAAAAGCTTCCAAAAATCCATCCATAAATGAAGGTGCTAGAGCAATGAAAAGTTTATGTAAAAACAGCCACAGTGACCATGACCTTGGATCAGGACTCCGTTGTGCGGCTGGATACTAACTGTGCATGTGTATTCATGAAGAAAAAAAAAAGAAGAAAAGAACAGAAAAAACATTCCTCCATCGGGATCCAAACTCGCAACCCTCTGATCCGTAGTCCGGCACTCTATCCTTTACATTGGCACTTAAAAAAAGGTTAATCAAAAGGTAACCCTGAAAAAGCTAAGTTCTTGGTGCCAATAAGGGTTTGTATTTGAAAGGAATGCCTCCAATGAAGCAACAGATCTAATATGAAAGCAATCCACTGAAGAATTGAGGTAACATATCACTTTGAAAAGGTTAACCAAAAGGTAAATCTCGGATGACGCCCGCCCGCCCGACCGCTCGCCCGCCCGGAAATCGCTATTTTTAAGGACGTTTTTTTTTTTTTTTTTTTTTTTTTTAAACCGGTCCAACAAAATGACGTCACATATATCATGGTTCACTCCCATACGATAAGACGATGGTGACCATATGACATCAACAGCGGCCGCTGTTAACGTAAAAACTGCGTGCAATTGGCCCTCAAACAGAATCACAATCTTTTGACACATAATTGCATAATGCAAAAAGGCAATTATAAGTAATAAACGTTATCCATTTCAAATCCAAATTTACATTTACTTTATGTGCTCATGACACAATGTTTGTCATTAAAATACACTCGTTTCGGTATTGAACACATACAATGTAATACCTACAGAGAATATACCATATGAATCATCAGTGGGAAAACTCCATGGCCTGTATCTTCCCCAGCCGTGGTATATTATCGGTGGATTTCCATACCGTCTCAGTTCTTTCTCTACCTGAAAATGGAAATATCTTGTAGCATATAATACCATACGAGAAGAAATGTGCGACCCACATCACGAAAACACACCTATACAAATGCATTGTAAACTTTACCGCCGAAAAACCGAAAATGTTAGGAAGACAAATTGTGTTATTTTTCTTATTTCTGCTCAAAATATGGATTGTGGGTACTCGTTAGAACAGCCTCACCGAGGCCTATCGAGTACCCACAGTCTATATTTTAGAGCAGAAATAAGAAAATTAAGGTTTACCCCTATAAACCCAGTTGTACTATATAAAAGTGGGGTTCAAGGGGGCAAACCTTTATAGGCGTGTTTTCATGATGAAAATAGTTGCAGATCAGCCTACCAAACTTGATACCCCTACTATTTTTACCCTAACTGCAAGTTTCTTTGACGTATTCGACAGAAATTACTGCCCCCGCCCATAGGGGCTTGAAGAAATATATGGGCTGCACGATGCTTCCACGCAGAGCTGAATCCGGCCCGCACACTAGTACTGGTAAACAGCTTAGAGGATCTAAGCCTGTCCAGGAACCGCAGTGCGAGGCGGACCGTCCATGCTAATAAACCCTATTGGTTTCATTGGGCGACAGGGCTTGAGATGTCATTCCATCTCAATGTCGGGTAAAAGTCCCACAAAATTGGAAGCAACGTCTCCAAAATGACCTTTACAGTGTTGACGGGGACGTTAAACCTCAAATCAAACAAACAAAAATCGACAGAAATTAGTATATATGGAGAGAAAGAAAAATTATTTAGAAACCAACACATAAGCCAAAGACACTCATTGTCTCTTTAACGATACACGTAGTCATACTTGCACCATGCTTCTTGCTTGTGTGAACCACGAAAACATCTTTGAAAATTGAAACCGTTACGTACCTGTGTCTATTAAAAGTATTAACGAACACTGCAAGGAAACATTTCCGAGGACAAAACAAATCTGAAGTGCAACAATCCCACCTGTACCCCTCCATGCACATACCAAAAGTAAAAACAAGTACTGAAACAAATACCTTTTCACTCTGATTTATTAACTGCAGCTCCAAGGTCAGATAAACAAGAGCACCGCATGCGAGTGCCAACGCTCCGCTGCACACCCTTTTCATAATGAACAACTAGTCCGAGTTTCAAGTAAATATGTTCAGTAATGACAGAGATATTAAAAAATGTCCAAGTTTTTGTACGACGACGCAGACGACGCCAGAGCTATGGCAATACCTCGTCGTTTTCTTCGAATACAGCCGAGCTAAAAAAGAAGAAATATAATGAAGAAATAAAACTAGAGAGGATAATTAATATTTTTCCCACAATTCGACAAGTCATCCCATAGTGCTTATGGACTACAGATGCGCATTTATTTTCAATTGACTCCCTGGGGTCATGGGGTGGGAGTAAAGGTCAAATTTTCAAGAAAATGATTGTGAATGCAGCTATTTTTTTCTGTCTTGGCCTTTGGTGACCAAGCTCGGTGTACATATTGCTTAGGGCCTGCAGATGCGCAAAAAATGCATCCAAAGTTTGATCTGAGCCCTTGGGGTCTTGTGTTGAGGCCAAATGTAAAATTAAAAAAAAAAAATACACGAAAAAAAACTAGAAATTGTGTTTGTGAAACACCATGCCCCAACCATATGCTTGTCCCTAAATGGGACAGTAAACAGTACCTCATGATCATTTGCATTAAACAAATCTGTCAAATATAAATATATTTTAAACAAAAGTTATTCAGGTCATTTATGCCTTAGTAACAAACAGACTGCCAAATATCATGAGCCTAGCTCAAGTGGTTCTCCAGTTATTTTGTTCACAATGTTTCCCTATAGCCAAAATGTATAAGTCCAAGAAGGGGCATTACTCCATTAAATATTTTCAAAATTTCGTTAAAAGTTTATCAGCTCATCAACACATTAGACCAAACTGTATGCCAAATATCATTAGCCTAGCTCAAGCGGTTCTCCAGATATTTTGTTCACAAGATTTCCCTATAGCTACAATGCATAAGTCCGAAAAGGGGCATAAATGTTTTCGGAATTTCGTCAAAAGTTAATCAGGTCATCTTCACCCTAGACCCAAATAGTCTACTAAATATCATGAGCCTAGTTCAAGCGGTTCTCCAGATATTTTGCTCACAAGGTTTCCTCATCGCCACAATGCGTAAGTCCGAAAAAGAGCGTAACTCAATTAAATATTTTCGGAATTTCATCAAAGGTTAAACAGGTCATCTATACCTTAGACCCAAACTGTCTACCAAATATCATGAGCCTAGCTGAAGCAGTTTTCCAGATATTTTGTGCACAAGGTTTCTTCATTGCCACAATGCATAAGTCCGAAAAGGGGCGTTACTCCGTTATATATTTTTGGAATTTCATAAAAAAGTTTATCAGGCCATCTACACCATAGATCCAAAGTGTTTACTCAATATCATGCGCCTAGCTCAAGTGGTTCTTCAGATATCTTGCTCGCAAGGTTTTCCCATAGCAATTTTCGAAAAAATTGATGGGGCATATTGGTTCTGTCTTGTCCGTCTGTCTGTCTCTCTGTCTGTCCGTCTGTCCGTTACTCTATCACCCTGTTGGAAACTCAAGAATGGTTTGAGCTAGGATCTCGAAATTTTATATATGGAATGTGCATGAAAAATAAGCGGACACATATTTTTATTTTAATTTATTTCGCCGGATTTGTCTTTGCAGAGTTACGCCCCTTTTCGGACTTATGCATTATAAGTCCGAAAAGGGGCGTAACTCTGCAAAGACAAATCCGGCGAAAAAAAATAAAATAAAAATATGTGTCCGCTTATTTTTCATGCACATTCCATATATAAAATTTCGAGATCCTAGCTCAAACCATTCTTGAGTTTCCAACAGGGTGATAGAGTAACGGACAGACGGACAGACAGAGAGACAGACAGACGGACAAGACAGAACCAATATGCCCCATCAATTTTTTCGAAATTGGGGGCATAAAAAAGTTTAAGCGATGGTGGACCAACGACTGTTTTTCTTGCTTGTGCTGGGGCATGGATTGTGGATGCTAGTTAGGACCGCCTCGCCGAGGCGTCTCTGCCAGGTTCCCTGTGTCTGTGATTTGTTCGGAGATATACAGAATATCAGAATTGATTATCTGATTTTTTTTATTTGTTGTAAGGTTTTCTATATATGCTATGTAATTAAGTTCAACTTCGGCGAAGTTGATGTCTCACTTGACCCCCTACTACATCATCCAACCCACCCCAGCCACCCCAACACTGAAAAGGTAAAACTTATTTTAGGGAAGAGAAATGAATACTCATTCAAAACACATGCATATTCTGATATGTTACATTAAAAATCTGCAGACTTTCAAAACTAGTAGAAAAAAGTGGATTATAGACGCTTGTTTTCATTGCCATAGTACCGATAGGGGCTTGGAGAAACAGATTTGTCTGACTGATGCTTCCACGCAGAGCTGAAACAGAATTACAATGTAGAAAAAGTGACAAAATGTGATCCAAGAATTAAATCAATACCACATGCACATCCTCATACCATGGCAAAAACGCATGCCAAGTTCCAAAATGATTGGTATAAAACTGTAAGAGGAGTTGCGATGACAAAAAGTACCTAATGTACATCAATTGAATGTTAAAATGAATAAATTTACAAAGTGGTAGAATTAACAAAAACTGATCCGAGATTATGTCCGAACCACATGCACATCCTCATTCCATGGCAAAAACACATGCAAAATGATTAGTATAAAACTGTAAGAGATGTCGCGATGACAAGAAATACCTACTGTATATCAATTGAAGGTTCAAATGACGAAGTTTACAATGTGGAAAAAGTGACGAAAACTTTATCAAAGACGTGTATATCCAAACCACATGCACATCCTCACATCATGGCGAAAACACATGCAATGTTTCAAAATGATTAGTAAAAACTGTAACAGGAGTTGCGATGACAAGAGGTACCTACTGTATACCAATTGAAGGTAAAAATGACCATGTTCACAATGTGGAAAAAGTAACAAAAATTCATCCAAAAATAATGTTCAAACCACATGCATATTTTTATATCATTGCAAAAACACACGCATAGTTTCTTAGTTTCAAAACTATTGGTATAACACTGTTAGAGGAGTTGCGATGACAAGAGGTATCGTTTTATATCAATCGAATGTAAAAAGTTCACAATGTGGAAAAACAGACAAAATCGATCCGAGCATCATGTCCAAACCATGTGCACAACCTCATACCGTAGATAAAACACATGCAAAATTTCAAAACGATTTGTTCAAAACTGTAAGAGGAGTTGCGATGACCAGAAAACCATTGTAAAATGTTGACGGACAGACGGACAACCTGACGGACGGACGTCCGGATGGACGGATGGAATGAAACTTGCACGCCTATGTCTTCCTGCTAAAGCAGATGCGACAAAAAATCATCTAATACACTTGTAGAAATAAAATCTAACTTGCGAAATAGATAATATAATTTTATATTTAACAGGAATTGAACATCTTAGACACAAAAAATCACATACATTTGATAAAGAAGGTATCAAAGCCTTGCAAGGCAGTATTTGCATCAACGACGAAGGGGCTCCGTTTAAAAATACCACCCTAATCAAAAACAATGTTTTTCTTCCCTGTTTTAGTAAAATAATTTCTTCTTCAAATTCTTTGTAACGTTACAAGTTTGCATAACATCACGAAAACACGCCTATGTAAGTTTAATCCCTTGAATATGTTCTATAAAAGGGCTATCCTTTGGAAGCAAGGAATACACCACAGAAGTGAAAAATATGGAGTGTACATGTTTTCTATGCCAGAATAGCTAGTTTCGGCCAATTAGGCCTCATCAGTGACCCTCAGATATTTTCAAAATTCCACAATGGAATCAATGATCCCAAAGGACTCGAAAATATAATCTACACTATGATGTAGGGCAGGGAGACGTTTTACCGCCGCCACACATTCCCACACACCAGCTGTTCTATAAAAGGGTTATCCTTTGGAAGCAAGGAATACACCACAGAAGTAAAAATATAGAGTGTACATGTTTTCTGGGCCAGACTAGCTAGTTTCGGCCAATTAGGCCTCATCAGTGACCCTCAGATATTTTCAAAATTCCACAAAGGAATCAATGATCCCAAAGGACAAGCAAATATAATCTACACTATGATGTAGGGCAGGGAGACGTTAACTGCCGCAACACATTCCCACACACCAGCTGTAGTGAAGTTAAATATGTTCTACAATATGTTCCCGACTTTTGTACAGGCAATCTGGGATTTACAGGGGTATACCTTATGTTTCTTATTTCTGCTCTGAAATATAGATTGTTGGTACTCGTTAGAACCACCTCGATGAGGCGGTTCTAATGAGTACCATCAATCTATATTTTGAATAGAAATAAGAAAAAAATATTACAATTTTTTTCATCTTACAATATTCTTTTTATTGGCGGTAAAGTTTATAATGTATTTGTATAGGCGTGTTCCTGTAATGATGTTTCTGTGTAGTTATAATCGGTGAAAAGGGAAAGCTGATTAAACGCAAGCAGAAATTTACATATGAATGATGTCAAAACGTCTATATCGCGTTACACATAGAGGATCTTACACGAGTGGTCATTTCATATTAAACTTATGAAACGAGCCTTAGTGTAAGATTCTGTTTATCAGATGACCACTTTTAATTGGACTTTATCTCCTTTAAATGTGACAATTTTACCAAAAAATGCATGGTTGACATGAACGTCGTCATGACGCTACATCATCCAGCTCAAATGTTATTACACGTGTGGTCATACGATTTTTATTACACGACGTAATCCACTGTTTATCAACGACGTCATATGATAAATTTATGTATGTAATGATTACAGTGTATAACTGCAAATAAGAAAATGTATTTTTGTATTTTGAGCATACAGTCATCCTGATATTAAAATGTATTTCAAACACGTACATTGTTAAGACAACAAAAACCGCTGGACGTCTTTTGATGCGACGTTAAGATGACAACAAAGTCCCTGTTTTTGACTCTAGGGACTAAATGAACATGCCTTTATAAACAAGTTTTATCTTGGCGATTTGTAATGAAATTCGAAAACGTATCCATAAAGAAGTCAGATCAATGCTCTCAAGAAAAGTCCGTTTAAGACCCGAACGTACAATTGATAAATAGAAGTGAAAACAACGATCAGAAATCGTTACAATTAACCCACCGCTCCCATCAGAGACACCAAGGGAAAGAAATACAAGCCTGAAACAACTAGACCCTAATGGAAACATCACTAGCGGAAAGCCAAAAGGACAGTTACATTCCCACAAAATGGCCAATTGGCTATCCAAAACAAAATAATATAAGCGGTAAACACACTCAAGGAAGTAAACCGCGACAGAAGAACTGCCTTGGAATGGTCAGTGACACGAATTCCACTGAGGCCTTAAATCGATTTAACGTTGCCACAATCCTCGCCCTTATTTCCGTCTCGATTTAAACAAATTATTTACGTCAAACAGATGTTGAACGCTGTTTACCAGTACTCAAGTTCGGTCGCTTTCAGCTCTGCGCGGAACACAGTGCAGCTCAATCTATATCTGCAGGCCCCGATGGGCGCGGGTGCTGCTTAGGGACTGCAGGTGCGCATAATTGCGTCCCAAAGTTTGATCTAAACCCACTGGGCCATGTGGTGAGGCCAAAGGTAAAATAATAATAATAATAGTATGCGATAGTGCACCATCGACTGCGATATCTTGTTTTTCTTGCTTCTAAGGGGCATGGATTGTGGGTGCTAGTTAGGACCGCCTCGCCGAGGCGTCTCTGACAAGTTCCCTATGTCTGTGTATAGAGAATATCAGAATTGTTTATCCGAAAATGTTCATTTTTGTAAGGTTTTTGATATATACTATGTAAATTACATTTTCTCTAACATTAAATTCTTATGTACGAAATGGAAATTAAATTTTATCTAAACAACACTTGAACATCTTAGACACAAGAAATCACTAACATTTGAAACAAAAGGTAACATAACCTTGCAACTGAGTATTTGGATCAACGACGAAGATATTGCGATAGTGTCATGAGGAATATTTGTGTCAAGTTATATTGAAATCGGTCAAGAAATGTAGGTACTGGAGCGATGACAATGTTTTTTTTTTCTAAAAATAGCCACAGTGACCTTAACCTAGAGGCCAAGACCTTGAAAGTCGAACTCGCTCGAGATATTGTCAAAAGGAACATTTGTTTGAAGATATATTGAAATCAGTGAATAAATGTAAGCGCCAGAGCGATGACAACATTTTTTTCTAAAAATAGGCACACGGACATTGACCTTGAGGCTAGACCTTGAAAGTCAAACGCGCTCCAGATATTGTCATACGCAACATTTGTGGGAATTTATATTGAAATCGGTGGAGAAATGTAGCCGCTGGAATGACGACAAAGTTGTTTCTAAAAATAGCAACAGTGACCTTGACCTTGAGGCCACGACCTTGAAAGTCGAAATTGCTCGAGATATTGTCATAGGGAAATTATATTTAAATCGGTCATGTAATGTAGGCGCTAGAGCGATGACAAAAGTACGTATGGACGTCAGTACGAGACAAAAATATGCATTTTCTGAAATCTAGGGGGAAATAACACTTTGACATATAGGCCAACTTCACTGATTTTTAAACTCTGTCGAGGTTTTATCCCTTACTTGCTTACATGTGTGTTTCAAGAAGATTCGATGAAATCTGAAGGGGCCACAATGATGAAAATGTCAAAAACAGCTATTTCCAGCAATCAAGTGGGCGTAAAATCTATGATAGATAGGCCGATCTCACAAGATTTCGAACTCTTCTGAGCTTTTATCCATAACTTCCTTACTTGCAAGTTTCAAGAAGATCCGATCAAAACTGAACGTGCTACAGTGATGATAAGGTCAAAAGGAAGCATTTTCAGCAAAGTAGGTGACATAACTCTGTAAGAAATTGACCGGCATCGCTAGTTGTTGAACTTATCCAAGCTTTTAACCCCAACTTATTTGTATGTAAGTTTCAGGAAGATCCGATCAAAACTGAAGGGGCTACGGTGATGACAAGGTCAACAAGATGTGTTTGTGAAACACTGATGCCCCCGGACAGCGCATATCAAATCTGAAAGTAGAATCACTAAGCAATCTTAAAAAAGTAAGTCAAGGTCACAAGGTAAAAAATATGGGATCATTGGAAAGGTCTTGTGACATAAAATGCACATGTGAAATATGAAATCCCTATCACTTACCAAGCGAAAGTGATGGCGAATGTTAAAGTTTTTAAAAAGTAGGTCAAACGTCAAGGTCAATGAACGAGATAAAAAAATTATGGTACCTCTGAAAAGTTCTTTTGAAAAAGAATGCACATGTGAAATATGAAAGCCCTATCACTTACCAATCTAAAGTTATAAAATATGTTAAAGTTTTAAAAAGTAGGTTAAACATCAAGGTCACGGTCACGAGGTCAAAAAATGTGGTACCAGTAGGAAGATCTTGTGACAAGGAATGCACATGTGAAATATGAAAGCCATACCACTTACCAATCGAAAGTTATGGCCAGTGTTGAAGTTTTTTAAAAGTAGGTCAAATGTCAAGGTCCAAAGGTCAAAAATTATGGTTCCACTAGAAATGTCTTGTGACAAGGAATGCACAAGTGAAATATGAAAGCCCTATCACTTATCAATCGAAAGTTAAGGCCAATGTTAAAGTTTGAAAAAAAATCGGGGAGATAATTCAACCAAAAATGATAACAGAGTTATGGCCCTTGGTCAGAATGTAGCCCTTGTGATGGTAAATAAGTGTGTGAAGTTTCATGGGGCTAGGTCAAAAACTTTTGAAGTTATGATCAAGGTTAAAGTTTTTGTGACGGACAGACAAACAAACTGACAGACAGGGCAAATACTATATGCCCCCCCACCAAAGATTCTCGGGGGACATCAAAAATAGGCATTTTCTGGGATCAAGGGGACGTAACTCTTTGATAAATGGGTCGACTTGGCCGGTTTTCGAACTCACCGAATACATTTACAGGGGTGTCTGGTTTGTTTTGTTTGTTGCAAATTTTATGAAAATGAATGTTCTTGAAGGAATCAGTGTAAACTCAGATCAGACGATGCGTTCTGTGGCGTCTGATCTGGGTCTGCACTGTCTGCAAATGTCCCAGGATAGGACCGGTTGGCACTTATGTGTTTACTTTTCGCCGACGGTTCCAGTGTAAAGGCTTACTTGTTTATATTTGAGGAAATTGTAGTTTGTACTTGATTCTCTGTCTCTTGCCGGGTTCACCAGCATTTCAGGTATTGCATGCTGTCGAATCCTTATCGTTGTTTCATCTCTGTAGTCGTTGATTTCTATGTTCTCTGAGTTGGAGCACTAATGAGTTAGAATGCCTTCATGCGGACTGATCAAATAGTTTGACTCAACCTCAACAGAACCAAGGGCGAGGATTATAGGCATGTACAACCGATTAAGCCCCCCCCGGCTCCCGCCCCCCTGTTAAATACTTTTTACTGTCCGTTCCAAGGCGCCTCTTCTGTCGCGCTTTATTTTTCTTATAATTTGTCTTTGCATGTATGTATTGCTTTTGTCTTCATATTTTATAGCCGTTTGGCCATTTTGTGGGAAAATAATTGTTCTTTAGCTTTACGCTTGGGATGTTTTCATTTGGGTTTAGTTATTTTAATGTTCGTGTTTCTTTCCCTTTCGTATATCTGATGGGAGGCGTTGGGTTAATGTATCGATTCTTGATCATTGCCATCACTTCTATCGACCGGTAATCTCCAAATTACGATATAATGCCCTTACGTTATAAATTATTCATCGCTCTTTGGATGTATTTTCCGAGTGAATAATTACATCAAACAAACATATACTTTGTCAAAAAGGTCACTAGATATCCTGCAGCTATTGAGCTAAATTTGGCTGTAGACATTTAAATCGGACGGTTAGCTAGAGAATGCTCAAACTTGCATTTGTCCATACCTTTCTGCTCCAGAGTTGTCTGCCAGTATGTGCCTAGAAAGATTTTGGTAGAAAATGGACATTGCGCATGCGCAGAAAGTTCTTTTTTGTCTACGATGGAAGACAATATTCTCTGAACATCGGATGACACTTTATTTGTACAATATCTCATGATCTCGCATTATAAGCGAGGTTTTAATTTGTGAAATTCTCAAATTATCTCCCTTGCAATTAAAAATATAGCAATTTTCGAACTGCTGTAATTTTTATTCCTGTCAATCAATTTTTGCCATTTTTTCAAAAAACGCTTTGTGTCCGACATCGCTTTTCGTCATGATGGTAAAAATACAGAAAATTCATGTAGCATATAGCACTATCGATTGCGATTTTCTATGGAATTCCCATTGAAAGCAGCATTTGCACACACCTTATAAGAATTGGAGGTCAATGTGCGATAGCCTGTTTCTCGTAGCTGATGCAACTTAAGTTCCAAATCTTTTGTGAATAGACGCAAATGGTATCTAAAGAAAGGTCACATGTATCAAATTTTAGAAATGTAGGGTACAGGGATATTTTGTGATGTTAAATCATAGCATGTTTTAATGATTTTCTCTGCGAAAATGACACAGTGACCCCTTGGGTGTTTAAAGCAAAAGTCTACGATGATGTGTTTACGAAAACAAAAAGGAATGGTGCTTTTGCACGGAAAAATGAGTCTTCTTATCAAAACATAACAAACTTTATGTAGTTTTATCTGTAGTAGCTATAGTAACAGAAGCAATTTTAGGTATAGGAACTTTTTGACTGAGTATATTTCGTGCGTGTTCGTTGAACACCACGTTAATCAAGCAGTTCTCATGAGTAATGATCGACGTTTCAAGGAAAATACGATATATGATTGTAAAATCTATTCTGGGTTTACTAAGGTATTTATTTCAATGACACAGGCATTCAATGATGTAATTTATTGCCAAAGCCCTTACACTTAGATATCTAAAAGAAATAACTCGATCAGTTCAATGTGTAATGGTAGAACTATAATATGAACATGACGTCAAGTAACTTAGCAACCAACGTTATTTACGTTACGTCATACACTGGATATGACATTTCTCCCTTTTTTTCAAGAGTTTGTTGTCGGCTTCCAAGAACCCTTGAGATTATATAGTCATATGTTGTTGTTTTTTAATTTAATAAGATTGAGAATTATTTAATTTGATATTATTACTTGTCTTGTTCGTCGTTTAATATTCGTCTACTGGTTTGTTTTGCCCCTCGACAATCATACACATATGCTCCATTGTGTCACTTCTGAGATTCTCTGATATCTGCGAAGGCTAATATATTTTTGCTTTTGAAAGCGTCAGGCTTCAAATATATTTACGTCTTCAATTAACATCTGTGTCAATGATTTTCTTTTTTCTCCACATTTTCTATAATCAATTTTCTCCGCATTGTCTATAATCCTATATCCGCCAATGCTTCCAATTTAGGATTTATCACCTGTCTGCACCAGCTTCTCTGAACCAGAGATCACTGCTTCTTTCTTTCAATATGTCTATGCCATATCAACATAATTATACTGCTTAATTTAAATGCTTTAGCTTGTCTGCTTAAGGAGGGTGGGGAGTAATTCTTTTCTCTTTAGATTTTTTTTATTTGCTTATATTTTGTAGCTTGAAATCTCTGCACTCGTTTGCCGGTATAAAAATATAGGCACACCAGGCTTTTTTTCGAGCTTTTTAGCCTTAAAGATGGGTACTGTTTTCGAATTTATCGAATGTTTCAATAATTACCCCAGTCATTGACAAATTGTCGATAACAATTGTTTAAAACAATATTTCCAAGTTTGGTTAAAAAAAAAACACAATGCAGGATAATGTCATGTTTGCGTACCTATGTGTGAAAGACAAACTCTTTCACAGATTTTTGTCGAAACACCTATTTATAAATGTCCTTTTCTGCATGTTTTGCTGTTTTTGAGATGCAATTTTCGCTACATTTGAAAAAAGAATGCATTTTTCGTCTTTAGATTTTTCTTATTTTCACATATATTGTGTAATAATATTAGATACACGAAATAGGCGTGAAATTTGACCATGTCACCAGGCATTTGAGAGAAATATTGCAGAAAAAATTACCCCACCCCCCAATAAAAATGGCTAAAAAAGCATTAAGATATTGTTTAAATGACAAGAACAAGGATTATACCTTTATTATTGCACATACTTTTGCTTCCTTAATGTGATATGAATCAAAGTATTTCATTAGAATTGAAACACAATTTCATTTATAAGTTTTATGGTGTGAATAATGGATTTTTCTGGCCAAAAAATGCATGTTCTGATATAGCCATATTGTCGTTTTGTTCATGTTTAAAAGATATGAAGCCATTAACATTGTCGCAGACGTTCAAACAATGTCAGATATATGTTATTAATATACCTGGGAAACATTATTATACATTTTTGGCTTTCCTTTTTGACAATTTATTACCCCACCCCCTAATGAAATGGGTTGAAATTGATAAAAAAAAAAAAAAAAAAAAATACAATAAGCTGATGCAAAAGAATATAAAAATTTCCTTTTTCCCATTTAAGTCCCTGCCAACGTTATAGGGAAAGTAGTAACACTTCTATTTTTTTTTTTATTTTTTTTTCAATAATTTTGACAATTTTTTTTTTTTTTTTTTTTTTTTTTTTTTTTCACGCCATATTGACCGGAAACGCTATTTAATTATCTATTGCCTGTTTATGCAAACTGGGAAAGGGAGGTGAGATAAGTTATCCTTTTACTTTCCGAAAGTGAATAGAAGTGATGGCATTGACCTGGAATCGATACAATTACCCAACACCTCCGATCAGACACACCAAAGGGAAAGAACCACGAACATGAATAACTAGACCGTAATGGAAACATCACTAGCGGAAAGCCAAAATGGCAGTTGCACTCCCACATAGTGGCTTTCGTGGACCTTGAGAAGGCATTTGGTTGAGTGTCTCGGAAAGTCATCTGGGAGGCACAGAGAAAATTTGAAGTGGAGGAGTGGAATGTTCGAATGGTCCAGTGGGTGTATGCTTATTCGCGGAGCCGTATGCGTTATTGTGTTGGTTCCATTGAAGAATTCGAATTGAATGTCGGTGTTCCTCAAGGCTCTTTTCTCAGCCTAATGCATTTCATCATTGTGCTTTATGTCTTGTCATGCGAGTTCTGTGCTTTATAATCATAGCTGAACCACTTCAAAGGCGTCGCCCAAAAACTTCTCATATATATAGTCTGTACAATGCATGATAGCCCCGAACTGGCCTTAAAGAAAAAGATTGTGCTGCATGATACTAGCCCAATCAAACATGAGTACGAGTAGGCCGCCCTGCCCAGGTAAAGTGGTGCAAGACGGACGCTCCTTATAAACATATAGATTGGTTTCACTGGCTGTCAGGTTTCATCTCAATGTCGGGTAAAAAGACCCACAAATTGGGAAGTAACCTCTCCAAAATGACCAATATTATGTTCACGTTAAAATGACATCTCAAGCCCTGCCGCTCAACGAAACCAATATGGTTTATATGCATGGACGGTCCGACTCGGACCCATTTTCCTGGGCAGGTTTAGACCCTCTAAGCGGTTTACTAGTTCTCACGTGCGGTCGGTTTCAGCTCTGCGTGAAAGCATCATGCAGCCCGATTGGCTGGAGCCGGTACATTGACAAAATTCTGTTATGATGGTGGATGTGTGGGCATACAAAGGGTCCGTGTGGCACAACCTAAACCATCATCTTTATATTCGAAACAGATCAAAGGGATTTTTTCTTGTACACCCTTTTGCTTATGCTTGATTATTGTTTGTTTGATTTGAGGTTTAACGTCCACGTCAACACTGTAAAGGTCATTTTGGAGACGTCGCTCCCAATTTTGTGGGACATTTACCCGACCTTATGATGAAATGAAAAATAAAACCCCGCCGCCAATTGAACCAATAGAGTTTATTAACATGTACAGGCCGACTCGCACCGCTTTGCCTGGGCAGGCTTAGATCTTCTAAGCAGTTTACCAATAGGCCTACACCTGTTGAGTGCAAGATCCTAATTATGGGTGCTGGCACAGGCTATTTGTTCACTGAGATGGCTTCGTATAACCTTTACTCCTCGTCGCCAATGTAATGTCTTGCGAAAGGGCCAAATCTTGTGAAAGGGCCAAAGCCCTTACGCTTAGATATGTAGAACTATAATATGAATATGAAGTCAAATAACTTAGCAACCAACGTTATTTACGTTACGTCATAGACTGGATATGACATTTCTTACCCTTTCTGTAGTTATATCATTGCCTTCTTTCAGCAGTTGAACCCGCCTGTCCACAGCGATGATAGAAACGAGAGAACCAGGAGCGGCCTTCACCTTAAGTGTCACATTATTTCTTGGCTCCACTGGACCTACTGGGTCAAACTCAACAGAAACCTGAAAAACAAAAGTTTCGCAACCTTAGCCGTTAAATAAAAAGCTACACTAAACAGTTAAGGTCAACCTTGGCGGTATATCTTTCTACGAGCATTTACGTGAGCATTCATGTCAATCTTTGCCTTTCTGCGGCTTGAGAGGTTCGTATTTTAACCACATTAGTCACTGATGAGGACTATTTGAACGACACTAGAATGTGTGACCCAGAAAAAAATGACAAACTCATTGATTTTCAGCTCTGTGTTAAAGACCTTGCCTGCAAGCGATCACGCTTTCACAGAAATGTTAACTTTTCCACATCTGTTGTTAAAGGAAAGTGTGGTTGTCGTAAAAATTTTCGCTGTCCTTCATTATAGTGTGGGATATATTTTCTATGCCTTTAGAATTAGTGTTTCATCAACGGTCGTTGGCTTGTCTCTTCGTGATTTATCCGGTGGTTTTCTTTACCTTCGGTTTACAGAGTGTGGAATTAAAATTGACGTTTGTATCTTTTTTGCCGCGTTTTTGTCGATATTTTTTAAACTTGATTTTTGATCAACACATCCAGCGAGACAGTTGTGGAGGAGAAGCTCCGGACGTTTCGTGTTAAGGATTCAGCCCCCAGTGTTGTATACCTTTTGGTCTAATCAGATGGACGTTTTACATTTTTTGGATAAAAAGTAAATTCAACTCTGTCACTCATACTCTCGAAATGTAAGTAAATGACTAGCCTGTTTGAACCAATATCTATATATGGATAAATCCCGTGCAGCCAACGAAGCGTCCAACTGAAGGAACGTTGTACAAAACGTTAAGAGTGTAGACAGTCAAATTCATGAAAAACGTGGTTTTAGTTGGCAAACCATTATTAACGATAATACGGATCAAATGCCTTTGATCAATACTAATCAAATATTTCAAATACTACACCAGACTTTACCAGTGTGTTCACTCTCGCATGTGTACATTGTAAAAATGCAAGGCATTGAAATGATCAACATAATTATCCTTTAGTCAAGCACTGAACAGACGACAAATCGTCAAATCACACCGTCTAGGTGGGACTAAAGGATCTCGCAGAAATCTCCATCTGATTACATCTCTTCTCGTATAACTAAGGGTCATGAAAACTTTTTCAGAAGTTGGCAGAGCTTCCTCTCTATATAACATTCTCGGTGGATGTGTTGAACAACAATTAAGACGCTATCACCGAAAGATAAAAAAATGACTTTAACTTAGAGCCATAATGTTTGTTGTATGGCAGTTATTTGATTTGATTTGTAGTTCAGTTTGTTCTAATTTGTATATTATAGTATGGTGGCCTAGTGGTTAAGAGCGCTGACTCTTGATCATTAGGTCTCTTACCGCTGTGATTCGAGCCTCGCTCGGGTCATATGTGTGACGCCAAGTTCTGCAACGGAAGGTCAGGTCGTTTTTCTCCGGGTACTCCGGTTTTCGCCCACCTCTGATTAACGATCGGCTCGATATGAGTGAAATAATCTTGAAAGGGCCGTAAAACCAAAAAAAAAAATATTATAGTATGATGACCCATTGATTAAATTAGTTAGCTGCAGGTAGACCAACTAGTGTGTGTTATAAATAGTATAAGGACCTAGAGTGAAGTTTTGGGCCCATAGAATCGATATAAACACCCCAGTTGCTATTGCTACTGACCGTCCTAAGCCGGTAGTTCTAATGTTGTTTATTTCTAATGTAGCTTTGTCGGATGTTGTATGTGCTTATGGTTGTGTATGTTTATTTATTTAATTTTCATTAATTTTGCGTGGTGCACCTTGATCACCTCTTGTGGACAAGAGGGACCTGGTTATTGTGCTGTTTTTAACCCGTCTTTTGTTCTTTTCATTGTTAGTTTCTCTTCCACTTGGTGCTTTTGGTAGATTTTAATCTACCTGGGCATCTATTTCTTCAATGTTTTCATTTTGTTTTTGAGAAATTAAAAGTATATGATCAGGACTGGATACCATTACCTCTTGTCCAAGACATATCTCAAGGCTGTTAATTTAAGGAACGTTGAAAAGCAATTGCAAATATAATCGTGGAGGGTTGAAAACTAAGGCCAATTCAGTATTGTACAGACATTACAGACACAAAATAGCAGAAACTAGCTAGTCTAGTCCAGAAAAACCCTGTGTACTCCACAGTTTTCACATCTGTGTTAAAAGCCCTTTTTCCCAAGGGATTATCCTTTCATATATAACATTAATTTTTAATCTACACCACTTTAAAAAGCCAAGTAGGCAATTAAGATGCCAGTAAGCGGACACTTATAAATTTCCACTTATGGTCGTCAGCTGAAAAAAATCACGTCAGTGGTTGCACACGTGCATGTACATCACGAAAACATGCCTATATAATTCTGAACTCCACTTTTATATAGTAAAACTGGGGATGCAGGGGTGTACATTATTTTTTATATTTCTGCTCAAAAACATAGATTGTGGGTACTGGTTAAAACCGCCTTGTCGAGGCGGTTCTTACGAGTATCCACAATCTATGTTTTGAGCAGAAATAAGAAAAATATCGAAATTTTTCATCTGAAAATTGTCATTTTTCGGTGGTAGAATTTACAATGTATTTGTGTAGGCGTGTTTTCGTAACGACTTCTAACGAACCACCTGTAAGAATCCAAAAGCAAAAATCTTTCAAACATCAGTCATCAAGTATGACTAAAATTTACGCATTAAAATGTGTCTAATCTAAAGAAAAGTAGCAGTAAAACAAAGATCAGGAATCGATACAATTCACTTACTCCACCCATCAAAAACACCAAAGGGAAAGAAACACAAACATGAAGCGACCAGACCATAATGGAAACTTAAACAATGGAAGGCCATAAGGACAGCTACTTTCCCACAAAATGGCCAAATGACCATCCAAAATAAAAAGACACAAGTGATACTCACAGTAAGTTACAAACAACACTATAAATACACCGCAACAGAAGAACCGCCTTGGAACGGTCAGTGGAAAGAATTCCACTGGGGTTCTTTCCACTGGGGGTCTTAAATCGATTTTACATGGCCATAATCCTCGCCCTTGCCTCTGTTGCGGTATACACTAATTTTATTTAGTCCGCATGAAGGCTTCCTAACTCATCAGTGTAACATCTCCGAGAACATACAAATAAAAAAACTACAGAGATGAAACAAGGTTGAGGACTCGACAGCATAAAAAATATGCTGGAGCAAAAGAAAACCAACAGTTAGACTCCGAGTATTTTAATTACGTGCTTATCATATTGCATGTGACAGATATTGACTCTCGACCGTATTCCCATTGAAACTTTCTAGAAAGCAATAGCTAGAAAGTTTCTTATTACATGTACTATGTCTTTCCTCTTTTTAGTTTCCATTTTCTTGCTCAGAAACATATCATTATGGTACTTGTCTCAGTAAGGCGATCTAAAACGCAATTTATTTTGAGAGCAGGAGTAAGCAAAAAGAAACAAAATGTCACCAGAAAGATGCAAGCTATCACGAACAAACGCCTGTGTAATTCTGATCTCCTTCAACCCCACTTTTATGTAGAAAAACTTGTGTTACAAGGATAATCCTTATATTTTACATTTCTGCTCTAATGTTTGCTCGATGGAGGACGCCTATAAGTCCTAGGGTTGGCGTCTCTTGCCTGATGTCTCCCGTTGTCATGAGCTACGTCGGTCGGTGTGTGCTCGGGGGGGGGATGTGCTGTGTTTGCCGGGTCTTGTCCATCATCCGTTTCGGTTTCAGAACTTTGAGGTTGAGACACAATGATGAAGATTAAATACCAGAAAGGCCTCTGTGCCACTAAATTTGGTATAGTTACGCCTTAACTAAAATATAGTTTGTGAGTACTCTTCAGAACCGCAAGAGGCGGTTCTAACGAGCACCCATGATTTATGTTGAAACCAGAAACAAGAAAGATGTTATCATTTTTACGCAAAATTTGTCATTTCTGACAGCATGCTGGACGCCATTTTTCTACACGATGAATCTGTTTCGCGCAAAAATAAAGAAAATGACGTATTCTATTTTAAAACTCCCATTTCTCTGAACATATGGTATATTACTGTCACATGATGTAAACTGCAAAGGAATGTCCGTTTTCACCATATTTGACAATGTAATCTCGCACCTAATACGTTTGGAGTGGTCCAGTTCCAATTACGGTGTCAGGTTTGTTTTGTCAGCGGTATGTTTTGCGGCGTCTGACTCAGGTCTGCACTGTTTGCCATTGTCCCAAAAAGGGCCACCAGGCATATAAGGGATAAGTTAGCAGTGAAATTATTGGAGATTGGATACTTACTCTGTTTTCGTAGATATCCTCAAAGGCAATACTAACACCATCAGCTATTATCTCTCCCTCGTTAACAATGTAAGCGACAAGGCGTGCGGAAGGTGTCATGCTTCGTGTAACAGGGAAGTAAATAATTGTTTTCATACAGCTGGGTATGTTGAAATCACCCTGATGAACGATGGCGTTGTTCGCAAGCACCTGTAATAAATTTATCGCGTTATCATCACGTGAACCAGTCCGTGAAATAAAGACCCCCATAAACCCCACCTTATATAGAGAAAACTGGGGTTTACGGTGGTAAACTTTATTTCCCTTATTCTTGCCCCAATACATAAGGAACATCCAAAACGTATTTTCTGAGCATAAATAAGAAACATATCACAAATTTTCATCACAAAAAAATACCTTTTTGGAGTGCACTATATCACACGGATGTGTTATCGTAATTATGTTATTTTATGTACACCTTTGTCGTGATATGGAAAGTGCATGTTTCTCATTACAAAGACGCCACCTTACGGTTCAACAGCTAATCAGACAGTGATTTCGATACTGTGTGTGTGTGTGTGTTTAACAGGACAAAGCTGATATGATCGTCAATAACGTGAGCAATCATTACGATAACACATCCGTGTGACAAAATGCTTTTTTTCACATATCCAAAATGGCGATTTTTCTGATGAAAATATTTGACTCTTTTCTTATTTATGTTTCAAACATATGTTACTGGTGCTCGTTAGAACCGCCTCACTGAGGCGGTTCTAACGAGCACCGACATCCAATGTTTTTGAGTGGAAATTAGAAATTCCATTGATTGTTATTTGGGCTTACGAAACTCCAAGTGGTTGCCACTTTGAGCAAAATAATCGAATAAGTGCATTAGATTGGGGATACGTTTATTGCAAATTGCCATTTGTGGAGATAAATCGTCTGTTTTACGGCCGTAAATTCTGTGTTACGGCTCCTCTGACGCGTCGCCGTAAAACGCAATTTCTGACCGTAAAACCGCCATGACAATTTTGAATTTTTTCCCCTAAATGTACATCAATCCAAACATATTTTATTTCTCTATGTGAATGCGGGTATTATTGGAAAGAATTTCATTTTGTTTTTATTTTATCGATGTTTAGACTCCAGCGAATTACTCACAAACTGCATAAAGACCAAAGGGCTTCATGCGAAGTTTGTGAGTGATTCGCCGGAGTTTACACATCGATAGCATCAAAAATGATAATTCATTCCTTTTAATTCTAACTTTGTCATCAAATATTAAAAATGCAACCCAAACTGGTGAATTATTACTATTCTTTTGAAAACGTAAGAATGAACTTACCAACGACCACGGCGGAAGGATTATAAAATTAGGGGCTTGCATTTTGTGAGAAGCCCAAGGCAAAACAAAAGTCTTTAAAGTAGAAGTAAAACAAGATCAGGAATCGATACAATTAACTTACTCCACCCATCAAAGACACCAAAGGCAAAGAAACACAAGCATTAAGCGACCAGACCATAATCGAAACCTAAACAAAGGAAGGCCATAAGGACAGTTACTTTCCCACAAAATGGCCATATGGCCATCCAAAATAAAAAGACACAAGTGATACACACAGTAAGTAACAAACAACACCACAAATAAACCGCCACAGAAGAACCTCCTTGGAACGGTCAGTGGAATAATTTCCACTGGGGGGCTTAAATCGATTTTACGTGGGCACAATCCTCGCCCTTAATTCCGTCGCGATTTAGACAAATAATTTGTTCAGTCCGCATGAAGGCCTCCTAACTCATCAGTGCAACATCTCCGTGAACACAAAAAATCAAAGAACCACAGAGGTGAGACAACGGTGAGGACTCGACAGCAAGAAACCACTGAAATGCTGGAGCAGAAGAAAACCAACAGTTAGACTCCGATTTATAAATTCCGTTTATTTGACTTCTGACATTTATGTTTTCATTAATTTCCCATTTTTTAATCAAACGATGTTGACGTAACTTCTTCATACAAAGACGCAACGCGCGGGTTTTTCACGTACTCTTGACGTCATGTTGTATTACTACCTTTGTCTGTGTGAACTAGTTCGACATTCTTCCTCATGGAAGCTTTCGAAGTATAAAATTTTTATATCAACTGACCAAATCGCTCGAAATGTACATAATAATGAAGAACTGGAATTCTGTCGCGTTTTTTTTTTGTTAACCCTTATCTTGCTGTTCACGACAACCCTTATCTTTGCAAACTGTGTAGATCCAGATCAGATGGCTTCTGAAGAAGCCATCTGATCAGGATCTACACTGCTTGGCATTCAGTTTATGAATTTGTAGCAATAAATTACATTAAGTAATTTGATTGGTTGATAGATAGAAATGGGCGTCGCTTAAATGAATATTCAGCAAGATAAGGGTTAAGGTTTGTCTTTAGGTGTTTGTGTCGCTTATATTATTTTATTTTGGATAGCCTATTGGCCATTTTGCTGGAAAGTAACTGTCCTTTTGGCTTGCCGCTGATGATGTTTCAATTGGGGTCTGTTGTTTCATGTTTGTGTTTCTTTCCCTGAGATGTCTCTGATTGGAGCTGTGGGTTAATTGTATCGATTCATGATCATTTCCTCCACTTCTTTATTTTTATATATAAATATCCATTATATGTTCTTGTTACATGTAACCAAATTGTATCTGAACTGTTTTCTTTGTGACAAACACAACTTTAATGCTTTTGTTTAAATTCTGTTTATGATTCACAATTGATTAAGAAACAAATCAGATCTTGTTGTGGTTTGTTAAGTGATAAATTGCAGTTTGGAGATCAGTTGTAAATTGGATAGAATCTGGACTGCCAAACTTTGATTTATTACTCAACAAATCGCAGATTAGAGTTGATCTTTTGCGATTCCAACACACTAAAACTCGACAACATTTATGCTGTTTGCTTCAAATTTTCACATACTTTCGCAACTGCTACAACAATTCCAGTTAGCATTATTGACTATATAAAAACCAAATATGTCCGTTTCTAATATATTTGATACGATAGAATAATACGTCACCGTCTAACGTCAAAGAATCCTCGAGTGACGTCATTTTTACGATGTCAGGCGTGACGTTCTTCCTCCCAGTGATTTGTTTCAGATTTATCATATGACGTCGTGTCTGAGAATGTAATAACGCCATGCAATAATTTCGGAAATTCACTTAGTCTAGTGGATTAAATATGCCAATTAGTTAGATATGCCCCATAAAGTTACATGTACGTCGTCCTTAACGACGTCGCGTATGCTAATGCGAAATATTAACATTTGTGTAAAAACAATCGTGAGTAAAATGCGTTTTAAACGTCATGTGTTAAATAGAATCTTGCATTCGTGTTCATGTATTAATATTTACATTTCCAGTTTAAAGCATTGTGTAAACCTATAGAAAACAATGTAGTTTATGTTTCCATGAACGCATCGAGTCACTTGATTTTCTGTTAACTCAAGTGACGTCATTCTTAGCAGTGGTCCTTTACGGGCGTTGGCGACGTCTACGCTGTTCCTCTCTTGGAAGAAAAAAACACCGTGTAAATGTTTTTCAGCTTTAAATGTTTGCCCTACAAGCATGTTTCGCCCATTGATGAGGGGAAAAGAATGTAAATATAAAACATAAATACAATAAACAAGAGGGCCATGATGGCCCTGGATCGCTCACCTGATCAATAGAGTAACAAGTGGGCCCTGGGGAGGGCCATTATTGAACCCGGGGCTATAATGTGCATAATGTTGAGGGAGGTCTAAAAAGGTGAAGCTTCATGCCAAATATCAACCAAGGCTTTAATTTGAACAATCTTGGCAAACGTCCACTAAATGAAGCTACACTCCAAATATCAAAGACCTGGGCCTTGCGGTTTCAGAGAAGAAGATTTTTTTAAAGATATTCCCTACATAAGCCTATGTAAAACCAAATGGCCCCAGGGCGGGGGCATTTTTGGCCTCAGGGCTATAATTTAAACACTCTTGAGAGAGGTCCACTAGATGAAGCTTTACACCTAATATCAAAGACCTGGGCCTTACTGTTTCAGAGATTATCTCTATATAAGTCTATGTAAATCCAAAGGGCCCAGGGGGGTGCATTTGTGGCCAGAGGGCTATAATTTGATTAATCTTGGTAGAGGTCCACTAGATGAAGCTCCATACCAAATGTCAAAGACATGGGCCTTGCAGTTTCAGAGAAGAAGATTTTTAAAGATTTACCTACATAAGTCTAAGTAAAACCAAAGGGTCTCGGGGCGGGGCATTTTTAGCCCCAGGGCTATAAATTGAACAATCTTGATAGAGGTCCACTACATGAAATTTCACACCAAACATAGGCTGTGTGATTTCACAGAAGAAGATTTTTCAAGATTTTCCCTATATAAGTCTATATTAAACCAAAGGGCCCCCGACCGGGGTCATTTTTGGCCCCAGGGCTATAATTTGAACAATCTTGGTAGGGGTCCACAAGATGAAGCTTCATACCAAATATCAAAGATCACGGCCTTGCGGTTTCAGAAGAGATGATTTTTAAAGATTTTCCCTATATATAAGCCCATGTAAAACCAAAACGCCTCGGTGCATGGGCATTTCTGGCCCCAGCACTATAATTTGAACAATCTTGGTAGGGGTCCACTAGATGATGCTTCATACCAAATAGCAACGACATGGGCCATTTGATTTCAGAGAAGAAGATTTTTAAAGATTTTCTCTATACAAGCCCATGTAAAACCCACGGGCCCCGGGGCCGGGGCATTTTTGGTCCAAGCAATATAATTTGAACAATCTTGGTAGGGGTCCACTAGATGAACCTTCATACCAAATATCAAAGACCTGGGCCTTGCGGTTTCAGAGAAGAAGGTTTTTTAAGTTTTGGTTGAAAAAAATCTATTTTTGGCTCTTGTGATCTAGATGTGCAACAGTTTTTGTTTGTTTGATTTGAGGTTTAACGTCCCCGTCAACACTGTAAAGGTCATTTTGGAGACGTTGCTTCCAATTTTGTGGGACTTTTACCCGACATTGAGATGAAATGACATCTCAAGCCCTGTCGCCCAATGAAACCAATAGGGTTTATTAGCATGGACGGTCCGCCTTGCACCGTGGTTCCTGGACAGGCTTAGATCCTCTAAGCGGTTTACCAGTACTAGTGTGCGGGCCAGATTTAGCTCTGCGTAGAAGCATCATGCAGCCCATATATTTCTTCAAGCCCCTATGGGCGGGGGCGGAGATGTGCAACAGACCAGAACCGTTTGAACAACTATGAAAGGGGACCACCAAAGGAACATTCCTGTGAAGTTTGGTCAAAATCCGATCAGTGGTTTAGGAGTAGATGTCGTTTGAAGAAATTGTTTACGCACAGATGACAGACAAAAAGTGATCCTAATATAAAACACAAGAGGGCCATGATGGCCCTGGATCGCTCACCTGATCCATAGAGTAACATGTGGGCCCCAGGGAGGGCCATTATTGACCCCAGGGTTATAATGTGCATAATGTTGAGGGAGATCTGAAAAGGTGAAGCTTCATACCAAATATCAACAAAGGCTATAATTTGAACAATCTTGGCAAAGGTCCACTAGATGAAGCTACACATCAAAGACATGGACCTTGTGGTTTCAGAGAAGAAGATCTTTTAAAGATATTCCCTACATAAGCCTATGTAAAACCAAATGGTCCCGAGGCGGTGGCATTTTTGGCCTCAGGGCTATAATTTAAACAATCTTGATAGAGGTCCACTAGATGAAGTTTCACACCAAATATCAAAGACCTGGGCCTTGCTGTTTCAGAGAAGAAGATTTTCAAAGATTATCTCAATATAAGTCTATGTAAAACCAAAGAGCCCTGGGGCGGAGGCATTTGTGGCCTGAGGGCTATAATTTGAACAATCTTGGTAGAGGTCCACTAGATGAAGCCCTATACCAAATATCAAAAACATGGGCCTTGCAGTTTCAGAGAAGAAGATTTTTAAAGATTTCCCTAAATAAGTCTATGTAAAACCAGAGGGTCTCGGGGCGCGGGCATTTTTGGCCCTAGGGCTATAATTTGAACAATCTTGATAGAGGACCACTAGATGAAATTTCACCACAAATATCAAAGACCTAGGCCTTGTGATTTCAGAGAAGAAGATTTTTAAAGATTTTCCCTATATAAGTCTATGTAAAACCAAAGGGCCATAAGGCAGGGGCATTTTTGGTCTCAGGGCTATAATTTGAACAATCTTGGTAGAGGTCCACTAGCTGAAGCTTCATACCAAATATCAAAGACCTAGGCCTTATGGTTTCAGAGAAGAAGATTTTTCAAGATTTTCCCTATATAAGTCTATGTCAAACCAAAGGGCCCCGGAGCGGGGGCATTTTTGGCCCCAGGGCTATAATTTGAACAATCTTGATACAGGTCCACAAGATGAAGCATCATACCAAATATCAAAGACCTGGGCCTTGCAGATTCAGAGAAGAAGATTTTTAAAGATTTTCCCTATATAAGCCTATGTAAAACCAAAGGGTCCCGGGGCGGGCGCATTTTTGGCCCCAGCATTATAATTTGAAAAATCTTGGAAGGGGTCCACTAGATGAAGCTTCATACCAAATATCAAAGATCTGGGCCTTGCGGTTTCAGAGGAGAAGATTTTTAAATATTTTCCCTATATAAGCCTATGAAAAACCAAAGGGCCCCGGGTCGGGGGCATTTTTGGCCCCAGCACTATAATTTGAACAATCTTGGTAGGAATCCACTAGATGAAGCTTCATACCCAATATTAAAGATCTGGGACTTGCGGTTTCTCAGAAGAAGATTTTTAAAGCTTTTCCCTATATAAGTCCATGTAACACCAAAGGGCCCCGGGGCGGGGGCATTTTTGGCCCCAGCACTATAATTTGAACAATCTTGGTAGGGGTCCACTAGATGAAGCTTCACACCAAATATAAAAAACGATAGCTGACCGCTAGCAAAGTTTACATGAACCCCTTCGGGTTCATTTACTTTACACGCAACCGACTACGTTCATACTTTCATGAACAGCGGAAAATAAAATTCATTTCTTAATTAGATTATTAAACTTGCTGACGAAAAGGGATAACCTACTCAACACAGCCTCGCAATTTATCCGTTTTCCCCAACTCGTTTGATAAATTAAATAATATACGGTGTACATAAGCACTAATGTAAGATCCTCTATTTATCATATGACGTCGCGTCTGAGAGTGTAATAACGCCATGTAATATTTTCGATAATCCACTAGTAGATTAAATATGCAAATTAGATAGATACGCCTCGTAACGTTACATGTACGACGTCCTTAACGACGTCGCGTTTACTAATGGCGGAATATTGACATTTTTGTAAACAATCGTGAATAAAATGCGTTTTAAATGTCATATGATAAATAGAATCTTGCATTCGTGCTCATGTATTATTGAATTTATTAAACTCGTTGAGGAAAAGGGATAAAATGCTCGGCAAAGCCTCGCATTTTATCCCTTTTCCTCAACTCGTTTAATAAATTCAATAATACATGAACACTAATGTAAGATCCTCTATTTAATCACAGTGCCTTTCCATTGCCCTATTAACTCGCTGTGTAAAAATTTGTTTTGTTTGTTTATACTGCGGTTTAACGTCCATGTCAACACTATTTATGTCTTTCTGGAGACGTCGCTTCACATTTTGTGGGATTGTTACCCGACAATAAGATGAAATGACATCTCAAGCCCTGTCGAACAATGAAACCAATAAGGTTTATAAGGATGGACGGTCCGACTGGCACCACTTTGCCTGGGCAGGCTGGTACCTTCTAAACCGGTTTACCAGTACTCATGTGTGGTCGGTGCCAGCTCTGCGTGGACCCATATTACAGCCCATTGTGTTTCGCAAAGCCCCGATGTGCGAGAGCCATGTTATGTTGGTTTAAACTGAGGTTTAACGTTCACGTCAACACTATTTAGATTATTTATAAGACGTGGCTTCACATTTAATGAGACGTCTACGCGACAGTGACATGAAATGACATCTCAACCCCTGTCGATCAATGACACCAATAGGCTTTACAATGTATATGCATGGACGATGCGACTCGCACCACTTTGCCTGGGCAGGCTTGGACCTTCTATATGGTTTACCAGTACTCATGAGCGGTCGGTTTCAGCACTACGTGGAAGCAAATTGCAGCCCATTCTATTTCTCCAAGCCCCGCCGGGCGGGGCCAGCTGTATTAGAATACTCCTTTTAATTCTGAAAGGAATAAAGAAGTATAATCTTAGATATCAAACGCAACATACGAACTTTGGTAATGTCTGTTTAACTGAAAGGCCTCCGTGGCCTAGTGGATAGGAGCGCATAATTTTAATTATTAGGTCTCCCACCGCTATGGCTCGAGCCTCTGTAACGGAAGATACTTCGGTTTTCGCCCACCTCTGATTAACGATCGGCTCGAAATAAGCGAAATAATCTTGAAAGGGCCGTAAAACAAAAAAAATGTTCATTTAGTAAGTGTGCCAGAACCCAATGGAAAACCCTTTGTTCTATTTTTAACGTACGTCAAACTTCAACCATGTGCTAATATATACTATAATGTTATTAATCAAGTAATTTCGTATTGGCCCAGGTACAGGTCCGAGGTTGGCTGCATTGACAGCCGACCGCGGACCTGTAACTGGGTCAGTACGAAACTACTTGATTAATGATAATTTTATTAATTGACACAGCTAAAAAAACATGACTATTGATTGTTTGACCTCACTTGACCTCACTTGACCTGGTGTCAATACGGATGACCTCCGATCAATACTGGATAGTCAATTGATAAATGTAAATATTACAGTCTTGAGAGGGTGATAGTGATGCATGCCACCCTGAAGAATATGAATATCAACCGAGGCGCAGCTTTGCTGAAGAACCGAACCGTACGCGTACCCAATTCCGCGCATGTGATAGTCGAAATTATCGCAGGGTGATAGAAAAAATCATCACCCTCAGGCCTATGCGAGTTTTGTATGGAAAAGTAAAGTGAGGTATAATAATTGTACTTACAAGATAGTAGCCAAAAATTGATTCTACGCTGCTTTTCACAGAAAATATTGCCAAATCGTTAACCTGTCAAACAGAAAAAAATGTTAACGTCAAGGTTTATATTTTACGCTTGTTTCATTGCATATATCCTCTTACCATAACGAAAACACGCCTTTACAAATACATTGTAAACTTTATGGCTGAAAAATAAAAAAAATAAAGATGAAAAAATTTGATATTTTTCTTATTTTACTTTAAAATTTAGATTGTGTGTACTCGTTTGAACAGCCTCGATAGATAGTTTTGAAAATAAGATTTACCTCTGTGAACCCCAGTTTTACCATATAAAAGTGGGGTTCAAGGTGGGGGGGGGGGGGGCAAAATTATACAGGCGTGATTTCGTGGTCAAGCAAAAATCCGGGCATTGCCTGTGTCTACAGAAACACACCTATCATACTATCAGCCCTTTTGAATTTTTAGGGGCCAAACCGACCCTTTGAAAAATGAGACTTGCTTTAAAATACGCCAGGTAACACGTCCATGAAATGAACAGCACCCAACCCTAAACCTCATTTTTATATAGAGAAACTAGGGTTTACATGGGTATTTCGTATTTCTCTTATTTTTGTTCCAGACATAGGTTGTGGGTACTCGATAGAACCGCCTCAATATTGCTCCAAGACATAGTTTGTGGGTACTCGATAGAACCGCCTCATTTAGGCGGTTCTAACGCGCACCAACACCTATTATTGAGGCGGTTCTAACGAGCACCCACAATCTATTATTGAGGCGGTTCTAACGAACACCCGTGCCTATTCTTGTAGTATAAATAAGAAAGATATCACAGTTTTTCATCAGAAAAGTAGCCTTATTAGACATGTGAAAAAATGAAATATGCTGCACAGGTTTCATTACGAAAACACACCCGTGCGATATAGTGCATTTTCCCATATCTCCGATGAGCGGGGCCGTCCAAAATGGCTACTTTTCTGATTATGTAATATTTTCTTATCAATTGTGCAAACATAGGTTATGGGTGCTCTTAAGAACCGCCTCTTTGAGGCGGTTCTAACGAGTACCCACAACTGTTAACTTTAATTGCGGGCTGAGTGATTGCCACAATATCGTTGCAACGTCACTTTAAGAATCGCGCATCACACTAGAAAGGACGGAAGTGACATTTCGGAGCTATGAAAACTTTAATGAGGCAGAGCTGAACGAGGAGCTTTCTCGAGTGCCGTTCCATTTGTCGCACATTTTTGATGATGTAAATGATATTTACTGGGCCAATGAAACGCTACTGAGACAGGTCATCGGTGAGCATGCACCATTGAAAGAAAAAGTACCCAAACCTAACCCACCCCCATACATGAATTCGAGGTATAGAAAGATAATTTATAAAACTCGACAAGCAAGGAATTCCTGCAATGAAAATACAACACACGAAAATTGGTAAAAACTACACTAAACTAAGAAATCTCAAAACTAAAATCAAAAGGCAATCCATATCAGTGTACTCCCTAGAAAGGTGTGGTGGGGGTCCAAAATCTAAAGATTTCTGGCCCACCATCAAACCTTTTTTTATCACAAAAGAGTACCTCAAAACAACAGCAACACTATTCTCAAAGAATATGACAATCTTATATCAGACCAAACAGTTGTCTGTGTAAACATGAATGATTTCTACATACATATTGCCAAAAATATTGGTATAGATAGCAACATACCAGTAAACAATGAACACTCCAGTATAAAGAAAAGAATAAAAAATACCAACGTGCAAAGTTTCAGTTTCAAACCTGTGTCCGAGAAACAGGTATCAAAAGGTCTGACACAGCTTGATGTTAGGAAGGAAACCGGGGTGGATACCTTATCACCCAAAATTATAAAGACTGCCACTCCTTCACTCAGTTTGCCTATCTCCAATATCGCATATGACATTATCAGGAAAGAAACCTTCCCAGATAGACTCAAAATGGCATAAATAACCCCCTTGTATAAAAAGGACGACCCTTTTATTTAGAAAAATTATCGCCCCGTCGGTATATTATCCACACTGTCTAAAATTTATGAAAGTCTAATAAGTGACCAATTATCTGAGCACTTCAATCACATCTTTCATAACTTTTTGTCTGCTTTATGACCAAAATACGGCTGTCAAACCACAATGCTGCGACTTGTCGAGGATTGGAAGGAAGCACTGGACAAGAATCTGTATGTTGATGCCATCTTGATGGACTTGTCAAAGGCTTTTGACTGCCTGCCACATGACCTCATACTGCAAACCTGGAGGCTTATGGTGACTCCCAGGGGCCATGTGGGCTTTTGGCAAGTTACTTGAGTGACAGCCAGCAGAGAGTAAAGATTGAAGGTTTTTCCAGTACCTAGTCTACTATAATAAAGGAAGTACCATACTCAGAGCTCCCTTACTGTTTAATATCTTTATGAATGACATCTTCTTCTTGGTGAAAAACTCCATCTTGTATAATTACGCAGACGACAATTCTTTATCATACTGTCACAAAGTTTTGGAAATTCTCAAGTCAACTCTGCAGAATGAAAGCACCATCCTACTGAATTGGTTTGGGGACAATCAGATGCAAGCAAATCCTGATCGGTTCCAGGCCATTTCAGTAGGAAAGAAAACTAATGCTGAATTGAACAGCGTGACGATAGGTGCTGTTGAGATTGCCTGTGAAGAAAATGTCAAGCTTCTGGGTGTAGAGTTAGACAATACACTTGAATTTGATTACCAGATTACACACATCTGTAAAGAAAGCAGCCAAGCAACTAAATGTCCTACTGAGATTTTGTAAATTTCTGAATGAAAAATCAAGATTTGTAATTTTTAAGGCTTTTATTTAGTCAACTTTAAATTACTGTCCGTTAATATGGCACTTCTGTAGCAAAACATAAACCGCAAAGCTCGAAAAATTACAATATAGAGCCCTCAAAATTGTTTTCGGCGACTTTACATCAGGCTATACAGCTTTGTTGGACAGAGCCCAACTTCCAACACTTCACTTGAACAGGCTTAGATGTATCGCCGCAGAAACATTTAAATGCATAAACAAACTGACCCCAGAATATGTAAATTGTTGAAATTAAAACCTCTTCATATTCTTTCAGATATGAAAACGTAGCAAAAATCCCAACAGTCCGAACCGTGACATATCGTAAACGGTCCTTTCGGTTTGAAGCCGCCCAGGTGTGGAACGCTCTTTCCAATGAGATAAAAACTGCAACTAACTACGCTGAGTTACGGCGACTAATCCGCACCTGGACGGGCCCGAGCTGTGGGTGTGCCATCTGCCATGGTTCGGCATGTTAGTGAAAGCATAATCTTCAGATTTTGTTTTACTAGTTCTACTAGTGAAAACTATAGCCTGGGATAATTTAACTATTGCATATGTTGAAATGGAAATCTGTGAAACGCTTAAACCGTGTAATATTACATATATATTAATTTCTCTGTGTACACCAGTACAATTCATTGGCCCCCGCCCATAGGGGCTTGAAGAAATATATTGACTGCATGATGCTTCCACGCAGAGCTGAATCCGGCCCGCACACTAGTACTGGTAAACCGCTTAGAGGATCTAAGCCTGTCCAGGCACCGCGGTGCGAGGCGGACCGTCCATGCTAATAATAATAAACCCTATTGGTTTCATTGGGCGACAGGGCTTGAATGTCATTTCATCTCAATGTCGGATAAAAGTCCCACAAATTTGGAAGCAACGTCTCCAAATTACCTTTACAGTGTTGACGGGGACGTTAAACCTCAAATAAAACAAAAAAAGTACAATTTATTGCTCAATTTTAATGTCATTTTAAGAAATGCCCTAGTTTAGACAGTTCTACTAAAGCGATGTTGTTATTTATTTTAATTTTTCAGTTTTAAATTATTCATTATGTACATTTATATGTCGTCTAACATGGTTTTCTTTTTATAGCTGATCTACATATGTTGTTTTTACTTTTGTTTGTCGGGAAATAGCTTATGAAGCTAATGTTATTGTTTGTTGAAACCGACACATAATAAAATTAAATATCTTGTATAACCTATGTTTTGAGGCAGAAATAAGAAAAAACATAGTATACCCCCATACACCCCAGTTTTTTTCTATATAAAGTATGGTGTACGGGGTGTTCATTTCACGGACTTGTTAACTTGATGTGTTAGCGTAATGGGAGGAATATGGTCTTACGGTGCAAAGTCCTTCCAGTCAGGGTTGAAAAGGGAGACAACACCATTTTTAAAGAGTCATCTCCTTATAATGTGTTCGTTTCCCTCAAGAGTTTCATCGCCTAAAGAAGTCCGTGAAATGAACACCCAAAAACCCCACTTTATGCAGAGAAAACTAGGTTTTCGGGGTATAAATTATTATACCCGCTTAAAACACTCAGGTATGTTACTTTCTTCATAAATGTACGAACCGGCGTCCGTCCTTCCGTCCGTCACAAACCTTGCGAATGCAACTACCTTTTATTTATTTCTTGTCCTATGGTCACCAAACTTGGTACACAAATTGCTTAGGAACTTTAGATATGTCAGGGTTCGGACTGTTGGGATTTTTGCTCTCATTGTGCATAAGAGCATGTGAGGTTTGATCTGAACCCCTGGGGTCGTGGGTGAGATAAAAGCTAAAATTTTCAAGAAAATGCTTGAGAAAGCAACTTTTTTACTACTTGCCCTATGGTCACCAAGCTTGGTACACATATTGCTTAGGAACTGCAGAGGTTCATAATGGTATTCAAATTTTGATCTAAACCCCTGGGGTCATGGGGCTAACTCAAAGGTCAAATTTTCAGGAAAATGCTTGTGAATGCAACTACCTCTTTATTCCTTCGCGTATGTTTGCTACATATTTTGCTTAGGGACTGCAGATGTGTACGAGGGTATCAAAACTTTGATTTGAACCCCTTGGGTCATGGACTGAGATCAAAGGTCAAATTTACAAGAAAATGCTTGTGAATGCAATTACGTCTTTATTCCGTATTGGTTAGGGACTGCAGATGTACATGAGGGTATCCAAATTTGATTTGAACCCATGGGGTCACTGGGTAAGGTCAAAGGTCAAATGGTCCAGAAAATACTTGTGAATGCAACTACTTTTATATTTCTTGGCCTATGATAACCAAACACGGTACGTGTATTGCTTAGGGTCTAGAGATGTGCCTCAAGGTATCCAATTGATCTGACCCCCTGGGACCCTGGGGTTACGTCAAAGATCAAATTTAGAAGGAAAAAAAAAAAACACAAAAACGGGTATTTGCGATGGTGCACCATCGACTTGCTCTAGTTATATCCGCTTTGAAAAAAAAACGGTATATTAGTTTCCTCACGGTTGTTCATTCTTCCGTCCGTCCGTCAGTCCGTCGGTCCGTCCGTCATTCCGTCTGCCACAATCCTTGTGATTGCAATTATTTTCTTTTATTTATTTCTAGCCCTTTGGTCACCAAACAGGGTAGACGTATTGTATTGCTTACGAACTGTAGATGTGCAAAAAGGTATCCGAATTTTGATCTGAACCCCTGGGGTCATTGAGTGAGGTCAAAGATCAAATTTTCATGAAAATGCTTGTGAATGCAACTTCTTTCGTTTTTATTTCTTGCCCTGTGGTCACCACACTTGGTACACATATTACCTAGGAACTACATATGTGAATAAAGGTATCCAAATTTTGACCTGAAGTCATGGGGTCATGATGTAAGGTCAAAAGTCAAATTTTCATGTAAATTTTGTGAATGCAACTACTTCTTTATTTCTTCTTGTATGGTTCCGACACTTGCTACACATATTGCATTTACAATGCAAATGCATAATGGTTTTTAGATTTTGATCTGAACCCCGGGGGTCGTGGGCTGAGGCAAAAGGTAAAGTTTTCAAGAAAACGTTGTGAATGCAACTACGTCTTTATTTCTTCACCTATGGCGGCTAAACATGCTACACATATTGGTTAGAAGCCGCAGATGAGCATGAGGGTACATGTATCCGAATTTTGATCTGCACCCCTGTGGTCATTGGGTGAGTTCAATGGACACTTTTTTACCAAAATGCTTGTGAATGCAACCACTTTTATATTTCTTGACCTATGATCACCTAACTCGGTACACTTATGGCTTCGGGACTGGAAATGTGTATGAAGGTATCCAAATTTTGATCCGACCGCCTGGGGTCCTGAGGTTACGTTAAAGGGCAAATTCAGAAAACAGCAGGTATTTGCGATGATACACTGTAACAACGCGTAGTGTCCACACGAGTCCATAAGAACACTAAGCGTTTCGACTTTGACGCTTAGTGTTCATGTTGGACAATTAGCGCTATTGCAGACGCAACGCTAAGTATCCAACGCGATGCTTACTGTTCATATGGACACTAAGCGTCGCGACTGTCGATAATATGTTGGATCTCAACGCTTAATATTCACCATGTCAATTTAACTTAAACATTATTCAGCTTCAAGGTGCTTTTTAGCTCATCTGGGCCGAAGGCTCCAGGGGGGCTTATAGTATAGTGGGTCGTCCGTCCGTCCGTCCGTCGTCCGTCCACACCTTTGACCCGTCATCACCGTCGCGCCTTCAGTTTTGATCGAATCTTTCTGAAACTTATGTGTAAGGTGGCTGGGGATAAAGACTCGAATCCTGTCGAGATCCGGCCAAGTCGGTCCATTTATCGTAGAGTAACGTCCCCTTGATTGCTGAAAATGCCTATTTTTGAAATTGCCATTGCCGTAGTCCCTTCAGATTTGATCTGATCTTCTAGAAACTTATATACAAGTAAGTCAGGGTTTAAAGCTCGGATCAGTTCGAAAACTAACGATGCCGGGCGATTACTCACGGAGTTTTGTCACCAAATCTGCTGAAAATGCTTATTTTTGACCTTGTCATCACCGCAGCCCCTTCCGTTTTGATCGGATCTTCTTGAGACTTACAAGCAAGTAAGTCAGAGATAAAAGCTCGGATGAGTTCGAAACCTAGCGATATCGGTTGATTACTTGCTTACTTGAAAATGCTTATTTTTGACCTTGTCAACATCGTTTAATCGGATCTTCTGGCAACTTACAAACAAGTAAGTCAGGGATAAAATCTCAAATGAGTTCGAACACTAGCGATATCGGTGGATTACTCACGTGGTTATGTCCCCTACTTTGCTGAAAACGCCTATTACTGAACTTGTCATCACCGTAGCCCCTTCAGTTTTGACCAGATCTTCTTGAAACTTACAAACAGTAAGTCAGGGATAAAAGCTCGGATGAGTTCAAAAACTAGCGATGTCGGTCGATTACTCCCTGAGTTATGTCCTCTACTCTGCTGCAAATGCTTATTTTTGACATTGGCATCACTGTAGCCCCTTCAGTTTTGACTGGATCTTCTTGAAACTCACAAACAAGTAAGTCGGGAATAAAAGCTCGATTGAGTACGACAACTAGCAATATCGGTCGATTACTTGCGGTGTTATGTCCCCTACTTTGCTAAAAATGCTTATTTTTGACCTTGTCATCATTGTTGCCCCTTCAGATTTGATTAGATGTTCTTGAAATTTACAAACAAGTAAGTACGGGATAAAAGCTCGGATGAGTTCGAAAACTGGGCGGTCGGCCTATCTATCATAGAGTTACGTCCCCTTGATAGCTGAAATGCCTTTTTTTGGCCTTGCCATCCTTTTATCCCCTTCAGTTTCCATCGGTTCTTCTTGAATATTACATGTTAGTAAGTAAGGGATAAAACCTCAGCTGAGTTTAAAAAAGGGTGAGATCGGCCTATATTTTAGAGAGTTAATCCCCCCTTGATTTCAGAAAGTGCTTATTTTTTACCTTTACATCACCGTAGCCCCTTCAGTTTTTATTAGATCTTCTAGAAACTTACTTGTAAGTAAGTCAGGGATAAAAGCTTTGGTGCGAACGAAAACTGATGAGACCAGCATATTTATCTTGGATTCAAGTCCCTTTGTTTTTAAAAAATGCCTATTTTTGACCTTGTCATCACCTTAACTCCTTCAGTTTTCACTGTCAACTTGAAAATAACAAACAAGTAAGTCAGGGAAAAATATTCGGATCAGTTCGAAAACTAGCGATGTAGGTCTACTACTGACAGGGTTAAGTCCCCCATATTTGCTGAAAATACTTACTTTTGACCTTGTCATCACCATATCCCCTTCAGTTTTGACTGGCTCTTCTTGAAACTTGCATATAAACAAGTCAGGGATAAAAGCTCGGATGAGTTTGTAACCGGCGAGTTTGGCTTACTTATCATAGAGTTACGTCACTTTGTTTGCATAAAATGCTTGTTTTTTTACCTTGTCATCACCTCAGCCTCTTCAGTTTTGAGCAAATCTTCTTGAAACTTACATCTAAGTAAGTCAGGGATAAAAGCTTGTTTGAGTTGAAAAATGTTGAGGTCGGCCTATTTATCATTTATACCTATATTTCAAGGTCCAGTGATTTTGTCTTATATTTTGAAGAAGTTTTAATATATGAACTCGATACTTTGGGATTATGAGTCAGTATATAACAACATTTGACCTCAAAATAAATGTAGGTTCCTGTGACCTATATTTCATGGTTCAGAAATTATGCCATGTATTTGATATATGCACATATCGGGCTTGTCTCAGACTGACCCGACGTTGGATCGCAAACTTTATGTATGATTTTACTTCTGCTCTGAAACAATGGTGGACAGGCACCCTTCTGAAAACTTGTAACTTTGATTGGCATAAACAAATATATTGCTAACGTGATGATACAGGATACAAGTATATGTCACATACCATGTTTGAAACAACGGTCATACTTTTTTTGGTCAAAACTGTTTTTTTCTTTATCACTGCACTATAGATCCGTCAAACTCCAATAACTCGAATACATTCGGGTTAGAGACAGGGGTGGTTCTAGCTATTGAGTGTTACACATACTACCTGGCCATAAGGCATAATGTGGATGACATTAAGATTTATTTTCGACAATTGTATGTTGTGTACTCTCATTAGATTCGCCTCTATAACTTGAATCTAATGAGTAAACACAACAAACCTTTTCAAGATAAAATCAAACATACATACATTAGCCTAAGCACATGGATTTCTGGAGCTATAATAAGGATTCTCTTGAAACTCCAGAACGATTTCGAATTAACAATAGTTATCGCATTATCCGTTTCGATTTATCGACGTTTTATTGTATGTTAGAATAGCCTTTTTAGAGATGTGAAAACAACGATTGTGTTGAAGTAACGGATGTAACTGAGTTAATTAGGGGATAACTGTATTCAAAATTGTCATTTGGGGAGGTAACTCGGTGGTTTTACGGTCGGAAATTTCGTTTTACGGCGACGCGTCAGCGGAGCCGTAAAACGTAATTTGCGACCGTAAAACCACCGATTTACCTCCCCAAATGACAATTTTCAATACAGTTATCCCCATTCTAATGCACTTATTCGGTTGTTTTGTTAAAAATTGTACTATTTTGCACAAAGCGGCAGGCGTTGTGAGCTGCGTAAAACCAAATGTAAGCCAATGAAAAACGACGTTACGCGGTGACGTCGGATTTCCGACAGTATATCGTGGAATATACTGTCGCAAATTTTTGACGTTATCCAATCAGACATCGTATTACATACGTAAGTGCATTAGAATAAAGTTTGGGTGTATCAAAATATGAAACAATTATGTTGATGTTATCAGCTGAGAAGGATATACATCGTGTTTATGTATGTAATTAATAGAGGATCTTACATGAGTGTTCATGTATTATTGAATTTATGAAAAGAGTTGAGGAAAGGGGATAAAATGCGAGGCTTTGACGAGCATTTTATCCCTTTTCCTCAACGAGTTTGATAAATTCAATAATGCATGGGCACGAATACAATATTCTATTTATCATATGACATTTATAACGCATTTTATTGACGATTGATTAATAAAAATGTCAATATCCCGCCATTAGTAAACGCGACGTTATTAAGGACGCCGTACATGTAACGTTACAGAGCGTATCTAACTAATTTGCATATTTAATCCACTAGTGGATTATCGAATTTATTACAGGGCGTTATTGCATTCTCAGACGCGACGTCATATGATAAATATCCTTATAAATCCCACCGTAAAGGCTTTAACGTAAAAAAAAGATCAGGTCCATAGGTTTTTGTGTTTTATTTATTTTTATTTTTTTTATTTGCTCAAACACATAGATTGTGGGTACTCGTAGGAACCGCCTAATAGCGGCGATTTTAACGAACACACACAACCAATGTTCGAAGTATAAATAAGAAAAAAAAAATAAGACGAATTGCAATTTTTGGAAAGTTAAAAGGAATCTTTATGCATACGGCTGTCAACTGATGGGTTATCGCTCTGGGTCTATAATGTTGAAATGGCAACAACAGATCTTTATGGACAGGACTGAAAAATTTCTGTAAGACTGAGATCACATTAAAATGTGCATCTGGAGAACATGCTATCTTTTACCCGCAATAAACAAATACACAGTGAAATTTTCGATGTCTTTTTTTCGCTCGAAACATACTTATGAGTATTCCTTTGTACCATCTGACTGTGCCTATAATCTCTGTATTATGTAACCACACCCTAGAGATATCGTGCATTTTTTCACATCTCAAAAATGGCTACTTTTCTGATGAAATTCCGCGATATTTTTCTCATTTATAATGCGATCATAGGTTGGTTGGTGCTCGCTAGAACCGCCTCATTACGGCGGTTCTAAAGATTACCTATAACCTATGTCTTGGAGCAGAATTAGAAAAATAATGTTGACCCCCGTAAACCCACGTTTTCTTTGTGTACAGTGGGGTTTAAGGGGTGTTCATTTCATGGGCTTGTCCGCGTGATGGTTTGGATCAAAACAAAATATACAGCAGTACATCAAATTTTCCTGTATCAAGTGGGATACTCGCTTATGTTTATATAAAGAATAATAATTTAGGCGAGATGTAATTAAACTGGTTAGATATGTCTAGCAATCCCTGATGACATACCTTTAACGATCCGCGGTCCACTATTTCTAGCTTGAGAAATGCATTGGTTACCGTCCTGAAAAGACTCACTTCCTTATAGATTCTCATCTTCTTGTACTCAGCCTGTAAAGAGACCCAACCATCACGAAAAAAACGCCTATATAATTGACCCCCTTAAAGCCCAATTTTGGTTTGCAAGGTTACATGTATACAGCATTTTTTCGATTTCTTCTCAAAAAAAAAATGTGGGTATTCGTTAAAACCGCCTCATCAAGGCGGTCCTAACGACTATCTACAATCCATTTTGAGCGCGGAACTAAAATAGAGATTTTTAACTTCTAATTTTTCATTACGATAACACATCCGTGCGACATAGTGCATTTTTTCACATCTCCAAACCTGCTACTTTTCTGATGAAAATCCTTGATATTTTTCTTATTTATACTGCAAACATAGGTTGTGGGTGCTCGTTAGAACCGCCTCATTGAGGCGGTTCTAACGAGTACCCACAACCTATGTCTTGGAGCAGAAATAAGAAAAATAATGTTTACCCCCGTAAACCCCAGTTTTCTCTATATAAAGTGGGGTTTAGGGGGGTCTTCATTTCACGGACTTGTTCACGTGATGTATTATTATTATTATTATTATTTCTTTTTTTTTTTGGTTGTTGTAAAATTATATATATTTGAATAGGCATGTTTTTTTTATAATGATTCATATTGTGTATTATGTAAATTTTGACATAGGCCGCCGAAAACTGAAATATGAACAACAAGACCAGGTGGTCCTGATTGCTGCCCGGAGTATTTAGACTTGAACGAACTGATGAGGTCTAACATTGCTGAGAATCCGTGCAATCGTAATTTGTACCTTGCGACCAAACGAACCCTTTGAAAATAACTCGTGTTCAACATCTGTGCATTGAAGTGCGGTGCAATTGTCTTACCTCTATGACTCGAAAGTCTTCTAGCTTAACTATCAAAGGTTCTTCTTATTTTACCTTTATATTTACTTACTTAATTGATAGCATAATTGTAGTGCGTTAAATGATCTTAACAGGAACTTTAAGCAAAATACGAAAACAAATATTTGGATGAAATTATTACCTATCACTGTCAGTTTTCAACTAAAAATAATTAATAAGCCCATCCAAAGCTAATCCAATCTCAAACAAAATGTGTCTGTGAAAAACAAATAAGTCCCCGGGCCAAGGCCATTTTTTCTTCAAAGTGCATGTTTTCTGTAAAGTAGGTCGCAGGTCAAGGTCACAGGTCAAATATTTGATTAGAAAGTCCTTGTCATATTGAACCTACATGCCAAATATGACGGCTCTATCTCAAAATGTTCGAAAATTATGATTAATGATTTTATCTTAAAAGTAGATCATACATGTAGGTCAAGGACACATGTCTAATTTTTATGAATGGGAAGCCCTTGTTACAAGGCACCTACACGTCAAATATGACGACTATATCTCAAATAGAACAAAACTTATGGCCAATGCTTTTTTTTCTTAAACATAGGTCACATATCTACGTCAAGATGATTTCTCTTTAAAGTTGGTCATAGGTCAAAGACACAGGTCAAACGTTTTTGCATGATTGGAAAGCCCTGGTCACAAGAAACTTGCATGCCAAATATGATGGCTGTACCTCCATCGGTTCAATGATAATAACCAATATTATTTTTTAAATAGGTAACAGGTCAAGCTCATGGTTAAAGGTCAAAAATGTTTGTATAAGTATAAATCCCTTAAAGTGGGTCACATGCTAATGTCAACTTCATAAATCAAACTTTTTTACGTGTCAGAAGAAATCGGCATGCCACATATGAAACTCTACCTCCATTGGTTCGAAAGTTATGACTGATGTTAATTTTTTTTATGAGTAGGTCATGGGTCAAGGTCAAAGTTACTGGTCAAGTTTTTTGGTATAAGTGTAAAGCTCTTGTCACAACAAACCAACATGCCAAATATTATGGTTCTATCTGAAACGGTTCAACAATTATGACAAATGTTTAAGTTGTCCATATACAAACCAACTAACCAGCAACCAAGCAAACAAACAGGCAGGTAGGGGAAAAAGATTATGCCCCCAATTTCGCTACCGGAGACAAAAAATAAACATCAGAAGACATGGCAAAACCCCCAGACCGAAAACCAATACAGAACTCAGATGAGTTTACACATACAGAAAGGGGCACTAAGATTAGAACACCAGCTTATCCTCAACCATATCTGCTGGTTCCTTGTCTGAACGTTATCAGTTTTGGAAAAGGTCAAGGGGTCAGGTTACCTGTTTTTCCAATATTGACAATATAAAAGCTGGGAGCCAGCAATTAATGCAAATATGGTGAATATCAGCAATACATCTTCAAGATAATGCATAAATCATGTGGTCAAATACTTTTAGTGTTATGGCGATACCGAGGGTTTACTTTGATGTGAGATAACTAAAATACCATGGCATACAGAACTGATAAATGTGAGGTGGACAAGTGTTTTCTTGCACAGGGGTGCAGTGGTAAAGCATCGGGTTTGAGATCGAGAGGTAACCGGTTCGATCTTCGCATGTGCCAGGTGCTGTTTCACTGAGCATGAGACTATTAGAGAGTTCTAATTCAATGTAATATTGGTTGGTGCCTGATGCTCTTCTATGGTCGGGCCCATCGGGGTCTAACTGTTTGTTTTCTTTTGCGCCAGCGTTTCAGTGGTGTCTTGCTGTCGTGTCCTCACTGTTGTTTCATCTCTGTGGTTGTTTGATTTTTGTGTTCACGGGGGTGTTGCGCTGGTTGGTTGGGAGCCTTCATTCGGACTGAACAAATCTGTTGTTTCATGTTTGTTTTTCTTTCCCTTTGGTGTCTATGATGAGAGCTGTGGGTTAATTGTATCGATTCCTGATCATTGCTTCCAGGTCTATTTTATCCACATTGCTAAGAACTGGTTTTAACCCAGGGAAAAGAAGGCCAAATGGAAGATTAATACTGATTTTACTAAATATGTTACCCTCTATAAACAGGGTGGATTACTATTAACACTATATTCTTCTTCTTCTTCCTCTTTTTCTTCTTCTTCTTCTTCTTATTATTATTATTATTATTACTATCAAGAATTGTGGTTCTGACTCTTGACTTGTCTTCTTAGCCTCAAATACAACTGTACCAAGTACCATCAATATGTCTCAAAAGGTGTGAAAGTTTATGCAATAACAACGTTAAATTGCCAGGAGAGATAACTTAATCACCATGACACCCAGAGTTGGCGTTCTTACTTAAGACCAGAGTTGTGGTTCTTGCTCAAGAGACACCTTCTTAACATCATGTTCAATTGTACTAAGTCACATTAATGTATCTCAAAGGTGTTGGAGTTATTGTGATCACAAGGTTATTATGTCAGATATACCATTAATATACCCCAGTTATGGCGATCACAAGGTTCTGTTTATGGACGGACGGACATACGGACGGATGCCAGGCTAGTCACTATATCTCCCAAAATTGAAGTGATAGCAATGATAACGAATCGATACAATTAACTCACACATCCCATCAGAGACACCAATGGGAAAGAAAGCAAATATTATATAACAAGACCCTAATGAAAGCAAGCCAATGGCAAGCCAAAATGACAATTACTTTCCCACAAAAGGGCAAGTTGGCTATCAAAAACAAAGATATAAGCGATACACATACTCAAAGACAAAACATTACAAAAATAAACCGCGACGGATTGAACCGCCTGGGAACGGTCAGTGAAAAGAATTTCACTAGGTGGCTTAAATCGATTTTACGCGACCGCAATAATGAATCCTCGCCCTTGTTTCCCTCGCGATTTAGACAAATAATTGTACAGTGTGCATAAAGGCTTCCTAACTTATCACAACACCATCTCCGAGAACACAAAAAAGCAAACAACTACAGAATTAAAACAACGGTGATGACTTGGTAGCAGCAAACCACTGAAATGCTGGAACAAAAGAAATCCATTAGTTAGACTCCGATGGGCCCAACCAGGGACAGAGCATCAGGTACCAACCAAAATTACATAAGTAAGCCTTTACGCTCGATCTGTCACAGAGCATCATAAACCTTTACGCTGGAACCGACTAAGAATCTGAGGCCTGACCCACCGGCATGCACTTAAAGAAGGGAGCAAAGTTATCAACCGTGATGTGGTTATCTACCATGCATGCAGTCTGTTATATAATATTTGTTGTCGCCCATATTATTATATCGAACAATGATTTCACGAAATTAGGTACCGCCATCATTGCAAGTATATAGTTTTGTGAAATTCGAGTTCCGAGAGACCTTGTTGCAGAAGAGATTTAAGTCCAACACTGACAAACCTCCGTGGCCTAGTGGATAAGAGCACTTACTCTTAAACATTAGGTCTCTCACCGCTGTGGGTTCAAGCCTTGCTCGGGTCAAATGTGAGACGCCAAGTTCTGCATCGTTAGGTCAGGTGGTTCTTCTCCGGGTGCTCCAGTTTTCGCCAACCTCTGATCAACGACCGGCTCGATATGAGTGAAAAATATTGAAAATCAAAACCAGAAAAAAAATTCCAAAACAGAATTTTAAAATTAAATCGGAATGACGTCTTTACAATTTAGAAAAAAGGTAGTTTATGATTACTGAGAACCTAACTAAGCATTTAGCAGTAAACAATTTATAACGAGTGCTGAAGTCATTTACATGACTAGTCACTCTGACAAATCGAATTAAGTGCGAAATAGAAACGCCATAGGATGTCGCATCAGGAACATCACCAAGAAAGGAAAATTTACAATTTTAAAATTAAAGTCATCGCGTTTATCATAAATTTTGCTGGAAACAAGGTATCAGAAAAAATGCTTTATTTAACTGAAGTTCTGGGGGTATGACTGATCAAACCATCGAAATAGGTATTATCAATATTTAATAAGTCATCCAGAGATGAAGGCTTCAATGATTTCAGCATGGTTTTCAGCTGAAAGGAACATCACCAACTCGGTCGAGTGATACAAATGTTGTTTGGTTAATCATACTTAGAGACTTTTAAGACTGTGTTGTTTGTGAAACAACATAGAGAACATTTCGATAAAGGCCAATATTATAATGTTATTAATCAAGTAATTTCGTATTGGCCCAGGTACAGGTCCGAGGTCTGCTGTATTGGCACGAGGCCGATACAGCTGACCGAGGACCTGTAACTGGGTCAATACGAACTTACTTGATTAATGACAATTTTATTAATTGATGCAATTAAAAACATGATTTATGATTTTTGAATATTGGTTGACCTTGTGTAATATAGGATAATCAATTAATAAAGGGTCGTTAATCCTTTGCTGTCTGCAAAGTTTCAAGTACATCTGATTTACGTTTCTTGATAAGAGGTTCTTAAAACGGTTTTTATCTATGATATAAGAGTGACGGCCATATTGGTCTTGTGAACCGGGCCTATTATATAACTTATAGTTCCCGTGAGGCATAGCTATTCTATACAAAACAATATTTCAATTAGCCTAGTGTTTACTGAGATGATGTTTGAAAATGTGGGCGGGCGACGTTTGGCAACGGACCATTGTTATACTACGAGTTCACCTTATGAGTCTTCGGATCAGATGAGCTAAAATGAGTAGAAAAATGTATTCTATGGAAAGATGATTCTTTTGAATATGTTCTAGAAAGGGTTATCCTTTGGAAGCAAGGAATACACCACAGAACTTGAAAATATAGAGTGCACATGTTTTCTGGGCCAGACTAGCTCGTTTTGGCCAATCAGGCCTCATCAGTGACCCTCAAATAGTTTCAAAATTCAACAAATGGAATCCATTATCCCAAAGGACAAGAAAATATACACTACACTATGATGTAGGGCAGGGAGACTTTTTACGGCCGCCACACAGTCTCAGACACCAGCTGTAGTGACGTTAATTATATTCTAGAATGTTTCATCCTTTGGAATCAAGGAATACACCAGAGAACTGGAAAATATGGAATGTACATGTTGTCTGGGCCAGACTAGCTAGTTTTGGCCAATCAGTGAAGTAAGACAGACAACAAAGAACTGAAAATGAAAAATGGACAATACTATTTTTCTTGGCCAGACTAGCAAGTTTCGGCCAGTCAGGCCTCATCAGTGATCCCAAAGTACCAGAAATTATAAACCACACTATGATTAAGGGTTGTGAGGCTTTTCAAGGTCGCCACACATTCCTTTTTCAGCCGTGGTTAAGTTACATTTGTTTTTGGAAAGGTCATCCTCCTTATCGTCAATGATCCCAAAGGACTAGAAAATAAAACCCACGGTATGATGAAGGACAGTAAGACTTTTCACGGCCGCCTTACATTTCTTTTCAGAAGTGGTTAAGTTAAAAATACTGATTCGAAAGGTCAACTTCCGGGAGCATTATGGTAACAAAGAACTGACAAATGTGTGGCAGACAAGTTTGATTCGTCCTGGGCAAAACTACATAGAGGATCTTACATGAGTGTTCGTTCATGTATTATTGAATTTATTAAACGAGTTGAGGTAAAGGGATAAAATGCGAGGCTGTGCCGAGCATTTTATCCCTTTTCCTCAACGAGTTTAATAAATTCAATAATACATGACCACGAATGCAAGATTCTATTTATCATATGACATTTAAGACGCATTTTATTCGCACTTGTTTAAAAAAATATCAATATTCCGCCATTAGTAAACGCGACGTCGTTAAGGACGCCGTACATGTAACGTTACGGGACGTATCTAGCTAATTTGCATATTTAATCCACTAGTGGATTATCGAAAATATTACATGGCGTTATTACACTCTCAGACGCGACGTCATATGATAAATGTAGCTTTGATTTAGTCAGTAAGACCTCATCAGTGCGCCATTCAATGCGCCATTGTATGTTACACAATTTAAGCCACGATCAGTGCACTCTTAATCGAGTTTGAAGCTTTCGGTTGCAAAAACTCTAAGTAATTAATGACGGAATAACTAAAATATGTTAATAAGGATAAACAAAAATCATCGTTACGTGAACAAGTCCATGCAAATAACACCACTAGCCCCCTTTTTATATAGAGAGGGGGGTACACATTATTTTTCATATTTTTGCTCCAATACATAAGTTTTTAAATGTCATTACGAAAACACGCCTATATAGTTCTGTCCACCTCGAACCCTACCTTTATAGAGTAAAACTGGAGTTTACAGGGTTAACCTTATTGTTCTTATATCTACTCTAAAATATAGATTGTGGGGACTCTCGAGGCGGTTCTAACATGTATCCAAGATCTATATTATGAGTAAAAATAAGAAAAAATATCACAATTATTTATCTTAAATGTTTCATTTTTACGGCGGTAAAATTTACAGTGTGTTTGTATAGACGTGTTTTCGTAATGTTAAAACTGCCTTCTAATGAGCACCCGCAACCTATTTTTGCAGTATAGATATGAAGAATATTGTAGGTTTACATTAGAATAGTAGTCGTTTGGTGATGTGAAAAATGCACTATGTCGCATAGGGTTGTTATCGTAGTGAAAGGAACAGATAAACAAAGAAGCAAAGAACATTCATTATCTTTTGCACAATAAGAGTCAACATTAGTGCAGTCAGGTGCATTGTTTACAAAATGTCAGGCTTCGACATTTCATATGTATCCATTTGATGTTTTATGTGTCCCGCGATGTTGCAGTGTAGACTTGTTTGTGCCGTGTTGCCGGCTGTAAAAGATCTCCCCGTATATACATTTAATGCTCTTATTTTTCCAATCCTCAGGGATTGCTTATGCAACTGCTTTTCACTGTTCCATCAATTGACACCCTTTAGATACCTGTTGAAGGTCATTATTAAATCGATGTTCGTTCCTCGTTGTATAACAACTGCTTATTTGACATCCCTGGACTTTAAGTAGACTTAGATGTTTTGTGGGCTTTTGTTGTACCTTCCTTCTATTCGAAGGAATTATCTTCAGTAATTTTATATGCTGTTTTACAAAATGACCGGTATGAAGATCGCTTTAGTTTTGACGGTATCAAAACCTTCTAACCCAGATGAGTATCACAAATACATTTAAAATATCAATATCACCCCTTAGGTTACACTCTGCTTCTTCTGTACGGATTCCTCATTCTATTAAGAACTTTAATACTATGTTGCCTTCGGTATTGGTTAGACCCTTAAATTTGTCTTCTGTAACTTCAGTTAATCTCAATGGAGCAGGCAATACCAATGTTTTGGGAGTAGTCTTCGTATAAGACTATCTCCTCTCAAATCGCCCATCCTTCGAAAATATATTCATCCGTGGAAAAGAAGTGGAATGTATCCTAGTATTTCTAAGTGCAATGCCAAGAGGTGCAGCTGTTGTTCGCATTTAAGCACTGCATCTACCGTTACTTCATCTGTAAACGGTAGACGCTTCTCTGTAGTTAACATGTCTGATTTGACATGACAGTCTACAGATTTAATTTATCTAATTACATGACGTGCTGCAAACTGTAATATGCAGTACGTTGGTCAAACTAACCGCATGCTTAAAACTAGATTGAACGAGCATTATCGTAGAATGAGTAAGCCTAAGAAAACTGACACTTTTTTGTACCGTCACTTTCGACGTACAGGTCTTCTGTAAATAACATTGTTATACAACCAGTGGAAAAACTTTATTACGATGCAAATTCTACATCTAGATTCAAAATAATCAAAAGACATGAGGCTGAACTTAAATGGATTAAATTTTTACAGACCTCTTTTCCACTGGGATTTAATGACAACATTTATCATGAGGGTAATATTTCCAGAATGCCGGACTTTGATATTTTCTCGCTCCTGGAATGTCAAAAACGCAGAACTAGATCCCACGGCACAAGGAAAAATGGTAACTTTAAACGTAAATCACGTGCGTTTAAACGAAACAATACTAGACTGAAGTGACTGTCAATTATTTTATTAAATCATGGACGCCAGTCTATGCTTTCATTTTTAAGTTCATTACCCGTTTCTGGACACCGAGGCGAATAAATTCAACGATAGTTCTCATCGGTTATATGATGCGGCTCTCTTAACTATAGGCTATACGCAGCATACTCTCCGTCCTTACATTGATTCTGAAATTAATCATAAACGCCGTTTCTTCAAAATAGCCTTCATTAATAAGGGTATGGATTTTATAGATTTGCCCAGTATCTTCCGTGAGAGATCGGTGCTTTCTTCCATTCCTGCTTATTTTCAAAATACTGAAACACCTGTAATTTGCTATAAATATAACAAACCTGTAAGATCTATCATTTTTAATTTCAATAAACTTGTTTCAGATCTTGATATTGATACTAATACTCCTGATTCACGTGATTGTAAAAACTCAGTATATTGCTATCCTGCTGCTGGTCATGTAATTACTGGCAATTTGAAAATAATTCCTGATTCTAGGATAAGGAATATAATTTCTAAAGGACCGAAATATCGGTTTCCTTCCAAAATTGATTTCAGTAAATGTAGAGATGAAATCGCTGCTTCCTTGAATGAATTCGGTAATCGATAGTGTAAGCGAGAGTATGTTGAGCATAAAGCCCTTAAGGACTGGAAACTTGGCATTTTAAAACTAGTTAATAAACGCATTTCTTTCTATTCTCAAAATACTAACTTATTACCTCCTAAGCCCAAGACGTCTTTACGTCACCTTAAACTAGGTATTCAAGAATTTCATAAGAAGTTTGTTTTGGCCCCTGCAGACAAGGCCGTTAACAACGTCGTCGTTGTGTGACGGATCCATTATGTTAACACGCCTAAGCAGGAGCTTGGTGGTACTAAGGCCTATGAACTTCAGCCTTTAGCTGAAGAGAGAGCTATAGTAGATAAATATGTTTGTCATTCAGCCACCAAGCTTGCTGTGTGTTACCGAAGGCCAAGACAAGCTTCCTACGCTATACTGGTTACCAAAACTTCATAAAAGACCTTACAAAGCACGGTTTATTGCAAATTCTAGCTCTTGCACTACTACTGAACTTTCTAAATTATTAACTTCCTGTCTTACTGCTATTAAAACGCATGTGATTAAATATTGTGATAAAGTCTTTGAAAGATCAGGAAGAAATCTTTTTTGGTCTATAAAAAATTCGAATGAGGTTTTAAATAAATTGAAATCCAGACATTTTCGTGCTTCAAGTCTGTCTACTTATGATTTTTTCACTCTTTACACTACATTTCCTCATAATCTTATAAAAGAAAAGCTTAATGATTTAATTGAATGGGCTTTTCACAGAGAAGATTCTCTCTATCTTGCATGTAATGTCAGAAATGCATTTTCACTTCTAAAGAGCATAAGAATTACACACTTTGGTCTTGTCAGAAAGTGTGTGGTGCCCCCTCCTTTCTACTTGACAATATTAATATTAGATTCGGTACTAAGTTGTTTAGACAAATTGTGGGTTTTCCGATGGGTACGAATTGCGCACCTCTTGTGGCTGATCTGTTCTTGTATTGTTATGAAAGAGACTTCTTGTTGTCGCTTTCCATTGATAACCAATCTGAAATTATTGAAGCTTTTAGCTCCACTTCTAGATATTTAGATGATTTATTAAATATTTATAATACCTATTTCGATGGTTTGATCAGTCAGATTTACCCATCAGAACTTCAGTTAAATAAAGCAAATTCTTCTGATACAGAGGCCCCGTTTTTGGATTTACATCTTTCTATTGTAGATGGGTTTGTTTCGTGCAAAATTTATGATAAACGCGATGACTTTGATTTTGAGATTGTAAATTTTCTTTTTTGGATGGTGATGTTTCTCGTGCGCTATCCTATGGCGTTTATATTTCGCAATTAATTCGATTTGCTAGAGTGTGTAGTCATGTAACTGACTTCAACACTCGTAATAAATTATTAAAGGCTTAAATCCTTAATCAGGGTTATCGGTACCATAAACTACCAAAGCCTTTTCAAAATTTTATAGGCGCCATTCTGATTTAATTTCAATTCAATATTGGACTAAATCTCTTCTGCAACAAGGTCTATCGGAACCCGAATGTTATGGTGACTTAATATATAAATTCAGAAAACTATATAACCGCAATGACTTCAGCGCCCAATTTCGTAAAATCATTCTTCGATATAAAAAGATTGGGTACAACATGAATATTATACGACAGACTGCATGCAAGGTAGTTAACCCAATCACGGTTGGCAACTTTGCTTCCCTCTTTAATTACACGCCGGTGGGTCAGGTCTCAGATTCTATTACGGCTCCAACGTAAAGGCTTATTGAGAATTAGAGAGATCTATTCAATGTAATGTTGGTTGGTGTCTGATGCTCTGTCTCTGGTCGGGCCTATCGGAGTCTAACTGTTGGTTTTCTTTTGCTCCAGCATTTCAGTGGTTTCTTGCTGTCGAGTCCGCACCGTTGTCTCACCTCTGTGGTTCTTTGATTTTTTGTTTCACGGAGATGTTGCACGGATGAGTTAGGAGGCCTTCATGCGGACTGAACAAATTATTTGTCTAAATCGCGACGAAGTAAGGGCGAGGATTGTGGCCACGTAAAATCGATTTAAGCCCCCTCCCCCCCAGAGGAAATCTTTCCACTGACCGTTCCAAGGCGGTTCTTCTGTGGTGGTTTATTGATGTCGTTGTTTGTTACTTACTGTGTGTATCACTTGTGTCTTTTTATTTTGGACGGCCATATGGCCATTTTGTGGGAAAGTAACTGTCCTTATGGCCTTCCTTTGTTTGGGTTTCCATTATGGTCTGGTCGCTTAATGTTGGTGTTTCTTTCCCTTTGGTGTCTTTGATGGGTGGAGTAAGTTAATTGTATCGATTCCTGATCTTTGTTGTACTTCTACTTAGAAATCCATTGAGCGGAGTGAACAAACTGTTTAACTAAACTACAACAGAACCTATGGTGAGGATCGTGGACACGTAAAATCGAGTGAAGCTATCCACCCCCACCCCCACACACACACCGCCCCACACACAGTAAAAACATTTTACTGGCCATTCTAAGGTGGTTCTTCTATTGTGGTTCATGTTATTGTTTCGTCTTTGAATGTTTGTATAGCTTATATTATTTTGCATAGCTGTTCGGTCATATTCTGAAAAGAAAATACTGTCATTTTGGCTTTCCACTTGTGACGTTATAATTATAGTGAAGTTGTTTTATTTTGGTGTTTCTGTCCTTTTGGTGTCTTGGATTAGATATTTGAAATAACCGTATCGGTTCCTGGTCATTGTCTTTGTCTCTCATAGCCACAGGCAATGTTGGTATTTTGGATTAATTGAATTACAGTATTTTGTCATTTCTCCATAAAAGCATACTGTGTGGACATTCATTAGGATCACATCGGTTAGGCGGTTCCAATGAAGACATACAACATAGGTTTATATGGAGAAATATTGAACATTTTCCTTCAATAATCACCAGAATCACATTTTGTCTATTGCTATGCATCTTGAGGTGTCGGAGAAATAGTATACTAAATCTTTTACATTGGCCTAACTATGGAGAGATACCAAATGTAGAATTAGGCCCCGAAACTATATATTGCCTCAAACATAGTTCCATTCATGTTTGGTCATAGAAAATGAGGTAGACAAACCGACAGAGAGACAGGTGATTTCTCGGATGAAGGAATTGGTGGTCGGACGTCGGACGAACGGATGAACGAACAGGCGAGCGGAAAAAGCGCATTACAAAAAACGTAAATGACTATCCCAGATGTATATTATATTAACGACTCATGTCAATAAATACCTTTATTAGTCCTGTAGCAGCATTAAAAGGTACAACAAAGTCATTCAGAAATACTAATCCATCTTGATCAAGTTCGCACTTCTTTGGTTTCAGCAATATTGTCTGCCCGTGTTCAAACGGTGGCAATAAATCACGTTCTAATTCGTTCGCTACTGTTTCATTACTTGTCCTCTCTGTAAAAAATGTGGCCGAGATTCTCACTTTTCCTCGAAGACCTTTCGCTGGACTGTCATCTTGATGTGAAACCCTGACCTGCATTATACAATAATTATTTCGTTTATTAATTTACTACCCTGTATTGGTCGGAGGTCATCCATATTATAAAATTGTCATTAATCAAATAATTCCATATTGGCCCAGTTACAGGACCTCTGTCTACTGTATTGGCCTCGGCCTTCGGCATCGGGCTAATATATCAGACCCAGAACCTGTAACTGGTCGAAAAGAAATTACTTGATTCATAACAGTATATTGAAGATCATTTTATCAACTTCATTTTATACAGATACAAATGAGGCACACAAGGATATGAATTGGTTGCCAAATTTTTCGTGGAAAGACAGTATACAATTATTTGATAGCCGTTTTGGCAATAGTCAAAACTATTACCAATCGGTGTCGCGAACGACCTGATGCACTACTATCCTACCCATCGGTGTCATGAACGATCTGATGTACTATTCTTCTATTTACCCATCGGTGCCGTGGACGACTTGATGTACTATTGTCCTTTTAACTCATCGGTGCCGTGGACGACTTGATGCACTATTTCATATTACCCATCGGTGCCGTGGACGACCTAATGCATTTTTGTCCAATTACCCATCCGTGGACTTTTGTCCCATTTTCCCATCGGTTTTGTGGACGACTTGATGCACTTTTGTCCTATTACTCATCGGTTTTGTGGACCACTTCCTGCACCTTTGTCCTATTATCATCGGTTTTGACGACGACCTGGTGCATTATTGTCCGTGGCCTGCATTATTGTCCAAAAGGCCTCGGACGATAGTGCATCAGGTCGTCCACAACACCGAGGGGAAATAGTTTTGATACTTGTCCAAACAGCCATCAAATAACTGATTTATTACCCAATTCAGCATAACGACCCTTTAATTTAATGGTCGGCAACTCGAACATAATGATTACAATGTCTGTAAAGATCATGTAAATAAAGTAAAATGGTTCAACTTAGAACACTTTATATGGAGAAAATGGTTATGATACGGTTAAAGATGGCATGAGTAAAACATTTCTTTGAAGCTTCCACGTGCTGCTGCCTAGATTTTGCTCCAAGTTTCTTCTGCGTTGGGCGCAATACAGATGATAAATGGAAAACCAACTCAATCGTCCAATAGTAGAAAAGTAGTGGACAGTAATATAGTTCATTTAAGCTGAAACTGGTTTGAACTCATCATATAGCAAAAAATATACCTTAACCCTTTTTATCATATAACGTCGCGTCTGAGAACGCCATGTAATAAATTCGGTAATCCACTTGTGGATTAAATATGCAAATTAGTTAGATACGCTACGTAACGTTATATGTGCGGAATATCATAGTGACATCTTTTGTTAAACAATCACGAATAAAATTCATTTTAAATGTCAAATGATAAATAGAATCTTGCATTCGTGCTCACGTATTATTGAATTTATTAAACTCGAGGAAAAGGGATAAAAGCTCGGCAAACCCCACAATTTATCTCTTTTCCTCAACTCGTTTAATAAATTCAATACTAGTCTACATGAATACTTATGTAATATCCTCATAATAATAATATGTATTATTACTCTATCTACTAAATAAATTGATATGATATACGAGGGTAGGCTGAAAAGTTCTGAGCCTGACCAAGATCCAATGGTTTGTCCATGCTGAAAGTGCCTTATTTGTCAACATAGTTTCCCTTCCTATCCACACACTTCCTCAAGCGATGCTGGAGTCCTTGGATCCCAGTGGTATAGAAGGTATCATCTTGGTCCCTGAAAAACTCCTCCAGAGCAGCTATCTCCTCCTCGTCTGACCAATAAAGCTGCCCAGCCAAGTACTTTTTCATGTTTGGAAACAGGAAATAATCTTATGAAGCTAGATCAGGTGAATACGGAGGGTGATCGACAAGTGTGAAGCCACAGTCATGCACAGCAGCCATTGCGACAACCGATTTATGAGTAGGCGCATTGTTCTGATGGAACAAGACCCTTTATGTCAATTTTCCGGGTCGTTTAGCCTTAATTGCTTTTCGCATTTGTTTTAGCAGATCTGCATAATACTCCCCATTTATTGTTCTGTCCTTTTGAAGGTAATTTATGAATATTATACCCTTGGCATCCCAGAACACTGATGCCATCACCTTCCCTGCAGAGGAGACGACCTTTGCCTTCTTTGGAGGGGGTGAGCCAGGGTGCTTCCATTGCATGGATTGTCTTTTGGTCTCTGGCTCAAAGTGATGAACCCAACACCCATCCTGAGTGACAAAACGGTCAAGAAAATCATCTTGGTCTGCTTCAAAAATAGCCGAGTTGGCTTGTGACAGGTTCAGTCTGGTCAACTTTTGGTCAGGTGTCAAAAGCCGTGGCACCCATCTGTCGAAAACCTTCGACATTCCCAATTCACTGTGTAGAATGTTCTCTACTCGTTCACGGGAGATGCCAACAGTGTAAGCTAACTGATTCACAGTTAAACGCCTGTCATCCATCACGGCCCTGTGCACTTGGCTGATGGTTTCCTCAGTTGTTGCCGTTGTGGGTCGTCCACACCGGTCATCATCTTCAAGGTTGTCCTTGCCCATCTTAAAATTTGCTGCCCACCTTTTCACGGTTGCATACGAAGGAGCATCATCCCCTAATGTAGCAACCATATCGGCATGAATGTTCTTAGGAGCTAACTCCTTTTTATGGAGGTACTTGATGACACCACGATGCCAGATTTTGTCCTTTTTCTTAAAAACATGCTAATATCAATTTTCAAAGTCTAGAATTTCTACGTTATTGCGGGTAAACTTGAACTCATTTGAGTCAAATCAAGTAATAAAGGTTTGGATTAAATGAATACAAAATTCATGGCTGTTCGATGCCTGCTTCTTGGTCAGGTTCAGAACTTTTCAGCCTACCATCGTATTTTGGCTACAGGATGAGTTTAGACCAGTTTAGACCAGAGTCATTATGAAAACACCCCTGTACAAATACATTGTAACTTTTATCTCCGAAAAAATGAAAATTTTAAAATGAAAAATTGTGATATTTTTTATCCTATTTCTACTAAAAATATAGATTGTGGGTACTCGTTAGATCGAGGCGGTTCTAACGAGCACCCACAATCTATATTTTAGAGCAGAAACAGAAAAAATAAGGTTTACCCCTGTTAACCCTTGTTTTACTATACAAAAGTGGGGTTAAAGGGGGTCAAAATTATATAGGCGTATTTTCGTGGTGGTACTTTGTTTTTACTATTGGACGTATCTAGTGGACGGCATTGGTCAATGTGTTACTTAGTAATGACAGACAAACTGTTGTATATATGTATTTTTGAATCCATATTTGGCCTTGGTATATACAAAACAGTGATATAATGAGACAAGTAAAAAACACATGGCTATTGTTTGTTTTTTAATTATTCGTTGTGTTCATCAAGTATTTTTATAATGTTATTAATCAAGAAATTTCGTATTGGTCAAGTTACAGGTCCGAGGTCTGCTGTATTATCCCGACGCCGAAAGGCGAGGCCAATACAGCAGGCCAAGGACCTTTAACTTGGCCAATTCGATATTACTTGATCAATGACAATTTTATTTATTGACACACTTAAAAAACATGATAATTGATTTTTGACCTGGTTTTTATACGGATGACCTCCGATCAATACAGAATAGTAAATTAATGAGTTATAACAATGATTCAAAAGTGGTGTTTTTTTCTGGATCTGAAAGTATCATATCTCGTTTAAACAAGATTGCCATGATGGCCCAGGATCACTCACCCAATCCATACTGTTCATATTAAAGGTGGAGAAGAGGTTTTGAGCAATTTTGGTGGACCTATAAACCTAAAGAACAACTCTGTGAAATTATTTCAGAATCCATCTAGCTGTGTTTGCGAGTAGAATAAAAAGCTAAAATGTTGCCATCGGAAACAAAGAACACATAAAATAACGAAAATAGGAGACTCGGTGTTAGTGAGTCTCTTCATATACAGCAATGTAGTTTGCAAGGCCGTAAACGCACCCCCCCAGCACCAGGTTAAGCGGTATTCGATTTTCAATGTAACCGGAATGGGCTCAATGATCCCAAAGGAACAGAAAATATAATCTGTACTATGATAAAGCACGTGGAGACTTTTTTCAGCCGCCACACGGCACTAAATACTAGCTGCAGTGAGGTAAAATCAAAAGCTAAAAGGTTGCCTTTAAAAACAAAGAACACTTTAAAGAACAAATTCGAAGACTCGGTTTTACTGAGTCTATTCATACATAGCAATGTCGTTTGCAAGGCTGTATAATGCCCCTAGAACCGGCTCAACCGGTATTTGATATAATACGGGCCCCGCCAAGCGATTTTGGTACTTATCGCCTATGCGAGCAGCGAAGGTTCAGGCGAGCCTGCGCATCCGCGCAGTCTCGCCAGAACCTTCGCTGCTCGCTCATACAAGCAGTGAACCAAGAGGAACCTTCTGACAGAAAGCCATATCCCTGACCCCTCTGACTGGCTGGGCATGCGCAGTTAACATTTGTCATGACGGAATGCTCGAAGACCCAAATTCGCTTGGCGGGGCTCATATTATGTTTCTGCACTTGAACTGAGGGCGAGAGCTGAAATTTCATAAACCCCGGCGCTGAAGCCCCCATCCCTACCCCAAGTAGTTTTACTACTGACCGTCCCAAGGCGGTCGTTCTGTGGCAGTTTCTTATTTGTTAATTGGCTTAGTGCCGTTGGGTCGTGTTTCGTCTACTTTTGTGTCTGCCTCCATGTCACTTACTTTCTGTAGGTGGCTTGAGATGGCTGCGTTCTTTGATTGTGGTCGTTCCTCAGTAACCGTTTGTTACTCATGTGCTATTGTTAGATCTAGTGGCTATCATGTTCATTTGTGCAAATTCCATTCATACATGAATGCTCTAGGGCCATAACAAAGCTTGTTTTGCAAAAGAAAACGCGACGCGGACCTTGATCTTTAGACTGAGCTTAACCTTCAGCCTAGCAACCTTTAAGTCGATTTTCCTCGAGATATTATCATACACAAAATTTGTGTAGTCCATTAATAAATGTCTGCCCTAGGGTGATGAAAACGTTTTCTTCCAGAAATAGCAACAGTGACCTCGATCATGAAAGTCGAACTAGCTCAGTAAATTATCAGTCCAGGCATTTGTGTGAGGTTATACTGAAATTGATCAATAAATAAAGGCGTTAGAGTCATAGTGCAGCTTTTTTTTAAACAATTACAGTGACCTTGACCTTGAGTTAAGCACGCTGAATATTGATTTTGCTCGAGATATAACCATACATAACATCTGCGTAAACCGTTAATAAATGTATGCACTTGAGTGTTGCAAAGTTTTTTTTTCTTCTAAACATAGCCACACTGAGCTTTACCTTGAGCCAGGATCCTAAAAGTCGAACTCGCTCGAGATATTATCATATCAGTTATCTTTATCTAGAGGAACGTCAATGTTTTTTTTTCTAAAATAGCTACAGTGACCTTGACTCTGAGCCTATAACCAGAGAGCAGAACTCACTTGAGATATTATCATACCAAACATTTGTGTGAAGTTATATTAAAATCCATAAATAAATGCAGGCGCTTGAGCGATGAGAATGTACGTACATGTATGCACGTATGTATGCACGTATGTACGCACGTACGTACATTCTCACATATATTCTCACGTACGGGACGAATCCTACATCTCCTCAACACTTCGTTACATTTGATATTGATTGGACCAATGCTGTAGCCTCAAGTGTTCTAAGATTTGACCTATTTACCTTCTTTTTGATCCGACATGGACAATATCCAAACTTGATCCAGATATTGTCAAAATTATCATTCTGAGCAAGTTTGATGACGATTGTGCCTATATTGTGCCCTCAAGAGTGTTCACCATCTTTTTATTTCATTTGACTTACTGAGCTACTTTTAACCTGACATGATCAATATTCGAACTTTACCCAGATAGCATCAGGATGATAATTCTTAGCACGTGTGATGATGATTGAACCACAAGTGTGGCCTGTGGAGTGTTCACACGGTTTTTCTATCATTGGACCTACTGGCCTACTGACCAGACATAAAATTCGAACTTGACCGAGATATTTTCATTACGATCAATCTGGGCAAATGTGACGATAACTGGATCAAACCTGTGGCTTCTGGAGTGTTCAAATTTTTTTTATCCTTTGACCTACGGATCTGCATGTACCTTTTAAACAGAGATGACCCATATCCAAACCTGTCCCAGATACTGACAAGATGATCATTATGAGCAAGTTTGCTGATGATTGGTGGTATCTATGTTGTTAACAAGGTTTTTCTTTCAATGATATGACTACTGACCTACTCTTTATCCCAAAATGATCCATATTCAAATTTGTCCAAGATATTGTCAAGATGATCCTTCTGATAAAGTTTGATGATGATTGGATCAAAACTGCGCACCTACAGTGTTCACAGGGTTTGTCTGGGATTTGGTCTACTGACCTACCACTTGACCCGACCCATATTCAAATTTGATCGTGATAATGTCATGATAATGCCTATGATTAAGTTTGATGATGGTTGGACTAAAACTGTGGCATCTAGATTGTTCACAAGAAATGTTTACGCACGACAGACGACGACACCGGATATCTCTTGGTTATAAAAGCTCAACATGACCTTTGGTCAGGCGAGCTAAATAGCTGTCTATTGATTGCTTATAATGTGTATTGGATAGATTCGGTTATAAAACAATTATTTCATGGTAGGTTGGAGTATAGCCCAAACTATTGGCCCTCCATACTGTGGCCGGCCTGATGCATTATGTCTCTACAGCACCTCGGGGCAACAGTTTTGACTATACCCTTAAACGCTATGAAAAATGTATTGTCTAAGATTCGAATAATAAACTGTGGCAATATTCACGAATCGACTTTCAAATTACAATAACACACCTGTGTTACCCAGCACTTTTTTTCATTTCTCCTCCGATGACAATTTGCGACATTTTTCTTGTTTATGCTCCAGACATAGGTTGTGCGTGTCTGTTAGAACCACCTGTTTGAGGCGGTCCTAACGTGTACACACAACCTATGTTTTGGAGCAAAAATAAGCAAAATAAGGTATACCACTGTAAACCACATTTTTCTCTGTACTAAGTGGGATTTTCAAAACCGACTTACATCCGGAAATCTGGTTCCAAGAACTGAGAAATACAAATATAAACTAAGGTGATTTTGTGAGCACCACATACTAGCAAGCGTAACGAAAATACACCATTAAAATACACTATTAGTCCATTAATTTTACTGCCAAAGAAATAAAATCAGACGCATAGTGAAATATCTTTCTTACATCTTTACAAAATATAGATCGAGGGTACACATCAGAACCGCCTCATCGAGGCGGTTCAAAAAAGTACCCACAATCTATAACTACAAGCGGAAAGAAGGAAATAACGTTTAACCTGTAAACCACAGTCTTTTGTTTATATATAAAAGAATGGTTGAAATGGGTCAGAATTATATAGGCGTTTAAACTTGTTAATAAGCAGAGTATCCGTATGCATTATTAATTTGCCGTTATGTGGTCAAATAATTATCTATGAAATATAAAAAATTGGGATTTTGAAAAATATCAAGTCAATCATTTGTCATGTCAACCATCCTGACTGCGTTCCACCAATCGGATCTAACACACCTTTGAGAATTGAGCACGGATGCCTCCAGTTTCCGTCAAATTGTTGTTTATTATATTGTAAGAGCCTGCCAGTCTGAGAGTTGACTATACCGTAAGGTTGATATCTTCTCCATACTACCTCCGAAGTGGACATTTAAGATTCATAACTTCTAACACCAAAGGCGAAAACTTGGTCACCATTTCTAACTAAACAACAAGAGGCAATCTTGCTCATCTGAGCGGAACCGATTTTGCTATTTTGGTGATGGTTCACGAAAGCGATATTGCTACAAACATCGACAACACAAGCGTGCGACATAATGCATTATTTCACATCTCCAAAATGGCCAATATTCTGATGAAAATCCGTGATATTTTCTTACGAGGAATTTTCCTGAAAACTTAGGTTGTGTTGTGCTCGTAGCAACCACCTCATTGAGACAGACCTTACGAGTATCTGAGGTTTGCGCGATAGCGGTTCTAACGAGTGCCTGCAACCTATAGCTTGGAGCAGAAATAAGATAAAAATGTAAAACTAGTTTTCTCTATATAACGACAGGTTTAGTTGGTGTGTTCAGTTCACGTTCACGGACTTGTTCAAGTGACGGAAGTTCGCCCAAGGATATAGGAGGAGTTGCCATTTAAAGATTTTGTTTAATTATTTATGCAATGGCGGCTATCTTGTTCAATGGAGCGTAATGATTTTATTTATTTTGGTAGTGATTCATTAAAGAGATACATTTCTATGAAGTTTCATTGACATTGACCCAATAGGTTAAGAGGAATTTACGATTTTTTTTTCTATTTTAGCTCTGGTGGCCATTTCGCTCAGGAGCGGACACATTTTAGCTATTTTGGTAATGGGTCACATAAGCAACAATTTTATGAAGTTTGAATGAATTTTGCAAAAGGGTATTTGAGGCGTTGTTGTTTAAAGATTGTTCTATTTTAGCTCTTGCGGCCACCTTGTTTAATGGAGCGAAACTGTATTAGGACATTTGTTAGAAGGTCACCTAAGCATCATTGTTATGAAGTTGCATTTAAATTGGCTTAAGGATTTAGAAGGCGTTGGCATTTAAAGCAAATTGTTGACTTTTTCTTAGTTAAGCTCTTGCGACCATTCTGCTCATCGGAGCGGAACCGTGTTGGCTTTTAAGTAGATGGTCACCTAGTAAGCAACCGTCTAATGTAGTTTGAATGAAATTGGCCCAAGAGTATAGGAGGAGTTGTCTTGTTTGTTCTATTTTAGCTCTGGCGGCTATTTTGTTAATGGAAGCAGAACTGTTTTATCTATTTTGGGAGAGGTTAATTGAAATAGTCTGAAACAGTCTAAACGGTTTAGACGGCCCCGCCCATAGGGGCTTGAGGAAATATATGGGCTGCATGATGCTTCCACGCAGAGCTAAATCCGGCCCGCACACTAGCACTGGTAAACCGCTTAGAGGATCTAAGCCTGTCCAGGAACCGCGGTGCGAGGGGGACTTTCCATGCTAATAAACCCTATTGGTTTCATTGGGCGACAGGGCTTGAAATGTCATTTCATCTCAATGTCGGGTAAAAGTCCCACAAAATTGGAAGCAATGTCTCCAAAATGACCTTTACAGTGTTGACGGGAACGTTAAACCACTATATATTTTGGGAGAGGTTAATCGAAATAGTCTGAAATAGTCTAAACGGTTTAGACGGCCCCCGCCCATAGGGGCTTGAAGAAATATATGGGCTGCATGATGCTTCCACGCAGAGCTGAATCCGGCCCGCACACTAGTACTGGTAAACCGCTTAGAGGATCTAAGCCTGTCCAGGAACCGCGGTGCGAGGCGGACTTTCCATGCTAATAAACCCTATTGGTTTCATTGGGCGACAGGGCTTGAAATGTCATTTCATCTCAATGTCGGGTAAAAGTCCCACAAAATTGGAAGCAATGTCTCCAAAATGACTTTTACAGTGTTGACGGGAACGTTAAACCTCAAATCAAAAAAAATAAATAAATAAACGGTTTAGGAGTTGTAGCATTTGAAGCACATTGTTGATGCCGTACCACACACGCCGCACGACGAACGACGCGCGATAGACGACGGACAGTGACCGATCACAACAACATCAAGTGAGCTAAAATACAGGCTTGTTCAGATTTTATTTTCTATGGAATGTTGTGACTTGAGACGTTTGAGACTTGACTGAATTTATAAGATATCAAGCCATCTATTTAGCATGAAAAGAACATCCACACATTCGAAGCAGTTTGTTGCCATGGCTTTACTACTTTTCATGTAACGACTTAAACAGATATTTGTATCCTGTTTTCAAAGATGTTCTGATTCTAACTATTATGTCTGACATCATTACATTGACAACAATGAACAAATATTCCTTAGTAAGGTATAGTATTATATATATTTTATCTTGAAGGCCATTTTTCGCAGCATTGAAAGCACTGAAAACTGAAAACACATAGCTTCAGGTAAGTGAAATCCGAAATCTTTATTAGTTTCTGAGATATTGCAATTTGAAAAATAGAAGTGAGGGCACTGATCATGAATAGACAATTAACCCACACCTCCCATTAGAGCGACCGAAGGGAAAGAAAAACAAACATGAAATAGCTAGACCCAAAATGGAAACATCAATACCGAAAAACCAAACGGACAGCTACTTTCCACAAAATGGCCAAGTTACCATTTTCAGGTGCATTACGAAAACACGCCTATACAAATACATTTGAAATTTTATCGCAGGAAAAAGGAAAATTTTAAGACGAAAACTTATGATATTTTTCTTATTTTTGCTCGAAATATAGATTGTGTGTACAAATTGGAACCGCCCCATCGAGGTAGTTTTAACGATTACCCACAATCTATATTTTAAAGCATAAATAAGAACAAATAAGATTTATACCTTACTATACAAAAGTTAACCGGAGGTAGATCTGAATGGCTTCAAATCGGGACCGGAGTCCCCTAGGGGTCTATTCTTGGGCCATTTTTTATCTTGTACATTTATGACATTGTACAGGAGATACGTTTAAATATTCGATTGTTTGCGGATAAAACAAGCCTTTATATAATCGTAGACTTTCAAGACTCGGCAGCTCAAATACTACAGGTTGATCTTTTCAGAATAGGCACCTGGGCAGATAGATGGTTAGTTAATTATAACCCACAATAACACCGAATCATTGCTCCTGAGCCGTAAGTTTAACAGTATAAATCACCCAGCACTTTTCTTAAACGAGGTCAAAATGAATGAAGTAACTCCACCCAAGCATATAGGGCTGATCTTTTCCCAGCGCTGTGACTGGCAAAACCATATTGACTATATTCAAGTACAAGCTTGGTCCCGAATGAATCTCCTCAGAAGTTTGAAATTCACGTTTGACAGAAAATCTCTTCAAAAAATTATTTTTCTTTCATTCGCTCTCTCTCAGAATATGAAGACGTTGTTTGGGACAAATGCACCCTACAACAATGCATATCTCTTGAGAAAATTCAACTCGAAGCTGGTAGAACTGTCTCTGGTATGGCTAAGTTAGTCGAGATAGACAAACTGCATGCAGAACCTGGCTGGCTAAAGCTATCAGAGCGAAGAAATTTGCATAAACTGTACCTATATTGCAAGATAGAAAACAATCTAATGCCCCCGTATCTCACAGAGTTAATTCCTCTGCGTGCCGGTGATGTATCGACCTATCTACTTCGTAAATCTTGTCTACCAACGCTAATACTAGCGCCTATGCTATCTCGTTTCTTCTATCAGCTATCCAGTCATGGAATAATCTCCCAAACGCGACTAAGAACGCCACTTCGCTGTCTTCATTTAAACGATTTCTTACACAGGATATGCCAAAAATCCCCGAGTATTTTTACTGCGGAGAAAGAAAAGCCCAGATTCTTCGTACTCGTGTGTGAACTGAATGTAGCAAATTAAACCAGCAACTATTCAGAAGAAAACCCATCCCAAGTCCGAATTGTACATGCGGCGAGATGGAAAGCAATGAACATTTTTGTTTGGCTTGTCCACGATTCAAAGTAATTCGTGCAGAAATGGTAACCAATATTCATCAGTATATACCGCTTGACATTATCGTCACAACAAGATTGCTTTTGCAAGATGACATGAATATTTCTGTCGAAAATAGCATTAGCATCTTCAAGGACGTACTGTTAAAGACAAATCGCTTTGTTCTCTGATTAGCGTGCGGGATAATTGGCATCACCTCCTTTTCCATTAATACTCAACTTCTTTTTTTTAAAAAAAAAATGACTATGGACAAAAGTTACTCTTGGCAGACTGTGCATGTATATTGGTGTTGACGTTTATTCAAACTTTTTTTTTCTGTCTTACTGTTGTCGCACTTATGCAGTCCCTCTTTGGACATTTTTCAATTCCTATTTCTTTTCCACCTCTATTCTTTACTACTCCCTATATTATTTTCTTTTATTTTATCTTTTGACCGATTGGTCTTTTTTCCTTCTCAAGTAGAACTATATGAAAAAGTACTTTATTGTTTGAATTTATACAACATGCCATTCACAAAAACTTATTCTTAGCAGGAGATGATTAGTATAAGCGTTTTGCTTGTTTTCAAATACTGTCATTGTAAATTGTACATGTACTGTTTGAATTGACTTGTCAAATGAAATGAATAAATATTGTTTAAACCAAGGTTAAAGGCTCACCAAAAATAAAAATTTAATTGTATGTTATGTTGGTTGGTACCTGATGCTCTGTCTCTGGTCGGGCCGGTCGGAGTCTGACAGTTGGTTTTCTTTGGCTCCAGCATTTCAGTTATTTGTTTGCTGTCGAGTCCTCATCGCTGCTTTATCTTTTATGATTGTTTGTTTTTGTGTTCTCGGAGACCCTGCACTGATGAATTAGGAAGCCTTCATACGGACTGAACAAGTTATTAGTCTAAATCGCGACGGATTTACGGGCGAGGAATGCGGTTGCGAATAACTGATTTAAGCCCCCCCCCCCCACGCCCCCCCCGCCCCCCCCCCCCCCCCCCCCCCCCGCCAATCAATGAAATTGCATTGACCGTTCCAATGCGATTCTTCTGGCGCGTTTTTTATTATTATTTAGTTTGCCTTCGAATGTGTGTATCGCTTATACCTTTTTGTTATGTATAACTAATTGACCATTTTGTGGAAAGATAACTGTCCGTTTGGCTTTCCGCTACTGCTGTTTTCATTGGGGTCTAGTTTTTTCATGTTTGTGTTTCTTTCCCTTGGGTGTCTATGGTAGGGGATGTGGGTTATTATTATCGATTCCTGATATTGTCTTTATTCTAATTAATTCAGAGTCTCATATATCCTATAAATGAAAACTATATCTGAACGACGGCTAGTGGTTAAAAATACATTTTTAGAAACCCTTTAAGCACCGTTTTTTTCTGATCCTTGCATAAATTGCTGCATTCTCATATTTGAGGAGTCCGACCAGCAAACTCGTATCAAACATGAACATTGCTGGCTCCAAACCAGGTACATTTGACTTTAGAAACATTTCCCAAAGGCAGAATTATTAAAATGTTTGGCATACTTTGGTATGATTTTCTTAGAGATTCTTTAAAATACAGTAAAATTTCTGTATTAAGACCACCTTTGGGACTGCTCATAAGTGATCTTAAAGACCATCTTTCGGGCTGCTCGAAAGAAGTCTTAAAGACCTGTTTTGAACAGTCTTTCATTAGGAGACACTGGGTGTAGAAAACACACGGAAAGAACAGCTAAATGCGTCTCAGTAAGCTTTTAATAGCAGATTTATTCTTAATTTTAGGTGCTCTTGATTGCGGATTTTTACTTTATATGTTGTGTGTATTCAACTGATTTGCCTTGATAAGACGGTTCTAATTAGTACATACATCTTACATTTATTTTCATTTAACTCATTCAGCCTCAAAGATAGAAAACAATAATCAGGAATTATTACGAACAAAAACCCAGTCATCTCAAAACACAGTAAAGAGAAATATTTACTGTCATAAAAAGCATACACAAAATCAAAATGTCGCAGTGCTAAAACACTTGATTGGTGATCGATCGGTTCCGGGTGTGAGGCATCAAGCTTTGTGTCCTTGGGCAAGACACAATTGCTTCTACCCTCGAGATAATTCAGGTAATGGTTATGGTAAAAATACAAATAACGGGTAATAATAAAGCACAAAACAACATAGGCAGCAAATACACAAACCACTAAAAATGTATCTGTTTGTCTGATTTGAGGTTTAACGTTCCCGTCAACACTGCATAGGTAATTTTGGAGACGTTGCTTCCAATATTCTAGGAATTCTACCCGACATTTAAATGAAAAGACATCTCAAGCCCTGTCGTCCAATGTAACCAATAGGGTTTATAAGCATGGTCTGACTCGCACCACTTTACCTGGGCATGCTTAGATCCTCTAAGGGGTTTACCAGTTCTCGTGTGCGGTCAGCTTCAGAGCTGCGTGGAAGCATCATGCAGTCCATCTATTTCTTCAAGCCCGATGGGCGGGGGCCTATTAATAATACAATCCTTCGCCTTTTGACGGTCGTAGAAAAAAAACAAACTAATGAGGCATTGTTACCTGTTTGGGAGCTGTTAATTCGGCGCGGCGCCTGTGATTTTGTTATTTGTTTAGAAGTCTTTATTTCTAAATATAGCATTTCTTTGAAGACACTTCTGCAAAAGGGACTGTCGGAACCTGAGTTTTATTGGGATTTAGTTTATAAGAATAAGTTCAGAAGAATACTAAAGTAGTGATAGTTTTTCTAGTCAGTTCAGAAAAAATCTTGCTAAATACAAGAAAAGTGGTTATAGCATGGATGTTATGCGACAGACCACATGTTTGGTTATCGGTCCTTTTACAGTGGACAACTTTGCTTTGCTCTTTGGTTGCACAGCGTCGGGCCGGACTCCGGACTCTGATGAGGGCCCCACCTTAAATCCTTTAAATTCGGGAAGGGTGGAGCTGGATATTTCCTGAGTTTGACCCTCCGTGATGTCACTGGTGGTTTTTTTCTGCTCTGACATCGGATTGTTGTTGAGTCCTCAACCCTGATTCGTGATAATATTAATCTATACATTACCATTTAACCATGTATTTTATCATGACTCACTGTTGAGCTAGAAAGCCTCCATGCGGATCATTTTTTTTATTGTTATTTTGTTCAATACTGTACTGGAACTTAGGGCGAGGGTTGAAATTTCATAAACTCCGGAGTTGAAGCCCCCAGTAGTTTTATTACTGACCGTCCCAAGGCGGTCGTTCTTTTGCAGCGTCTTATTTGTTATTTGGCTTTGTGCCGTTGGTTCATGTGTCGTCTGTTTTTGTGTGTGCCTCCGTGTCACTTTCTATAGGTGACTTGAGACGGCTGCGTTCTTAGACTGTGGCCTTTCCTGTGTGGCCTTTTCTTACTAGTTTAACCATCTATTTGAGATAAGCTTGGGGTTCTGGTTCGCTCAGTTCCTGATGTATCTTTTTCATTAATTTACTGCCGATGATGTTCCATTCTCTCCAGATATAATGGACAGGATGAATAACTTGCAAGTGGTGATCTTTATAACCAAAGCATAAAGAAACAATAACAAATGATTATACCATGACAGGAAAAGCACATCCTGGCCTGAAATTTGGAGGCATGTTGGGATGGAATGATATCTTGTAGCGGCTTTCATAGTATGTTACACTTTTAGAATTCTCGAGGCGCTTGCCAGTGATAGCTTCTGTGACAATGGCCCTCACAATTAATCTCCTGTATTGAAGGTCTCTTGTTAGTATGTCTATGCAATCTCCTGGAATTCTGAAGCGCCATTCTCCATTGATCTGTAAAGAATAATTGTACAGTCAGTCGGATAGCCGGTTTCCAGCAAAAACATGGCATAATTGTGTCGTCAAATCAACGTCGATACAACGTCATAACGATTATGCAACGTCACATCAACGTCGGTGCAATGTTATGACGTTGCCCCGACGTTGATTTGTCGTTGACCTAGCGACGTGTGCCTGCTGGGTTGGGTGCACGCTATGAAACACAATGTGAAGATACTAGCTTTGATCCCTGAATGTTTTACTTCAAGCTTAAATGACCTTTCATGCAAATTCAGTGGTCAGGATCAAGTCCAAACATGTAGTAAATAATATCAAAATTCTGTGAAAAAGGTTCTTAGTAAACCGCGATATCTTAGAATCATTAAGTACACACATACACGCACGCGCGGGTGCGCACACAAAAAGAAAAAATGAAGAATGTGCAGGTTTTTCCAGGTGAGATTATATACATCTAGTTTCGGCGCATTTGATCTCATTAGTGACCCTCAAATAGTTTCAAATAACTAAAACACGCCTATACAAATACACTGTAACCCTTACCGCCGAAAAAAAAAGAAAATTGTTAGATGATAAATTGCGATATTTTTCTTTTTCGAGCAGAAATAAGAAAAATAAGGTATACCCCTTTAAACCCCTATTTTATTATATAAAAGATTTAAGCACCCCGGTGGAATTCGTTTCCGCTGACCGTTCCAAGGCGGTTCTTCGGTCGCGATTTATTTTTGATATGGATTGTCTTTGGGTATTTGTGTCGCTTATATAATTTTATTTTGGTTAGCTAATTGGCCATTTTGTGGAAAGTAACTGTCTTTTTGAGTTTCCGCTGTTGATGTTGTCATTGTGGCCTGTTATTTAATGTTTGTGTTTCTTTCCATTTGGTGTCTCTGATGGGAGCTGTGGGTTAATTGTATCGATTCCTGATCGTTGCCTCCACTTCTGCTTTTCAAGGGGGTCAATATTATATAGGCGTGTTTTCGTGATGAGTATCTTCCAATAGAACTACAGAAGTCAAAGGACTAGAAACATAACCTACACTGTGATGAAGGGTAGTTTGAAATTTTACGACAACAGCTTACTTCCTTCACACCAGGAGCAGCTTAGTTCAGTATTTAACCATTTGATGCATTTCATGCAAAATAGAATTGAAAATTGTGGTGTGTATAAGTATTTTTAAGTCCTACTTGCTTATAAATTGAAATAATACTAAAAAAACAACAGATTCTTATAATTTGAAATACAACAACAACAACAACAACAAAAAAAACATAACTAACAAAACATGCCTTGAACTGAACAGCAAAGTATGGCTTATACATTTTACGACGACAAGTGCTTGATCGGTGCCTGTTTTTTTTTTTTCATTTTCTGGTGTATTTCATGGCAATAACTGCATTGATAATACAAGACGTGAAAACAATGATAAGGATTTTTTATACAAGTAAGTGAGTGCGTGTACCCTACATTATTCATAAAAAACACCAGAGGAAAAGGAGCTCAAACATACAACAATTTCATCCCATAAGATCACTTTCTTTGCCACACAATGACTAAACGTCAACCAAAACTAAAACTCATCCCGTGAACATGTCCGTGAAAGGAATACCCCTTTAAACACCACTTTATAAAGAGAAAACTGGGGTTTATAGGGGTAAACATTATTTTTCTCATTTCTGTTCCAAGACATAGGTTGTGGGTAATCATTAGAACCGCCTCAATGAGGCGGTTCTAACGGGCACGTTAGAACCGCCTCAATAAGGCGGTTCTAACGAGCACCACAACCTATGTTTGCAGTATAAATAAGACAAAAATAACAATGTTCATCAAAAAAGTCACAATTTTGGAGATATGAAAGAATTGTTACGAGCCAGGTGTAGCAGAAAGAAAAAGCAAACAAGCCTTAACAATTTTTTACAAAGTATCTTTAACCTGCAGAAGTTTGTTTGTTTTGTTTTGGAGTTTTACGGCCCAGTCAACACTATTTAGGTCATTTTTGAGCCGGTCAGTTTATCTATCAACACTTTCCTGGGCAGGCTTATACGTAAGCGGTTAACCAGTACAGTGCACATTCTTTCGCCAGAAACTGACAACTGCCCTTCTTGAATCAGCGGAAGGTAGAGAATGACCGTAGAAAAGATTTCATGATCAATCTTCACGAAAGAATGTTGCCGACCCCGGCGGGAGTCGAACCCGCGTCCTCCTGATCACCAGTCAGACGCGCATCTGACTGAGCCACTGAGGCCTGCAGAAGTAAGAAAATTAAATGTACTTAACTCTGTTATGAAATATCCTCGACTGAATCTTTTTCCTTGATCCCACAGAATTCACAGTCCGAAATGAAATATAATATCCTTTGACAATCCAACACAGAATTTAGAAATAACTTTTCTTATAAACCCAAACTTCAAACTCCAATGTCTGACTCCAAGAGAAAAATCAAGTTCTTTTATAGACCCTAAGATTTCTCCAGAACATTTCAGAGGGCTGTGGAATAAGATTAGGTTATTTTCTAAAAATGCCACCCCGAACTTTCTGGAAGATTCTAAAGTACTTTTCCTTGTAAACAAGTTATTTACCAAATAAAATTAAACTGTGACTCATTTCTTTCAGAAAGTTATTTAAGAAGAATAAACATTGTGTTATTAGGTCACCCAGTGGGGTGAAAGTGGGAATCAGAAAAATAAATTCTTATGCATAACACTCCCCCTCTTCGGGGAAAAGAACAATTTATGTAATAAAGCTTTCGTTTGCTTTTAGAATAATACAAATTGAACATATAACATATAGAATTACATGTTTCTACAATCCACTTCAGTATGAAAGAAAAACACAATTCCTGACACTGCTCAAGGTCTTGAAAGGGCGTCAGGGATATTGTTATCTCTCCCTCTGACATATCTTATGTCTAAATTATATTATTGTAGCATAGGACTCCACCTGAGCAACCGCTGATTTTTTTTGTTTTTCATTTTATGTATGAAAGTCAGTGGATTGTGATCACTGAAAACAACAATCGGTGCAGTAGTAGGAGTAAGATAAACTTCGAAAAGTTGCAGACTGATTCTTGCTCTGCATTTGTCTATGTTATAGAATTAATGCTTCTTAGAGTCTGTACACAGTTTTGTCCTTTCATGTTCTGGTATAAAAATACTAGGAGAACTCCATGTCAGTCATTGTCCAACAAATACTGAATTTCTTCTTTAAGATTTTTCTGTTTCATAGGATTCATCCTGTATAGGCGTTGTTTTATATGTTTGGAACCATTTATGTCTACATCGTGAAATATTTTATCTGTCCGCGTTGGAATGTCAGGAAATAAGTGCTCATATTCAAAAAAACAGCTGTTTCAGTTCATTCCGCTGATCTGGCTCTAGATGTGGCAGTTTCTGGTCGAGGTTCCTAAGCATTTCAGAATTCTGAAGTTTTGAAGATGTGGGATCAGATTTCACTGAATTGGTATCCTCAGAGTCATTGTCACATGAATAAAGTGGAAAAGAGCTAACAAGATTGACTGCTGTTAAAATGCATTGTCCCTATCAATGTATCCCTTAAGCATGTTAATATGACACAGCTACTTTAGCTTGCGTCACCCAGGAGTGTTTATTATGTCATTTACATCACTGATCTTTTTGTCTACAGTGTATGGGCCATAATACCTGGCTTGTGAAGATTTTCCAGGAATAGGCAAAAGAGCTAGTACCTTATCACCTGGTTTAAAATTCCTTTCTTTTGTCCCTTCGCATATAGGTGTTTCATTTTTCCTTGGGCTGACTGAAAATTGGACCGAGCAGCCTCACAAGCTTTTGAAAGTCTACTTTTGAAATCAGACACATACTGAAGTAAATTCAAGGAAGTGTCATCATTAGAGAGAAATTCTCTTCCAGAAGTTTCAAAGGACCACGAACAGTGTGGCCAAATACTAATTCAAATGGACTGAAGCCAAGGGATTCTTGCACAGGTTCTCTAACAGCAAATAAAAGCAGATGAATGCCTTCATCCCAATCCTTCTCTGTGTCAAAGCAATATGACCGTATCATGTTTTTCAATGTTTGATGGAATCTGTCAAGGGCGCCTTGACTTCAGGATGATAGGCCGATGACCTATACTGTACAATGCCTAGTTCATGCATTATTTGTTGAAAATTCCAGATTTGAACCTTGGTCTGACTGAATAGATTTGGGTAGACCAACAAAGGTAAAAAACTTCACTAAAGCCTTGACGATTGTCTTAGTTTTTATATTTCTTAGTGGAATGGCTTCAGGAAAACGTGTGGAAGCACACATAATAGTCAAAAGATATTCACAGCCAGACTTAGTTCTGGGCAACGGACCCACACAGTCTATTATTGCTCGACTGAAAGGTTCATCAAAAGCAGGTATATGCTGTAAATGAGCATTAGGTATAGTCTTATTGGGTTTACGTACCATTTGACATGTGTGACAGGACCTACATGTACAATATTGAGAAACATCTCCAGTAAAATGATTAAGAATCTTGTGATAGGTTTAATTTACAACTAAATGTCCTGACATGGGAGTTTCATGTGCCAAGGTTAATATTTAGGGACGGTAAACCCGTGGAACCACTATATGGTAGTTGACAGTCCACTCGTCGTCTGCTGAGACGTCTGTTGGATGGCATTTCTCATAAGAATGCAGTTTTTGACATAATGACAGACTGGGACCTGAGATACTTCCTGCTCATCTAAGGCCCTTTCAAACAAAGGCGCCATTTCAGGAGCCTTGTGCTGTTCTATAGCTAGTTGAGACCCGGACATTTTGTCATGGCCTAGATCGAAAGGTGAGTAATTCTCATGGAAATCTGTCTGCTTATCAGGCAGGCTTGAAGACAGAGACCTTGTTATCTCGTCATTAAAAGACTGACCATAAAAGGTATCAGTAAAATCAAAATCCTGTTTCCCATTAGTTTGCTTGGCCTTACGTGCCATAGCCCTAGTGACTGCACAGGACGGATAAAGATCAGGAATTTCCTGCTCAATGGGATCAGGTGGTTGATCAGTGCAAGGATTAGAAGTCAAAAGTGGGTTTACCACAACCTTATCTCCAGCTTAGTCATTGTCTAGCAATAAATGGTCACCTTTAAAAGGTAAAGAAGTAGAAGTAAAACAACGATCAGGAATCGATACAATTAACTTACTCCACTCATCAAAGACACCAAAGGGAAAGAAACACAAACATGAAGCGACCAGACCATAATAGAAACCTAAACAAAGGATGGCCATAAGGACAGTTACTTTCCCACAAAATGGCCAAATGGTCATCTAAAATAAAAAGACACAAGTGATGCACACAGTGAGTAGTAACAAACAACAACATAAATAAACCGCCACAGAAGAATCGCCTTGGCACGGTCAGTGCAAAGAATTCCACTGGGGGCCTAAATCGATTTTACGTTGCCACAATCCTCGCCCTTACTTCCGTCGCGATTTAGACAAATAATTTGATCAGTCCGCATGAAGGCCTCCTAACTCATCAGTGCAACATCTCCGTGAACACAAATAATCAAAGATCCACAGAGGTTAGACAACGGTAAGGACTCGACAGCAAAAAAATCAACACTGAAATCCCGACCAGAGACAGAGCATCAGGCACCAACCAACATTACCTTGTATTACATCTCTCTAATTCTCAATAAGCCTTTACGTTGGAACCGTCATAGAATCTGAGGCCTGACCCAACGGCGTGCAATTAAAGAGGGAAGCAAAAGTGCCAACCGTGATTGGGTTAACTACCATGCATGCAGTCTGTCGTATAACATCCATGTTGTACCAAATCTTTTTATATCGAAGAATGATTTTACGAAATTGGGTGCTGAAGTCATTGCGGTTATATATTTTTCTGAATTTATATACTAAGTCACCATAAAATTCGGGTTCCGATAGACCTTGTAGCAGAAGAGATTTAAGTCCAATATTGAATTTTGAAATTAAATCAGAATGGCGTCTATAAAATTTTAAAAATGCTTGGCGTAGTTTATGGTACCGATAACCCTGATTAAGAAATTTAGCCGTTAATAATTTATTACGAGTGTTGAAGTCAGCTACTTGACTACACACTCTAACAAATCGAATTAATTGCGAAATATAATCGCCATAGGAGGGCGCACGAGGAACATCACCATCCAAAAAGGAAAATTTACAATCTCAAACTCAAAGTCATCTCGTTTATCATAAATTTTGCACGAAACAAACCCATCCACAACAGACAGATGCAAACCAAAAACGGGGCCTCGGTATCAGAAGAATTTGCTTTTTTTAACTGAAGTTCTGGGGTGTAAATCTGACTGATCAAACCATCGAAATAAGCATTATCAATATTTAATAAATCATCTAAATATCTAGAAGTGGAGCTAAAAGCTTCAACAATTTCAGATTGGTTATCAATGGAAAGCGACAACATGAAGTCTCTTTCATAACAAAACAGGAACAGATCAGCCACAAGAGGTGCGCAATTTGTACCCATCGGGATACCCAAAATTTGTCTAAATAACTTAGTACCGAACCTATTATAAATATTGTCAAGTAGAAAGGTGAGGGCATCACACACATTTTGACGCTCTTTAGAAGTGAAAAATACATTTCTGACATTACATGCAAGATAGAGAGAATCTTCTCTGTGAAAAGTCCATTCAATTAAATCATTAAGCTTTCTTTTATAAGATCATGAGGAAGTGTAGTGTAAAGAGTGTAAAAATCGTAAGAAGACAATCTATAAGCACGAAAACGTCTTGATTTCAATTTATTTAAATCCTCATTCAAATTTTTTATAGACAAAAACAGATTTCTTCCTGATCTTTCAAAGACTTTATCACAATATTTAATCACATGCGTTTTAATAGCAGTAAGACAGGAAGTTAATAATTAAGAAAGTTCAGTAGTAGTGCAAGAGCTAGAATTCGCAATAAACCGTGCTTTGTAAGGTCTTTTATGAAGTTTTGGTAACCAGTATAACGTAGGAAGCTTGTCTTGGCCTTCTGTAACACACACAGCAAACTTGGTGGCTGAATGAAAAATATGTTCATCTACTATAGCTCTCTCTTCAGCTAAAAGCTGAAGTTCATAGGCCTTAGTACCACCAAGCTCCTGCTTAAGCGTGTTAACATAGTGGAGCCGTCACACAACGACGACGTTGTTAGCGGCCTTGTCTGCAGGGGCCAAAACAAACTTCTTATGAAATTCTTGAATACCTAGTCTAAGATGGCGTAAAGACGTCTTAGGCTTAGGAGGTAATAAGTAAGTATTTTGAGAATAGAAAGAAATGCGTTTATTCACTAGTTTTAAAATGCTAAGTTTCCGGTCCTTAAGGGCTTTATGCTCACCATACTCTCGCTTACACCATCGATTACCAAATTCATTAAAGCCAGCAGCGATTTCATCTCTACATTTACTGAAATCAGTTTTGGAAGGAAACCGATATTTCGGTCCTTTAGAAATTATATTCTTTATCTTAGAATCAGGAATAATTTTCAATTTGCCAGTAATTACATGACCAGCAGCAGGATAGCAATACACTGAGTTTTTACAATCACATGCGTCTGGAGTATTAGTATTAATATCAAGATCTGAAACACGTTTATTGAAATTAAAAATGATAGATCTAACAGGTTTGTAATATTTTTTAGAAAATTATAGGTGTTTCAGTATTTTGAAAATAAGCAGGAATGGAAGAAAGCACCGATGTCACACGAAAAATACTATACTATAAAATCCATACCCTTATTAACGAAGGATATTTTGAAGAAATGGCGTTTATGATTAATTTCAGAATCAATGTAAGGACGGAGAGTATGCTGAGAATAGCCTCTAGTTAAGGGAGCCGCATCATATAACTGATCAGAACTATCGTAGAATTTATTCTCCTCGGTTTCCAGAAGACGTAAAACAGAAACCGGTAATGATTTATTTATGTTGTTGTTTGTTACTTACTGTGTGTATCACTTGTGTCTTTTAATTTTGGATGGCCATATGGCCATTTTGTAGGAAAGTAACTGTCCTTATGGCCTTCCTTTGTTTAGGTTTCCATTATGGTCTGGTCGCTTAATGTTTGTATTTCTTTCCCTTTGGTGTCTTTGGTGGGTGGAGTAAGTTAATTGTATCGATTCCTGATCGTTGTTTTACTTCTACTTTAGAAATGAAAGCATAGAGTGGCGTCCATGATTTAAGTATATGATTGACAGTCACTTCAGTCTAGTATTGTTTCGTTTAAAAATACGTAATTTACGTTTATAGTTACCATTGTTCCTGGTGCCGTGAGATCTAGTTCTGCGTTTTCGACATTCCAGGAGCGAGAAAATATCAAAGTCCGGCATTCTGGAAATATTACCCTCATGATAAATGTTGTCATTTAATCCCAGTGGAAAAGGGGTCTGTAAAGATTTAATCCATTTCATTCAGCATCATGTCTTTTGATAATTTTGTATCTAGATGTAGAATTTGCATCGTAATAAAGTTTTTCCACTGGTTGTATAACAACGTTATTTACAGTATGACCTGTACGTCGAAAGTGACGGTACAATAAAGTGTCAGTTTTCTTAGGCTTACTCATTCTACGATAATGCTCGTTCAATCTAGTTTTAAGCATGCGGTTTGTTTGACCGACGTACTGCATATTACAGTTTGCAGCACGTCATGTAATTAGATAAATTAAATCTGTAGACTGTCTAATACCAACAGCCACTGATCCGGATACCAAGTCTGATGACCAATAAACGTTATGAATCGGAACATAAACAAATCCACATTCCACACCCTGAATAAGGACACTTAGGCCCAAAGAAGCCTTCTCAGAGAAAGGCAGAGTATCTGCTAGAATAAGTGATTGAGAAGCTCCAGTATCTCGTAAAATTTTAATAGGGGTAGGATGGGCATAACTGTCACCATTTAGTGACACAAAACCATCTGATAAAAATGCTTAATAAATCTCCATAACTGAATCAGTCTCAGATAACTTGGTATCACAAAGAGTTTCCTCCCTTACACAAGACTGTGGTTTTGGCCTTACAGAGTCAAGACTATAGGCTTAAGTTCCTCTTGTCTTTCTCTTTCTTTTCTTCGCTATAATTTTAAACATTCAGAGATCAAATGACCTGTATTTATGCAACAGTTACAAACTACTTGAGATTGAGATAAGGGATTCTGGTCTTTGTTTTCACCATGAGGTTTGGACAAATTCTGGCTTCTATTTTCCCCAGAAGGTTTGGAAGGATTCTGGTTTTTATTTCACCAGAAAGTTTGGGCATAGAACTAGATGTATGACTATAACTGCCAGATGGATAACTCGGATGGATTCTTGGACCTGTCTGTGATAATAAGGTTTTCCAGGATAAGGCCTGTTCACAAATGAGACTTTATGAGTCAAAGCATAATCATCTGCCAAACGAGAAGCTTACTGCAAAGTTTCAACCTGTCTCTCATCGAGAAAAGACTTAATGTCTGAATTTATGCACCGTTTAGACTCTTCAATAAGGACAAGCTGTCTCAGTTTGTCATGATCAGAGCCAATCTTTTTAGAAGAACACCATCTATCAAATAGCTGTTCTTTGGTTCGAGCAAAGTCTTTATGGGTCTCGGCAATTTCTTTTTTTACAATTCCTATAGTTTTGCCTGTAAGCTTCAGGAACCAACTCATATGCCTTAAGAATAAGCTCCTTAACTAAATCGTAGTCTGAGCTTTGCTCGACAGTCAGCTGAGTGTAAATGTCTCGAGTTTTTCCGACAACAACGCTTTGCAAAAGTAAGGTCCAATGATCTTTTGGCCATTTTAAATTTTCTGCAACTTTTTCAAAATGCAAAAAATTACTTATCTACCTCTTTTTCCTGAAATGGCGGAACTAATCTGATGTGCTTTGTGGCATCAAAGTAACAACCAGAGTCAAAAACAGGGGCAGGTTTCACCCTATCTTGACCCTGGAGTTCCATTTCCTTCAGCCTTAATTGAATTTGCCTTTCCCTTTCTTTGTCTTCAATACTATATCTCACTGTTTCATTTTCTAACTCAACCCATTCCTCCATTTCTCTTTATTTTTCACGCTCTCTTTCTTCCATTTCTCTTTGTTTTTCCATCTCTCTTTCTTCCATTTTTCTATATTTTCTTCCTGTTCCTTGTTTCTTTTCGAACACGTTCTTCCATTTCTAATCTTTCCATCTGCATTTGTCTATGCATTTCTCTTTCTTTTTCTTTTCCTCGTTCTTCCATCTCTAATCTTAAATTTTCTTATTCAATTTGCCTTCCTATTTCAATTTGTCATATTTGTAATTCAGTATGTAAGACCATAATGAGAGACAAAGCAGATGGGTCACAAAGTTCTTCATCAACCAAAAACTTAACCAAAATATTCTTAATTTCATGTTTTTTCATGCTTGTTTTGAAAGCAGTGACCCCATAATGGGAAGCAAATCTGTACTTCTTGCCTTATTAAACAACTCCTGGGTAGGCTGAGCCAAAAAGCTTCTGAAATCAAACGGCATGTTTGCTTTTTGTTTGTTTTATAAAGGAATTAAGGTAATACAGATTGAGGTTAATTTGACGGAGTTATTTTTTTCTATTTGAAATGACAAGCCCAACTAGAAATTTCACAAGTACTATTTCACATGAAATGACAATTCCCTATATGCCTTTGGGGAAATACCAATCTTTTGAAGGAACTGTCAAGTCTATATTTGATAAGAAATTACTTGCCTACAAATAAAATGTCAGTCCTAAAATGCTCAAGATGATTTTATCTCTGATGAGCCCCCAATTTTTGTTACGAGCCAAAGACAAGTCCGACGGAAAAGAAAAAAATACGGGTTCGCTTAATTTTTATGCTCATTCCATATATAAAAGTTCGAGATCCTAGCACAAACCATTCTTCTGTTTCACATATGTATAAAGCGTAACGGACAGACGGACGCACAGACTGACGGACTGACAGACTGACGGACAGGACAGAACCAATATGCCCCATCAACTTCTTCGTAGTTCGGGGCATATATAATATAAAAATATAATTATGTGTTTCAGAGGGATTTTCATTTTACGGACTTGTTATCGGGATGGAACTAGACAAATACATACCTCTGCTCTCAACCGAATGGCTTTGGGGTCATAAAAGCCATAGAACCATGGTTTGGTGACTAGAAGCTCAACATATCCAACGACAGCGACTCCGGTCAAATATCTGTACGAAAAAAGGTACAAAAATTACTTCATTACGATGACACACCCGTGTGGTAACTTGAAATAGGGTCTTTCTCACCGCCAGTGCTAACATTTTTTTTTTCAGATGAAAATGTTTGATATTTTTTCTTATTCGGCCAAGCCCGAATATAGATTGTGTGTATTCCTTATAACCGCCTAGGCGATGCGATTCCAAGGAGAACCCACAATTTATGTTTCGAGCAAAGATAAGATAAATAATAATTACCCCGGTACTCCACATTTCTCTATATAAAGTGGGATTTACGGGAGTGTTGGGTTGGGTATTCATTTCTTAGACTTGTTTGCATGATATTTCGCGTGTACTATAGACAGAATATATACTTTTTTGAGATTAATAACATAAACACTTCTTCTAATTTATTGAAAAAGTATCTAGAATTTTCACAAGGTCAAGAGTGCGAAGCACGAGAAAATTCTGATGTTTTCAGCGAATTAGATGGTAATATCAAACAAAAAGTAAAGTTTCTGTTTATTTGGCAAAACAGTAGTCCGGACTACTACAGTAACTGTTAATCCTTATCTTAATGAATATTCATTTAAGCCACACCCATTTCTGTCTATCAACCAATCAAATTACTTAATGTAATTTATTGCTACAAATTCATTAACTGAATGCCAAACAGAAGCCATCTAATCTGGATCTACACTGTTTGCAAAGATAGGGGTTGTCGTGAACAGCCAGATAAGGGTTACAATAACAAGGCCATGGACAGTGTGACAATATGATATATTTTCACGATGTGAAATGATATTATCACTAAAATACGCCTGTATAATTCTTATCCATTGAGCCAACCTTAAATACAGTAAAAGTGGCGTTTGTAGGGGTAAAATTATGTTTCTTATTTTTGTTCTGAACTATATATAGATTACGAGTCCTTTATAGAACCGCCTCGATGAGGCTAAAGTGCACCAACAATGATTGTGAGTACTCGTTAGAACCGACTCGATGAGGCAGCTATAGCGCATACCCACAATCCATATTTTGAGCAGAAAGAAGAAGAATATCACACTTTTACACCTTAACATTTTCAAATTTTCGCTGTAAAATTTTCTTTGTATTTGTATATGCATGTTTTCGTGATGTTTTATTTGCTTTGATTTCACTGCTTAGTATAAAATAAAACTGCGTCTTTAAAAAAACATATGTTTGGCTGGGATGTGGTTTTACTGCCCTTTCAAAATTATGTCACTCATATCGAGCCGATTTTTATCTGAGGTAGGCGAAAACCGGATTACCCAGAGAAAAACCATCTGACTTTCCGTTGCAGAACTTGACGTCTTCAGGGACATCGGTATCATAAACCACGCAAAGCCTTTTCATCATTTTATTGACGTTATTCCGATTAAATTTCAAAATTTCAGAATTCAATGTTGGACTTAAATCTCTTCTGCAACAAGGTCTACCGGAACCCGAATTTTTTGGAGACTTAGTATATAAATTAAAATATAAAATTGCAATGAATTCAGCACCCCCTATCGTAAAATCATTCTTCGATATATAAAGATTGGGTACAACATAAATGTTATTAGACAGACTGCGTGCATGGTAGTTAACCCAGTCACGGTTGACAACTTAGCTTCCCTCTTTAATTGCCCACCAGTGGGTCAGACCTCAGATTCTATTACGGTTCCAGCGTAAAGGCTAACTGAAATTAGATATAATTTTGATTTTAAGTAATGTTGGTTGGTGTCGCATGCTCTGTCTTTGGTCGAGCCCATCGGATTTCTTTAGCTGCAGCGTTTCAGCAGCTGCCCTGTCTCTGGTTGGGCCAATCGGAGTCTAACTTCTGGTTTTCTTTTGCTCCAGCGGTTCAGTGGTTTCTTGCTGTCGAGTACTCATCGTTGTTTCATCTCAGTGTTTGTTTGATTTTTGTGTTCTCGGAGATGTTGCACTAATGAGTTAGGAGGCCTTCATGCGGACAGAAAAAAATACTTGTCTTAATCGCGACGGAAATAATGTCGAGGACTTCGGCCGCGTAAAATCGTTTTAAGAGCCCATCGGATTTCTTTAGCTGCAGCGTTTCAGCAGCTGCCCTGTCTCTGGTCGGGCCAATCGGAGTCTAACTTCTGGTTTTCTTTTGCTCCAGCGGTTCAGTGGTTTCTTGCTGTCGAGTACTCATCGTTGTGTTTCATCTCAGTGTTTCTTTGATTTTTGTGTTCTCGGAGATGTTGCACTAATGAGTTAGGAGGCCTTCATGCGGACAGAAAAAAATACTTGTCTTAATCGCGACGGAAATAATGTCGAGGACTTCGGCCGCGTAAAATCGTTTTAAGAGCCCCCCCACCCCTCTCTCCCCCCCCCCCAGTGGAATTCGTTTCACTGGCCGTTCCAAGAGGCGGTTATTCTGTCGCGGTTAATTTTTGTTACGGTTTGTCTTTAAGTTTGTGTATCGCTTATATGCTTTTTGTTTGGCCATTTTGTGTGAAAAAGACTGTCCTTTTGGCTTCGTTAGGGTCTAGTTATTCAATATTTGTGTTCCTTTCCATTTGGTGTCTGTGATGGGAGCTGTGGGTCAATTGTATCGAATCCTGATTATTGCCTTCACTTCTTTTAAATATTTATGGGTCTAACTCTGTAAGATATTTGTCCTTGTGTGTGTGTGTGTGTGTGTGTGTGTGCGTGTGCGTGTGGTTTTACTGCCTTTTTAAGATTATTTCACTCATACCGAACCGGTCGTTAATCAGATGTGGACAAAAACTGCAGTAAGCGGAGAAAAAACCCATTACCTTCCAATGCAGAACTTGGCTTCTTTGAAATTCATGGATATTTATGTAAGATATATTTCATTGCCGATTGTGACTAAATTCTTACTAGCAAGGACGTTTCAACATTCACCGAGGGAAGAAAAGTCCATTTTGAAGCCGTTGGCGAGAAACCGTAATGAACCATGTGGTGTCTTTGCGTGTTCATGTTTTCATTCGCGTAAACATTCCTGAATAACTCGCAGCAAGCAGCACTGTAAAAGCAATGATGAAGTAAATATTTGTAATTGAGAGGCAAAAATGAAATTTCTCACCCGTGGGATAAGAATATCTCTTTGTATGACCGTGTTGGAATTCTTCGTCTCTCACCGAGGTCTCGCCCTAGTGTTTATTAGCTGTTTCAATCTGCCAATCATTGCTTCATATACGAAACTATGTTAATTGCATTTCTACAAAATGTCTTGTGCCGCATGTCTAATGTTTCCCTAGCAAACAGGCACCTTTACATTTGCATTCAATTTGGAACTACTTTTCTACAAAACTGTCTTCTGCCGCATGACTAATGTTACCCATTAAAACATGGAGGCACCTTTTCTGTTTTTCCTTTGTGTATTTTTGTTTTTCGTTTTAACAGGCAAAATGTCATGCCTTTGATCAACTTTTTCAAGAAATGAACATTTAGAGTGATGCCAAACCAAACTGTTGCCAAGTGTCAGGAAGAAAAACATGTAATGTGCATACACTGTTGTAGAAATTGACAAATGGTTTTCATTTCAAAAGTACTCCTACTACAAGTACATTATAAATTAATGTTTTGACTATAATGGAAAACAATGTTTAAAACCACAGCCTCATAATATAAAAGTAGGAACCATCGGAGTCTAACTGTTGGTTTTCTTTTGCTCCAGCATTTCAGTGGTTTCTTGCTGTCGAGTCCTCACCGTCGTCTCACCTCTGTGGTTCTTTGATTTTTGTGTTAGGAGGCCTTCATGCGAACTGAACAAATTATTTGTCTAAGGGCGAGGATTGTGGCCATGTAAAATCGATTTAAGCCCCCCAGTGGAAATCTTCCACTGACCGTTCCAAGGCGGCTCTTCTGTGGCGATTTATTTATGTTGTTGTTTGTTACTTACTGTGTGTATCACTTATGTCTTTTGGTTTTGGATGGCCATATGGCCATTTTGTGGAAAAGTAACTGTCCTTATGGCCTACCTTTGTTTAGGTTTCCATTATGGTCTTGTCGCTTAATGTTTGTATTTCTTTCCCTTTGGTGTCTTTTATGGGTGGAGTAAGTTAATTGTATCAATTCCTGATCTTTGTTTTACTTCTACTTCTTATAATACATGCTGTTCCTTCTATGCGCTGCTACATTTATGTGAAGCGGCATTTTTTCTGCATTCTTAGGCAGTCTAATGGCAAAAGCTTGTGCTTTGGCATTCACAACCCATTCTTTAAAGAAGATGGGTGAGGAAAAAAAATCAATGTTGGGGTTGAAACGTCGACAAGAAAATCTCGGGCTCGTTTGCAGTCAATTTAATAAAAGAAGTGAAGACAATGATCAGGAATCGATACAATTAACCCACAGCTCCCACCAGAGACCCCAAAGTGAAAGAAACACAAACATGAAACAGCAGACCCTAATGGAAACATCAATAGCGGAAAGCAAAAAGGACAGTTACTTTCCCACAAAATGGCCAACAGGCTAACCAAAATAAAATAACATAGGCGACAAAAACACCCAAATACAAGCCATAATAAAAATAAACCACGTCAGAAGAACCACCTTGTAGATGGGTTTGTTTCGTGCAAAATGTATGATAAACGCGATGACTTTGATTTTGAAATTGTAAATTTTCCTTTCTTGGATGGTGATGTTCCTCGTGCGCCATCCTATGGCGTTTATATTTCGCAATTAATTCGATTTGTTAGAGTGTGTAGTCATGTAACTGACTTCAACACTCGTCATAAATTATTAACGGCTAAACTCCTTAATCAGGGTTATCGATACCATAAACTACGCAAAGCCTTTTCAAAATTTTATAGACGCCATTCTGATTTAATTTCAAAATTCGATATTTGACTTAAATCTCTTCTGCAACAAGGTCTATCGGAACCCGAATTTTATGGTGACTTAGTATATAAATTCAGAAAAATTTATAACCGCAATGACCGCAATTTTGTAAAATCATCTTTCGATATAAAAAGATTGGGTACAACATGGATGTTATACGACAAACTGCATGCATGGTAGTTAACCCAATCACGGTTGACAACTTTGCTTCCCTCTTTAATTGCACACCGGTGGGTCAGGCCACAGATTCTATGACGGCTCCAACGTAAAGGCTTATTGAGAATTAGAGAGATCTAATTGTTGGTAATGTTTGTTGGTGCCTGATGCTCTGTCTCTGCTCGGGCCCTTCGGAGTCTAACTGTTGGTTTTCTTTTGCTCCAGCATTTCAGTGGTTTCTTGCTGTCGAGTCCTCACCATTGTTTCACCTCTGAGGTTCTTTGATTTTTTTGTGTTCACGGAGATGTTGCACTGATGAGTTAGGAGGCCTTCATGCGGACTGAACAAATTATTTGTCTAAATCGCGACGGAAGTAAGGGCGAGGATTGTGGCCACGTAAAATCGATTTAAGCCCCCCAGTAGAGCTCGTTTCACTGACCGTTCCAAGGCGGTTCTTCTGTCGCGGTATGTATATATATATATATATATATATATATATATATATATATATATATATATATATATATATATATATATATTGTTATGGTTTTTCTGAAGTTTGGGGGCCTCCATGCGGACTGGGCAGATTGTTTGACTGGGTTGCGACGGGGTTGAGGGCGGGGATTGTGGCCGCGTGGGATCGATTTAAGCCCCCCCCCTCCCAGTGGAAATCTTTCCACTGACCGTTCCAGGGCGGTTCTTCTGTGGCGGTTTATTTATGTTGTTGTTTGTTACTTGCTGTGTGTATCACTTGTGACTTTTTAATTTTGGATGGCCATATAGCCATTTTGTGGGAAAGTAACTGTCCTTATGGCCTTCCTTTGTTTAGGTTTACATTATGGTCCGGTCGCTTAATGTTTGTGTTTCTTTCCCTTTGGTGTCTTTGCTGGGTGGAGTAAGTTACTTGTATCGATTCCTGATCTTTGTTTTACTTCTACTTGGACGGTCAGCGGAAACGAATTCCACTTGGGGGGGGGGGCTTAAATCGATTTTATGTGGCCACAATCCTCGCCCTTACTTCCAGCGCGAGTACACAAATAATTTGTTCAGTCCGCACGAAGGCCACTCAACTCATCAGAGCAATATCTCCGTGAACACCAAAAATCAAACAACCACAGAGATGAAACAACGGCGAGGACTCGACAGCAAGAAAAAACTGAAATGATGGAGCAAAAGAACACCAATAGTTAGACTCCAATGGGCCCGACTACAGACAGAGCATCAGGTACCAACCGACATAAGCCTTTACGCTGGAACCGTCAAAGAATCAAAGGCCTGACCCACCGGCGTGCAATTAAAGAGGGAAGCAAAGTTGTCAACCGTGATGGGGTTAACTACCATGCATGCAGTTTGTCGTATAACATTTTAGTTGTACCCGATCGTTGTATATCGAAGAATGATTTTAAGAAATTGGGTGCTGAAGTCACTTCGGTTATATATTTTTCTGAATTTAAAATTATACTAAGTCACCATTAAATTCGGGTTCCGATAGACCTTGTTGTAGAAGAGATTTAAGTCCAATATTGAATTTTGAAATTAAATCAGAATGACGTCCATAAAATTTTGAAAAGGCTTTTGTTTCTTGCTTCTTGCTGTCGAGCCCTCACTGTTGTTTCATCTCAGAGTCCGTGGTTGTTTCATTGTTGTATTCACGGAGATGTTGCACTGGTGAGTTAGGAGGCCTTCATGCGGACTGAACAAATTATTTGTCTTAATCACGACGGAAGTAAGGGCGAGGATTGTGGCCACGTAAAATCAATTTAAGCACCCCCATCCCAGTAGAATTCGTTTCCGCTGACCGTTCAAAGGCGGTTCTTCTGTCGCGGTTTATTTTTGTTATGGTTTGTCTTTGGGTGTTTGTGTCACTTATATTATTTTATTACGGATAGCCTCTTGGCCATTTTGTGGGAAAGTAACCGTCCTTTTGGCTTTCCGCTGTTGGTGTTTCCGTTGGAGTATGTTGCTTCATGTTTGTGTTTCTTCCCTTTGGTGTCTCTGATGGGAGCTGTGGGTCAATTGTATCGATTCCTGATCACTGCCTCTACATCTATTTTGCTTAGTTTATGGTACCAGTAACCCTGATTCAGAAATTTAGCCGTTGACAATTTATTACTATTACGAGTGTTGAAGTCAGTTATATGACTACATACTCTGGAAAATATTATTAATTGAGAAATATAAACCCCATAGGATGGCTCACGAGGAACATCACCATCCAGAAAAGGAAAATTTACAATCTCAAAATCAAAATCATCACGTTTATCATAAATTTTGCAAGAAACAAACCCATCTACAATAGATAGATGTAAATCTAAAAACGGGGCCTCAGTATCAGAAGAATTTATTTAACTGAAGTTATGAGGGGTGGGTAAATTTGACTGATCAAACAATCGAAATAGGTATTATCAATATTTAATTAATCATCCAAATACCTAGAAGTGGAGCTAAAAACTTCAATGATTTCAGACTGGTTTTCAGCAGAAAGTGACATCATGAAGTCTCCCTCATAACAAAACAAAAACAGATCAGCCACAAGTGGTGTGCAACTATAACCCATCGGAATACCCACAACTTGTCCAAATAACGTAGTACCAAATCTTATGTAAATATTATAAAGTAGAAATGTTTAGAGCTTCACACACTTTCTGACATGACCATAAAGTATAATTTTTATGCTCTTCAGAAGTGAAAAAAGCATTTCTTACATTACATGCAAGATAGAGGGAATCTTCGCTATGAAATGTTAATGTGCATTCAATTAAATTATTAAGTTTTGTTTTATAAGATTATGAGGAAGTGTAGTGTAAAGGATGGGGAAATCATAAGTATACAGACTTGAAGCACGAAAGCGCCTGGATTTCAATTTATTTAAAACTTCATCAATTTTTTTTAAAGACCAAATCACATTTCTTCTGGCTTTCTTTGCCGGATCATTGCAGGGTCACTGATGAGGCTTTATTAGCCGAAACTACGTAGTATGACCCATCTTCTTTCTTATGAATGTTTTCATTGCTCTTAAAGGAACTCATTTTTGATTTTTATTTGCCTTCACTGCAGCTGGTGTTGTGCCGTGTGGCGGCCGTAAAACGTCTCCCCGTACATCAACCATAGTGCAGTTTATATTTTACTTTTGGTCCTTTGAGATCAGCGTGAATATTCTGAGAAATCAGAAATAAATAATTGGTTTAGAATCATATTCTAGACAGGTTTTTAATTATTTTGGACCCCATTTTAATTTATATCAGTCTATGAATCGACTGCCTGTTCAAAATTCGCAAAATTGCAGTATGTTTCCTCTGGCTTTCTTTGCCGGATCATTGCAGGGTCACTGATGAGGCTTTATTAGCCGAAACTACGTAGTATGACCCATCTTCTTTCTTATGAATATTTTCATTGCTCTTAAAGGAACTCATTTTTGATTTTTATTTTTCTACCTGATCTTTCGAAGACTTTGTTGCAATATTTTATCACATCTTTTTTTATGGCAGTAAAACATGAAGTTAGTAATTTGGAGAGTTCAGTGGTGGTATAAAAGCTTGAATTTGCAATAAACCGTGCTTTGTATGGTCTTTTATGAAGTTTAGGTAACCAATATAACGTAGGAAGCTTGTCTTGGCCTTCTGTAACATTGATAGCAAACTTGGTGGCTGAATGACAAATATGGTCATCAACTAAAGCCCTATCTACAGCTAAAGGCGGAAGTTCATAGGCTTTAGTACCACCAAGTTCTTGCTGAAGAGTGTTAACATAGTGAAGCCGTCACACAACGATCACATTGTTAGCGGCCTTATCAGCTGGAGCCAAAACAAACTTCCTATGAAATTCTTGAATACCTAGTGTGAGGTGATGTAAAGAGGTCTTAGGTTTAGTAGGTAATAAGTTCGTTTTTTTGCGAATAAAAAGAAATGCGTTTGTTTAGTATTTTCAGAATGCTAAGTTTCCATTCTTTGGCAGCTTTATGCTCAACATACTCTCGTTTACACCATCGAATAACTTGCTTACTCACTTATTTACTTCTTATTTGCTTAACTTACTTACTTTTTTACTTACTTAGTAGTACATACTTACTTACTTACTTACCTATTTACTTACTTACTCACTTACTTACTACTAGTTATCCCAAATATACGGACATCTGCAGAACCAGACTTAGTTCAAATGAGCCATGTACAAGTTATCGATCATAGTTCACTAACTTAAAGTTTTCCTTTCCTACAGTGTTTAAGAAAAATTTTACTGGTCAAAAAAAGCATTTTTGGGGGAAATATTAAAAAATAATTTATTAAGTTGTCCAAATATTTGAGCAGAGGCACACCAAAATCTATAATACATCAATGTGCTGAAATTCTCTCATACATCTAATATTATATCTTCAATATGAACATTTTTTGAGATTTGTTTCTTACTTCCAGTTCAAACGTAAATGTAAATTCTGTATGCTCGTTTAGTTTAAGGCTCAAATATTGCATTTTATTAGAAAAACGATATTTTTCTTGTTTCCTTCGCAATGGTCGATTGTAGGTGCTTTGTAGAACAGATGGTGAAAACGAGTAGCCACAGTCTATGTTTATTAAGTGGGGTTTATAGGGGGTAACATGTAATCACCTGATGAGCTGACATATGTAAAAAGCAACAACTCATAGAAGCCTACACATTGGAGTAGGTTGGTTTAAATGTTAACACCCTAGGCAATCAAATCTTAGATTGGTAACACATATATATAAAATCATTTGTGTATTGAGTTTGAGGATATACAAAGTAATAAGCGCTTTTGTTCGCTACACGACTGAGCAGCGATGAGTTTATTTTGTTTGACGCGATGCTTAAAGTCATCGTCAACAATATTTATGTCATTTGGAGACGTTGCTTCCAGTTGTGTGGGGCTTTTACCATACATTGCGATGAAATAACATCTCAAACTCTGTCGCCATATGGAGCCAATGGACTTATCTACATAGGACGGTCCTGCTCACGCCACATTACCTGGACAGGCTTAATTCTTCTAAGCGGTTTATCAGTACTCTTGTGCGATGGGACACAGCTATACGTGGAAGCACCATCCAGCGCAATCTATTTTTCAAAGCTCCGAGAGGCGGGGACCAAAAGATGAGTAAACACGAGTGTTGAAGCATGTGTGTCCTGCTCTTCTCTTGCGCGTTTTGGTCTTTATTAGCAGTTTCTAATTTCGGCGTTTTTTTCATTAGCGCCAAACCAAAATGACCGCCAAATATATGTGTTTTACAGTACTGAAATTGTTTTGTGTGTTTGTTTTGAGGTTTAACGTCCCCGTCAACACTGAATAGGTCATTTTGGAGACGTAGCTTCCAAATTTGTAGGACTTTTACCCGATAATGGGATGAAATGACATCTCAAGCCCTGTCGCCCAGTGACACAAATAGGGACTTTTAATCGGCATTGATATAAAATGACATCACAAGCCCAATCGAGTTTATAAACATGGACGGTCCGACTCGCACCACTATACCTGGGCAGGCTTAGATCCTCTAAGCGGTTTACCAGTACGTGTGTGCGGTCCGTTTCAGTTCTGTATGAAAGCATCATGCAGCCCATTTATTTCTTCAAGCCCCAATGGGCGTGGGAGAGTACTGAAATTGACGTTTGCATCTAATTATAAGCACCAATGAGCTTAACTCCCAGCCTAATGAAGATTTGAGTTAATCAATATCCCAGACAGCAAAATGCCGGCCAATCGTCGGGCGGCCGATAACGATACAAAGAGGAAAAGTCGTATCGCTATCGACCCGACGTTGGCTCACTGTTTTGTGTGTGTAGGGTAGCGTCTAGTATATAGCATAAATCAAAGCACTAAGAGTATTTGTCGGCCGTTGCCTGTGAGTGTTGGCAGGGTTAACTAGTCCTGTCGGTCGTTGCCTGTGAGTGTTGGCAGGGTTAACTAGTCCTGGACTGAGATGTTTATTCAACCCTGAAGTTTTTTAAGCAAAACGTGTAGACCAGCGTCTGATCTGGGTATACACTGTTTGTTAAGCCAAATCTCCATGATTTCAGTCCAGTTACTATAGATATACCTCTTATGAAACATGCTTACTCTTATCACGCTGTTCATGACAGCCCGCACCTTTGCAGACAGTGAAGATTTAGATCAGATGGCTTCTGATCAGGATCTTCACTGATTGTCATGCTGAATTGAACAAATACAATATATCAAATAATTTCATTGGTTGATAATCAGCAATGGGCCTAGCTTAATCAATTTATGCAGCGTGATAAGGGTTAGATGACAACCATTAGTGGTTTAAGTTGTCGCATGCCGCGTATACTAAAATATACATTGGTCCAATTTGAGGGTTGTTCTGTTCCCCTTCTATGACAAATCTTACTTTGCTTGAACTGATCCAATTAGGTAATCATCACCGATTACTGCAAAGCTTGGCAGGTCAACATTCACCACGTACTCGGGAAGTTCTACAAGTAAATTAATATATAATCAACCTCACAAGGTACTTTTGATTAGGTTTCCAACGGAACGACTCAGTAATCACTCGTTTGTTCATTTGGAATAGTGTATTTTACCTCACATTACTTTTCCGCGGCGGATAAATTCATATGTGAGATAAACAAGCACAGTGTACATTGTTTCGCCAGAAACTCGCAATCAATCTTCTTGGATCAGAAGAAGTGTCAAATACTTAAAGATATTGAAAGACGATCTAATAGGACTAGTTATAATTTTTGTAAATCGTGATAGCACTTTTCGACCACAAATATCTCGACACATGGTTTATGACATGACCTGTCAGGGACCTTTATGCATTCTTATTATGCTCATTTTTCAACCAAGCAAGATACACTCGTCGTTCAGATATCATTTTGTAGATAATGTAAGGCACTGGACTAAACGTTCAAGCCAGTAAGAAAACAAGCAATACCAGTTGCATAAAACAAGCGCATGCAAAACGTTCATAATATGCTGTTACTTTAGTTACACGCTTCCTCGAGGGCATATTTCAAAGCAACATAAATATGTATTATACATTATTAATCTGTTAAACACAATATGAGATCAGTCTAGTCATAAATTTAGCTTGATTGCAAAACTTGTGCAAATTTAAGCAAATTAGTTACAATCTAATTCAATATAGATTGGTAATCAGTTAACCGCTTTTCACGGTGAAAGCACTTTGAAAAGCTTTGGACGTCCCATTCCAATCTGCATTAAATAGAAGTGTAAACCGCATTTCGATATTTTGACACATGCCTTGTTAGGCAAATTATATGCCGCCATATCATCTACCATTCCAAAAGGGGATGGCTGGGTGAGGCAAAGGTGATGTGTATTTTGCATCATTGTGTCGTACAACTGACAGTTGGCAAAGCCCTTCTGTCCTTGCAGCAGGTAACGGTCGACGGTGGTATGATGTTATTTCTTCTGTTTCAACACTTCCATTCATTACCCCCTTTCTTCTCTGCCCCTCACTTTCATCTCCTAGTACTTTTGCTTCTATCTCTTTTCTTCCTTTCAACTGTGAGAGGACGAATAGTGACCCACAAGTGTTGACGTGTCTTTTAATCCCAAACAATCAATCAATCCGCCCTCCCAACAAACACAATGTTTCGTGTTCACATTACGAAAAGACGCCTATACAAATACATAGTTAATTTTACAACCGAAAATTGAAACATTTCAGACGAAACATTTCGATATTTTTCTTATTTATGCTCAAAACATACAATGTGTTATACTCGTGAGAACCGCCTCCACTAGGCGGTTCTAACGAGTACCGACAATCTACGTTTCTGAGTAGAAATAAGAAAAATAATGTATACCCCTGCAAACCCCAGTTTAACTATATAATAGTGGGGTTTAATGGGATCAGATTTATATACTTAGACGTGGTTTCGTGATGAGACACGCATATGGCCCCTTTAATTCTGATGGTCATATAGATATATAAATACACCTACGATTTAAACACAGAGCGACAGCTGGCTGATCTGTTTTATGAGTGTTACTCATGCTTATTTTTTTTAGTTTTATTTTAATATCCATGCATCACTTGATAATTCTTTATCTTTATAAGTTTTTGCCAATACAAGTTAGAATAAGTCAATGGAAAAATAGTGAACAAATCAACATTTTATACGGCAATCAGTCATTCTAGAAACCTAAGCAAAGAAGTCGAATAGCTGAATTCTAAAATTTGTAGTGATATATTATACCTTCGATATCCAAAATACGCCTAGTGACCGTCTATAGATCGCACCTCCTTTTCAGGTACCATTACGAAAACACGCCTATATAAATACATTGTTACCTTTATCGCCGAAAAAATGATATTTAAAGATGAAAAAATTCGGATATTTTTCTAATTTCTGCTCAAAATATAGATTGTGGGTACTCGTTAGAACCGCCTCGACGAGGCGGTTCTAACGGTCGAGGCGGTTCTTACGAATACCCACAATCTATATTTTAGAGCAGAAATAAGAAAAATAAGATTTACCCCTATAAACCCCAGTTTTACTATATAAACGTGGGGTTCAAATGGGTCAAAATTATATAGTCGTGTTTCGTGATGCATATTTGCAAGTGTAAACAATAACATTCAAACTTCTATACTAAAGAAAACAATCAATCGCAAAGGTATTATCTTTACTACATTCTTGAAATAAATTTTCAGAAACGTTAGCTAGTATATTCTTATATTCTCAGACATTATTGGTTGGAACAGTCCAAAGAAATGATAGCGCATTGCTACTGTGATTACGTCTAAACTTCGAAAATAATTTCTGAAGCTAAAAGAAACTATTTGTGAGTAGATTATCAAACAGAATATAAATAGCCGAGAAACTTTTTATTTGAGCAAACATGTTTCTGACGTCTCTGTGGCACTCTCTTTGACGTCACGTTAGGCTACGTGTGTGAGCGCCATTTTAACCTGCCACACTGCTTGGCGAAATTTACTACATCAATCCAAAATCCAGTGACTTTTTAGATTGTGGTATAAACTTAATACATTATTTAGTGTCTTTATCGGTTGGCCGCAACAATTTTATATAAAAAACTCGCTCAAAATTGTCTTAGGCCTACTAACCATATATTAAGTATATAGTTTGACGTCACATTTTTACCCTGCTATGCTCTGTAAAGTCCGTACCAGTGTATATAATCACGCTATTCTTATTTACGCAACAAAAATATACATACATACCATAATGCTTTACTTCAAAGTAATAGGTTTTTTTTGCACCGTTGATAATCTGGAAAAAGGAGAAACGCAATATTCGTACATCAACATTGTATATTGGGTCGGTATTTTGTTTTGTCATATTATATAAAGACAATTTAATAGCATTTACAACTGTATTCATTTGGCATTTGGAGAGGTCAGTCGGTGGGTTTTCGGTCGACAAGTTTGGTTTAGTGCTACGCGTGCGTCAGCGGAGGCGTAAATTGGAATTTGTGACCGTAAAACAGACGATTTACCTCCCCATTTGGTAATTTATAATACAATTATACTAATCGTTCTTAGTTTTTTTTGTCAAAAATTATACTGTTTTGCTCAAAGCAACAAGCGCTGTGTCGACCCCCGCCCATAGGGGCTTGAAGAAATATATGGGCTGCATGATGCTTCAACGCAGAGCTGAATCCGGCCCGCACACTTGTACTGGTAAACTGCTTAGAGGATCTAAGCCTTCCAGGAACCGCGGTGCGAGGCGGACCGTCCATGCTAATAAACCCTATTGGTTTCATTGGGCGACAGGGCTTGAGATGTCATTGCATCTCAATGTCGGGTAAAAGTCCCACAAAATTGGAAGCAACGTCTCCAAAATGACCTTTACAGTGTTGACGGGGACGTTTAACCTCAAATCAAACAAACAAAAACAAGCGCTGTGAGCTACGTAAAACCAAATAATACCGAAGGAAAAGCGGCGTTATATCATGAGGTCGAGTTTCCAAAAGTATATCGCAGGATACACGATCGCAAATGTTGAAGTTATCCAGTTAAACGTCGCGTTACATACGCAAGTGCATTAGAATTAATTTTGACGAGCGTAAGTATGAAATAAATTATCATTCATTTGAGTGTGACGAACATCGGCGTTTCAATTACTTTTTCCCCTAGCCAGGTGCTGTTTATACTTCAGTCAGAATCAGAGTTGATACTGGTTGCCCATCAAATGGCATTCATGCACCAGGACCTGTGTGTAGGGTGTAAGTCCGTAGTTCTCACCAAAGAAACAAAATTAGCTACACCATCCTCTACGCCTTCAACTGAGGAAATGATCGAATCGGGAAGGGCATTCCAATCTCTAATGTCCAGAGGGAACAGAGATTCTTTGTAAATGTCAGTTCTTGCAGTAAGGGTCTGAAATTTCAACGAAGGACGATTTCTACAGAAACCTATCTGCTAGAACAAGGTCACCCGTTGGAATGCTGGCAGATCCTTTAGACCTTTGTATAACAGTATGGGCATACTGTCCTGTTCTTCTTAGGCGTTATATTTGCCTTAGTACACATGTTGCTCATGTGCACATTCTACCTTCAATCTTATGTGAAAATAGCCTAAATTTTATTGATTCTCTTCCTATGTATCTGTAAAAGATTACATTGAACGGGCTGACATTTCATACCCTATGTACGTGCCAAACAGCTTAGTCTATCTATTTCATTCCTGAGTTTCTGTGAGTCCTCCAATATCCCTGTAGCAAACACAGTTTTATTTTTCAGATAACGTTACTGGAAATATCATTAATTTACAGGGAGAATAAAGGTGGCCAAATAACAGTTCTTTGTGAGCCCTCAGAAAAACAAATGGAACCCACTCAGAAGGTTTACCATAAAGAACAACTCGCTGAGCTCTGTCGCAAAGACAGGAATCTATCCGTTTAAAATAGAAGTGAAGGCAATAGTCAGGAAACGATACAATTAACAAACACCTCCCATCAAACACACCAAAGGGATGAAATAACTAGACAATAATGGAAACATCAACAGCGGCAAGCCAAAAGGACAGTTGCTTTCCCACAAATGGCCTACTGCCTATCCAAAACCAAAATATATAAGCGATACACACTTTCAAAGACAAACAATAAAAAATATTAGCCACGACAGAAGAACCGCCTTGGAACGGTCAGGAACAAGTACGGAGGTGGGGTGGGGTGGGGGCTCATAACGATAACACATCCGTGCGACGAAGTGCATTTCTACATCTCCAAAATGGCTGTTTTCTGTTGAAAATTCTAACAAGTACCCACAACCTATGTCTTGGAGCAGAAATACGAAAAATACTCTATACCACCGTAAACCCCAGTTTTCTCTATATAAATTGGGGTTTAGGGAGTGTTCATTACACGGACTTGTTCACGTGATGTTAAATCGATTTTACGCGGCTGCAAGCCTCGCCCTTACACACGACGCAATGTTGACAAATAATTTGTTCAGTCCGCATGAAGGCCTCCTAACTCTACAGTGCAACATCTCCGAAAAGACAAAAAACAACGTTGAGGACTCGAAAGCAAGAAATAACTGAAATTCTTGAGCAAAAGAAATCCAACAGTTAGACCAGAGACAGAGCCAACTAACATTTACATAAAATTAAATGTCAATGACACTGGAAACCATCACAAAGTTTGAGGCCTTACAATTAAAGATTGTAGCAAAGTTATCAACCGTGATTGGATTAACTACCATACATGGAGTCTCTCGTATAAATTTATGTTGTACCCAATTTTTATGTCAAAAACTGGTTTACGAAATTTGGTACTGAAGTCATTGCAATGATATATTTTCTGAATTTATATACTAAGTCACCATAAACATCGGGTTCCATTAGATCCTGTCGCAGACGACATTTAAGAAGAACATTGAATTTTGATAGTCAATCGGAATGGCGTCTCTAAAATTTAGAAAAGGCTTTGCGTAGTTTATTGTACCGATAACCTTGATTAAGAAGTTTAGCATTTAACAATTTATTACGACTATTGAAGTCAGCTAAATGATAAGACACACTGGCAAATCGAATTAATTGCAACATATAAACGCCATAGGTTGCCGCACGAGAAACAGGACCCTCCAAGAAAGGAAATTTGCAATTTAAAATATCAAAATCGTCGCGTTTATCATACATTTTGCTGGAAACAATTTGTTTATATTGGAATTTAAAGGCCAAGTCAACACTATTTAGGTCATTTCCGAGCCGTCAGTCACCTATCCACGCCTTCCCTAGACAGGCGTATACGTAAGCGATTAACCAGTACAGTGCACATTCTTTCGCCAGAAACTAAAAACTGCCCTTCTTGAATCAGTGGAAGGGAGAGAATGACCGTAGAAACGATTTCATGATCAATCTCCATGAAAGAATGTTGCCGACCCCGGCAGGTATCGAACCCGCGACCTCCTGATCACCAGACAGACGCACATCTGACTAAACTACCGAAGCCGGCATTTAAGGAATCGATTGCTTTGTTTAACGGCCCAGTCAACACTATTTAGGTCATTTTTGAGCCGGTCAGTTTACCTATCCCCACTTTTCCTGTGCAGGGTCTGTTGTTTCATGTTTGTGTTTCTTTCCCTTGGTGTCTCTGATAGGAGCTGTGTGTTAATTGTATCGATTCCTGATCATTGACTTCACTTCCATTTTAAACGTAAACGGTTACCCAGTACAGTGCACATTCTTTCGCCAGAAACTGACAACTGCCCTTCTTGAATCAGTGGAAGGGAGAGAAGTCCCATAGAAAAGATATCATGATCAGGTATCGAACCCGCGTCCTCCTGATCACCAGTCAGACGCGCATCCGACTGAGCTACCGAGACCGGGCCAGGAAACAAACCCATCTGCAACAGATAGGTGAGAATCCAAGAGCGAGGCCTCGGTATCAGAAGAATTTGCTTTATTAAACTGAAGCACTGGGGGTAAATTTGTTTAATTTGAGGCTTAACGTCCCCGTCAACACTGTATAGGTCAATTTGGAATCGTTGAATCCAATGTGGGGGTCTTTTTCCAGATATTGAGATGAATTGACATCTCAAGCCCTGTCGCCCAATGAAACCAATATCATGGTTTATAAACATGGACAGTCCGATTCGTACTGCTTTGCCTGGGCAGGCTTAGATCCCCAAATCAATAATTCACCAGCACTCGTTTTCGGTCGGTTTCAGCTATGCGTGGAAGCACCATACAACCCATCTATTTCTTCAAGCCCCGGTGGGCGGGGGCCGCATTTAGGTGTTGTCAATATTCAATAAATCATCTAAATATCTACATGTCGAGCCAAAAGCTTCAATGATTTCAGCTTGGTTAAGGCAAAAGGGACATCATGCAACCCTTTCATAACAAAACAAGAAACTATCAGTCACAAGGGGTGCACAATTCGTACCCATCGGAATTACCAAAATTAAAATTTTATCTAAGTAACTTAGTATTAAATCTTATATAACTATTGTGAAATATAAAGGTGAGAGCTTCTCGCAATTCCTGACATGACCAGAATGTATAATTTTAATGCTCTTCCGAAGTGAAAAAACATTTCTTACATTGCATGCAAGATAGGGTTGGGTCTTCTGTATGAAATGTTCATTCAATAAAATCATTAGGTTTTTGTTTTATTATAGTTTGGGGAAGTGTAGTGTTAGGGCTGGAAAAATAATAGGTAGACAGACATGAAGCATGAAAACGTCCAGATTTCAATTTATCTAAGACCTCGATACAATTTTTGTATAGACAAAAAAAGATATCTACCTGATCTTTCAAAGACGTTTTCGCAATGTTTAATCACATGCTTTTTGATGGCAGTAAGGGTAATATATTTGAAAGTTCAGTGGTGGTACAAGAGGATGCATTTGCAATCAACCGTGCTTTGTATGGACTTTTATGAAGTTTAGGTAACCAATATAACGTAGGAAGCTGGTCTTGGCCTTCTGTAACACATACATTAAATTTGCTGGCTGAATAACAAATTTGGTCATCAACTACCGACTTTTCTACAGCCAAAGGCTGCAGTTCATAAGCCTTAGTACTACAAAGCTTCTGCTGAAGAGAATGAACATAGCGGAGTCGTCAAACAACGACGACATTGTTAGCGGCCTTGTCTAATGAAATTCTTAAGTACCTAGTTTAAGGTGACGTAAATACGGAACCCGGGAAGGGACATTTCTGTTCCAGTATCCAGCAGAACAGAATTTTAAACAATAAAATTAGCGTGGAGTGGAAAACAAAAAATATGTCGTTTAAACGATATAATATGTCGTTCAAACGACATATTTCTTGTTTTAGTTTCCACTCTGAAAAAGTAGGGTGGAATTTAAAACAATAAAATTAGAATGGAACAGAAAACGAAAATATGTCGTTTTCCATTCCACTCTGAAAAAGTAGCGTTTCATTGGCGAGTGTGTCGCGCCTGGAAAGATCCGCCATGATTACCGTGTGATTTGACCAACCAATGAAAGGCTAGGATTATATCGTTTTAACGACATATGTTGATAAAACGACATCTTTAACCAATGAAAAGGCCAAGATTATGTCGTTAAAACGACATCTTTATTGTTTTAAATTCCGCGCTACTTTTTCAGAGTGGAATGGAAAACAAGAAATATGTCGTTTAAACGACATATTTTTGTTTTCTGTTCCATTCTAATTTTATTGATTCAAATTCCAAGCTACTTTTTCAGAGTGGAACAGAAAACAAGAAATATGTCGTTTAAACGACATATTTTCGTTTTCTGTTTCATTCTAATTTTATTGTTTTAAATTCCACCCTACTTTTTCAGAGTGGAAAAGAAAACAAGAAATATGCATATTATATCGTTTAAACGACAAATTTTTGTCTTCCACTCAACGCTAATTTTATTGTTTTAAATTCTGTTCTGCTAGATACTGGAACAGAAATGTCCCTTCCCGGGTTCTCGCCAGAACCTTCGCTGCTCGCTGATACTAGCTGTGAATCAAGAGGAACCTTCCGACAGAAAGCCATATCCCTGGCCCCTCTGAATGGCTGGGCATGCGCAGTTAACATTTGTCATGACGGAATGCTCAAAGACACAAATTCGCTAGGCGGGGCTCAGTTATCTTTGATTTTTTTCTCTTGTAAGTAAATGCTCTTAGAATATAAATGTAGAATGAGTTCAAGCGTTCATTATGCTGATTATATAGAGGATCTTACATGAGTGCCCATGTATTATTGAATTTATTAAACGAGTTGAGGAAAAGGGATAAAATGCTTGACTATGCCGAGCATTTTATCCCTTTTCCTCGACGAGTTTAATAAATTCAATAATACATGAGCACGAATGCAAGATTCTATTTATCATATGACATTTCAAGCTCATTTTATCCACGATTGATGAACAAAAATGTCAATATTCCGCCATCAGTAAACGCGACGTCGTTAAGGATGTCGCACATGTAACGTTACGGGGCGTATCTAACTATTTTGTATATTCAATCCACTAGTGGATTATCGAATTTATTACATGACGTTATCACACTCTCAGACGCGACGTCATATGATAAAGTTGCGTATACGTTTATAAGACTTCATTCCCATCCGTAAGAAAGAACCTGAAATGCCGTCGAAACAAAATTGCAGGTTCTTTTGTTTTCATGGCCTTTACACACAGTTCGTGTACCCTATCAGGGTGGCCAGACTAAAGTTGAGTGGCCCCCAATAACTTAAGCCTTGATGGTTAACGCTCAAACTCAGCCATATAAATTTGTTGGTTGTATTTACATTTTCATCTGTTATGACTTGTTCTTGTATGCCAAGAGAACAACTATCATCCGAATTTTTCTTGTATTTCTTGATTAGTTTCCGATAAAATCTCTCTATTTTCTTCTTCTTTTTGGCACATTTTAGTTTCATGTTCTCCATCCCATTCATCTTTGATGTGTCCTTTGTCGCCTTCGATGATATTATCTTTATTTCCTGTAAACAGAATATGTTGCTATTTTAGGTGAATGTATACGCAGACACACGAGATGTTTCTATAAACATTCCCGTGTGAAAGAAAGAGTGACAAACCATTATGAAAACACACCTATTCAAATATATTGGAAATCGTACCGCCCAAAACTGAAAATGGTCAGATAATTAATCCAGATATTGTTTACTTATCTCTGCACAAAATATAGATAGTTGGAATTCGATAGAATCGCCTCGGCCATGCGTTTCTAACGAGTAATCTTGATTTTCTTTCCACGCTACTTTTTCAGAGTGGAACACTATACAAGAACTAGAGGCCCAAGTGGGCCCGAATCGCTCACCTGGATGAGGCTGATCATAAATAACATTGAGTCTTGGTGGTCTTTTTGTCTATCCGATCACATTGCCTTCAGCTATTCTGAATCTACAAGTTTAAGTAATCTTGATGCTTCTGATTAAGTTTCTGAACAGCTCTGTTTCAGGAAGAGATGCTGTTGATGCTTGATGTGGTTTAAAGATTTTTCAAGATGGCCTATGTGGAAGCCATCTTAGATAACAGAACTTAATAATTTCAGCGATTCTGAATCTTCATGTTGCCCAAATTTATCTAATCAAGTTTCAGCTCCATTCGTCAGGAGGAGACGAAGGTTGAAGAATTTTAAGATGTTGGTGGCCATCTTGTAGCTTCTAGCAATTTCGTAATTCCATGTCGCCCCAATGCCTGCCATGAAGTTTCAGATTGATCTGACCTCTGGTTCGGAAGGAGATGTCTTTTGAATAATTTCAATATGGCCTCTGTGCGCAGCCATCTTGGATATAGGAACAGAACAATTTTAGATAAATATGAATCTCCATGTCCCCCAATGCCTCCCATTAAGTTTAAGCTCAATCTTACCCTTAGTTCGGGAAGAAATGTCAGGCTGGCCGCCATAGTGGCTATCTTGGATATCGGAACGGAACAATTGTAGCAAATATGAACCGCCATTTCGTTCCGATGCCTTACATAAAGTGTCAACTTGATCCAATCTCTAGTTTGGGAGCAGATGTCTTTTGAAGTATTTCAAGATGGCAGCCATTGAGGCCATCTTGGATATCGGAATGGAACAATTTGAGTTTAAGCAAATCTAAATACCCATGCCACCCTGATGCCTCCCATCACGTTTCAGCTCAATTGGACCTTTGATTTGGGAGGAGAGATCGTTTGAATAATTTTAAGATGGCCGCCATGGCGGCCAGCTTGGATATCGGAACGAGATGATTTTAGCAAATCTGAATCTCCATGTCAATCCAATGCCTCCAATCACGTTTCAGCTAAATTCGAACTTTGGTCTTGGAGTAGATGTGGTTTGAAAAATTTCAAGATGGCCGCCATGTTACATGTCTGCTTCTTTCCCTTTAGTGTCTCTGATGGGAGCTGTGGGTTAATTGTATCGATTCCTGATCATTGCCTTCACATCTATTTTACATGGCTATACCTTATTATCTAGTTTATGCTCTAAAATATAGATTGTGGGTACCAGTTAGAACCGCCTCGACGAGGCGGTTCTTACGAGTACCCGCAATCTATATTTCGAGCAGAAATCGGAAAAAATACACTTTTTCATCATTAAATGTTTTGGCGGTAAAGTTTATAATGTATTTTTATAGGCGTGTTTTCGTAATGCCAGTATACTGGCAAAAGGGAAAACCAAGAGACAGCAGGCAAAAAGCATAGGCCTAGATACATCATGTCCTGAACCCTAACTTAGTAAGCTCAGGTGAGTTAATGGTGTTACAATGTATGAATAAGTTAGAATCTCCGAGGGCAAGAAAGCGGATTGAGATCCCCGAGGGCACGACTAACATAAACAACCAGTGCTTCAGCTGAAGTGCACGACCCGCCGGATGATTTTAGCTTTATGAGTGTTACCATATATGGGTATGGCGGCCATTGTGGTCATGTGACCAGGACCTAAAACGGTTCCCCCAATAAATGCGCCTTATCGTAAGGAGCAAAAATATATCTTATATTTTAGTACTGAATTCTGAATCGTTTGCAGGATAAAATGCATTCTCACTTTTCCAATACAAAAGCCTATGTGTCAGAGTTTGACCTAGGCACAGAGAAGGTCAAGGTCAACCCAGGGTCACCATTTTAGCAACTTATGATGGGCCTACGTCCCAGATGCTATTTTTCAAGTTTCGTGGAAATCTGCTCAGTGGTTCTGGAGAAGACTATTTTTGAAGGGTTTTTACCATATATGGCTTGGTGGCCATTTTGGTCATGTGACCTGGACCCCATGAGCAAATTTTGGTTTCCCCTATCCCATAGAGGCTCCATATGAAATTTGACTTCAATCGGACCAACGGTTTCCGAGGAGAAGCAGTTCGAAAATTTTCACATTTTTCGCCTCGGCGAGGCTATACTAAATGGAATGTGATATTTCGCAAGTTCATTGGTTAGATCTCATTGATATCTATCAGTATGCCAAAAATTGTTTAAATATTCCAAGCGGTTAAGTCACTATCACCAATTTTCACAAACAGGTTACGGACGGAGAGACAGACAGACAGACCATATATGGCTTGGCGGCCATTTTGGTCATGTGACCTGGACCCCATGAGCAAATTTTGGTTTCCCCCATCCCATAGAGGCTCCATATGAAATTTGACTTTAATCGGCCCAACGGTTTCCGAGGAGAAGCAGTTCGAAAATGTTCACATTTTTCGCCTCGGCGAGGCTATACTAAATGGAATGTAATATTTCGCAAGTTCACATGTTAGATCTCATTGATATCTATCAGTGTGCCAAAAATTGTTTAAATATTCAAAACGGTTAAGTCACTATCACCAATTTTCACAAACGGGTTACGGACGGACAGACAGACTGACAGACTGACAGAATGACCGATTGACCGAATGACAGAATGACACGGTGATTTTAGGGCACTCTTAGAAATCAACCGACTTCAGTCGGTCGCTTTTTCTGCGGGTCGTGCAATGGTTGCATCCGAGATCAGATCAGGAGCATGCTTTCGCGCCGAGGTACAGATTCGTGCCCGGACAGCAACAGAAGCTGCATGTTCAACCTGTTTCGGTAGAAATCAGCTGATATTCACAAAATAATTCATTTCCAGTCAAAATAAATGTCGGTATGAAAAACAAAAGTTGACGCGATCGGAACGCAAAACTCCGCGAGCATTATTGTATTTGTTTATGTCGTTCCGCAAACATGAAGGGGTACTAGTCAATAAAAAACACGATAATACGAATTAAATATATGGCAAAAACAGGCAAAAAAGAACGGATAAGTTTTCGAGATAAAGCAAAGAGTTTTCAAACACATCCAATTTTTCCACTTGTCCCGAAGGTTTTGGTCTTTTTCCCACATCACGTGAACAAGTCCGTGAAATGAAGACCCCCTATACCCCACTTTATATAGAAAAAAACTAGGGTTTACGTGGCAATACTTTTTCTGTCTTAGTTTTCCTCAAAAACATAGGTTGTGGGTACTCGTTACAACCGCCTCAATACTGCGGTTCTAACTAGCACCCACAACCTATGTTTGCAGTATTTATGAGAAAAATGTTACGGATTTTCATCAGAAAAGTAGTCAGTTTGGAGATGTGAAAAATGCACTATATCGCACGGGTGGGTTGTCGTAATGGGTTTTCAAAGTAAAAACCGCAAACACATCCAATTCTTTCACTTGTCCCGAAGGTTATGGCCTTTTCCACAAGTAACTTTGCTTCAGCTGCATCGAGAACACCTGGCAGATTTTTCCGCCATTTTGCAAAGGAGACAATTTTTGGGACTCACTGTTCCATTTTCTATAAGCCCTTTCCCGCTGAAAAATGGTTCTAGTCCTTAAGGAAAGAATTTGCTCCTCAGGAGTGTATTCCTGGCGAAAAATCCCGGTTGATACATGTACTCGGCGAAAAATCACCTGACTTTCCGTTGCAGAACATGGCGCCTTACATGTGACCCGATTGCTCCCGCAAATCAGGATTGCAAAAATACAGTGAAATTCCGCTATTTAGATCACCCAAATTATGGATCACACTCCATATTTTTATTCCTTGCTTCCAAGGGATAACCCTTTCATAGAACATATTTAAAGCAGCCGTGTTTGAGGTTTGTTTGCTCGTTTGTTTGAATTGAGGTTCAACGCCCCCGTCATCACTGTAAAGGTCATTTTGGAGACGTTGCTTCCAATTTTGTGGGACTTTTACCCGACCCTGAGATGAAATGTAGGTAGGCTTAGATCCTCTAAGTGGTTTACCAGTACTGCGGATCGGTTTCCGCTCTGCGTGGAAGCATCATGCAGCCCATCTATTTCTTCAAGCTCCGATGGGCGGGGGTTCGGCGTGTTTCGGTGATATATAGATACAAATCATCACGAAAACACGCTTATATTACGAAAACACGCCTAAAAAAATTCATTGAAAATGTTACCGCCTAAAAAGCGAAAATTTTAAGATGAAAAATTGCGATATTTTACTTATTTCTGCTCAAAATATAGATTGTGAGTACTCGTTAGAACCGCCATGTCGAGGCGGTTCTTCGTGTACCAAAATCTATACTTTGGAGCAGAAATGAGAAAAAATAAGGTTTACCCCTGTAAACCACAGTTTTACTATACAAAAGTGGGGTTCGAGGGGGTCAAATTTATAAAGGCGTGTTTTCGTGATGATTATTCTAATTCCCTTACATGTAAAACTGGTGTTTACAGGAGTAACCCTTACTTTTCTTATTCCTGCTATAAACTGAAGATTGTAGGTACTCGTTAGAACCTCGATGAGGCTTTTATTATAACGAATATCCATTATCTATATTTTGAGCAGAAAATAAGACAAATTAAACAATTTTTCATCTTACAATCGTCGTTTATTCGGTGTTTCAATTTACAATGTATTTATATGGCATTTGCTTGTATATCTGGTTCATTTTGAAATCAGGCTGACCTTTATGCAAAGAATAAATTTGTCAGTGTCATCGGTTTTCGTAAACGTCTCGTGAATTTTCGGCATCTCGTGAATGGCGACCCGTTTACCGACCTCTATGTATTGGATAACAACATCGACCTTTTCGGAAGACGGCGAAGATAAATGCAGTAAAATTTATTTATTAAGACCACGTCTTTAAGATCACTTTTGAACAGCCCCAAAGGTGGTCTCTGACCAGAGGACACTGTATGCAGAAACCACAAAGAAAGAAAATATGCAACCTACGAGGGTAGGCTGAAAAGTTCTGAGCCTGACCAAGATCCAATGGTTTGTCCATGCTAGAAGTGCCTTATTTTTCAACATAGTCTCCCTTCCTGTACACACACTTCCTCCATCGATGCTGGAGTCTGACCGATAATGCTGCCCAGCCAAGTGCTTTTTCATGTTTGGAAACAGGAAATAATCTGATGGAGCTAGATCAGATGAACACGGAGGGTGACCGACAAGTGTGAAGCCACAGTCATGCACAGCAGCCATTGCGACAACCGATTTATGAGCAGGTACATTGTCCTTTTGTCAATTTTCCGGGTCGTTTAGCCTTAATTGCTTTTCGCAATTGTTTGAGCAGATCTGTATAATACTCCCCATTAATTGTTCTGCCCTTTTGAAGGTAATCTATGAATATTATACCCTTGGCATCCCAGAACACTGTTGCCATCACCTTCCCTGCAGAATAGACCACCTTTGCCTTCTTTGGAGGGGATGAGCCAGGGTGCTTCCATTGCATGGATTGTCTTTCGGTCTCTGGCTCAAAGTGATGAACCCAAAACTCATCCTGAGTGACAAAACGGTCAAGAAAACTATCTTGGACTGCTTCAAAAATAGCCAAGTTGGCTTGTGACAGGTTCAGTCTGGTCAACTTTTGGTCAGGCGTCAAAAGCCGTGGCACCTGTCTGGCGGAAACCTTCGACATTCCTAATTCACTGTGTAGAATGTTCTCTGCTCATTCACGGGAGATGTCAACGGTGTTAGCTAACTGATTCACAGTTAAACGCCTGTCATCCATCACGGCCCTGTGCACTTGGCTGATGGTTTTCTCAGTTGTTGCCATTGTGGGTCGTCCACACCGGTCATCATCTTCAAGGCTGTCTTTGCCCATCTTAAAATTTGCTGACCACCTTTTCAAGGTTGCATACGAAGGAGCATCATCCCATAATGTAGCAACCATATCGGCATGAATGTCCTTAGGAGGTAACCCCTTTTTATGGAGGTACTTGATGACACCACGATGCCATATTTTGTCCATTTTCTCAAAAACGTGCTAGTATCAATTTTCAAAGTCTAGAATTTCTACGTTATTGCAGGTAAACTTGAACTTGTTTGAGTCAAATCAAATAATAAAGGTTTGGATTTAATGAATACAAAATTTCATGGCTCTTCGATGCCTGCTTCTTGGTCAGGCTCAGAACTTTTCAGCCTACCCTCGTACTGCATTTGTAAATAAGCTTTTTAAAGCAGATTTAGTCTTAATTTTAGGTGGTCTTAATAGCCGAATTTTCCTGTATATATATTTAGTCGGGTGTGAAATTATGTTAATAGAGTCTTAATGTCAAATGGTTCGAACAATATTCGTTATAAAACTTACCGTCGGTAAAACTTCGACCTTCCAGCTTCCAAGTTTGGTCTGTGTGGCAAGCGGTAATTCGTACACCCAGACTGGTGACGCAGCAACGTTAGTCGCTTCATCAATCTTGTTACCCGCCGGATCCTGTTATTAAAATAATCAGTTTACATAATCGTATAATCACTAGAATCAACGTGCATTCAGCACGGAAACACGCCTATAACCCCCTTATCCCATTTAGTACCAGAAACCCCAAATCGGGTACCCTGGCAAACAGTGCAGGCCCGATCAGACGCCGCAAAAGGCGGCGTCTGATCAGGGCCTCCACTGTTTGCTAAAAGTTCAGTCATATTCCAAATAAATATTGATGAAAACCGCCCATAGGGGCTTGAAGAAATATATGGGCTGCATGATGCTTCCACGCAGAGCTAAATCCGGCCCCCACACTAGTACTGGTAAACCGCTTAGAGGGTCTAAGCCTGTCCAGGAACCGCGGTGCGAGGCGGACCGTCCATGCTAATAAACCCTGTTGGTTTCATTGGGCGACAGGGCTTGAGATGTCATTTCATCTCAATGTCGGGTAAAAGTCCCACAAAATTGGAAGCAACGTCTCCAAAATGACCTTTACAGTGTTGACGGGGACGTTAAACCTCAAATCAAACAAACAAATGAAAACACAACCTGACATCCCTAAATTTTGAAATGAACTGGAGATCATAGGTGAGTTCATTAGTTTTTTCTTATTTCTCCTTAAAACCAAGATTGTGGGTAATCGTTAGAACCGCCTCGACGAAGCGGTTCTAAAGAGTACCCACTGTCTTTCCTTTGTCGAGGCCGTTCTAAAGCGTACCCAAATCTATGTATTGCGCCGAAATACATGTATGAGTGAGTGTTTAAGTTTTACGTCCTATCAACAGCTAAGGACATGCGGAGACGGGCCCTCGGTTGAAAGACTCATCCGAAAGTCTGGAGAAGCCCGGGGTCGATCCTGCTATCCCTGGTTTTCAAGGCGAGTAGCAGCTAATATATGAAAAAAATATCAGAAGTTTTTTGTCTGAAAAATTTCTGTTCCTGATGGTAACATTCTCAAAGTATTTAAACAGGCGTGTTTTGGTAATGTACAGACAAACATTAGTGGCTCTAACGCCTTTTGGAACACGATTTCAAATGTGTTCGTTCGAGACAGTGACGGTTATTTATAAGCCAGAGAATAGCTTTACAGGGATAATATTTGAATCAGCTATAAAATGTATGCTGTGTGCATTCATTAGAGTCGCATCAACATAGGTTGTGTGCTAGGGCTGGCTAATCGGAGCAGAAAAGATAATCGATTACCAGTTCTGTCATTGTGTTCGATAATCGATTAGTAATCACCGAAGAGTTGGTCATAATTTTACCTTTCTTGCTTTCTGTCTGAGCATGACTCCTACCATATGTTTTACTTTACCATATGTTTTTGAATAGACATGCCTGAGCAAACAGTGCAGACCCTGATGAGACCCCACAATTCGCACAACTTTATGTAATAAATTGTACTTACTTATTTATCGATTACAAGCAAATCATTAATGATAATACAGTGACATTCTCAAAGCCCCCGCCCATAGGGGCTTGAAGAAATATATGGGCTGCATGATGCTTCCACGCAGAGCTGAATCCGGCCCGCACACTAGTACTGGTAAACCGCTTAGAGGATCTAAGCCTGTCCAGGAACCGCAGTGCGAGGCGGACCGTCCATGCTAATAAACCCTATTGGTTTCATTGGGCGACAGGGCTTGAGATGTCATTTCATCTCAATGTCGGGTAAAAGTCCCACAAAATTGGAAGCAACGTCTCCAAAATGACCTTTACAGTGTTGACGGGGACGTTAAACCTCAAATCAAACAAACAAAACAGTGACATTCTGCTATTAAGACCACCAAAAATTGAGGCAAATTCTGGTTTAAAAAGCTTATTTAGAAGGTTACAGTTATTTTAGCTTTGTGCTTGCTTACAGCAGTGTCTTCTGGTCAGGGACCACCCTTGGGACTGTTCAAAAGTGGTCTTAAAGACCATTTTTGAACAGTCCCAAAGGTGGTCTTAATATAGGAATTTTACTGTAATTTTTTTAGGATTGATCGATCGATTAATGGATTCTCAAATTAATCGTGCCAGCCTTATTGTGCGCACTCACTAGCACAGACCCGTTAAGAGAAGACCATCACGTGGACAAGTCCGTGTAATGAAAACCCCCATAACCCAATTTATACTGAGAAAAAAACTGGGTTAAATAGGGGTATACTTTTTTCACTTATTTCTGCTCTTAGACATAGGCTGCGGGTACTCGTTAGAACCGCCTCACTGAGGCGATTCGCAGTAGCACTCGCTCACTATTTTGTACAGAATATCACGGATTTCCATCAGAAAAGTAGACACTTTGAATATGTGAAAAAATGTACTTTGTCGCAGGGGTGTGTTATTGCAATGCGTCGTGGTACATGTACATGTATAGTGGTTGTGCTACTCGCCTCATAAATCTGGGGTCGTGGGTTCGATCCCTGGCATCTCTAAACTTTTGAATGAGTCTCTAAATTGTGACCCAGTCTCTGTATGACCTTAGCTTTTGGTGGGACGTGAAATTCATGCACGCTAGCCTCATTAAGGCGAATCTAATGAGTACACACAAAATACCTTATCAGGATAATATCAGAAAAAAATCTTTTAATTGTCTTAAATGTATTGTAAATATCTGTAAAAGAATTCCATAGGGGTTTTAAGGGGAATGGGAACACCTTCACTCCTGCAAAAAAGTATTTTTGTCCCCCATGCCAATAGGGGTCAACTCTTAAAGGAAAGAATCATTGCTCCTGAGGTGGCTCATTCCCTACGTAAATGGGGTCTACGCTTAAAGGAAAGAACTACTGCAAAAAGTACTTTTATCTCCCATGTCAATATGGGTCGACACTTAAAGGAAAGAATTTGCTCCTGATGAGGCTCAGTCCCTACGGAAATGGGGGCTACGCTTAAAGGAAAGAACTCCTGCAAAAAAGTAGTTTTGTCTCCCATATCAATAGGGGTCAACTCTTAAAGGAAAGAATTTGCTCCTGAGTAAGCTCAGTCTCTACGGAAATGGGGGTTACGCTTAAAGGAAAGAACGCCTGCAAAAAAAGTAGTTCTGTATCCCATGTCAATTGGGGTCAACTCTTAAAGGAATAAATTTTCTCCTGAGGAGAATTTGATCCTCAGGAGCAAATTCTTCCCTTTAAGCGTAGACCCCTTTTCCGTAGGGTACTGAGCCTATAAAAATGACAGGAAGTGCAAAAAGTAGTCCCCCTTTGAACAAATAGACAAATCCGCCAGGTGATCCCATTCCCCTTAGGAAAGAGTTCGAATTAGCCATGGTAAATGAGTTATCCGTGTTCGATTTATTGAAGTATCACTGCACATGTGATTGCCCATAAAAACAGGTACAGAGGACCCGCGTTATAACCACATTCGTTATAACGGCAAAACGCGTTATAACGACAATGGAATGAATTCAATTCAATGGAATGAATTCTTAGCTCAAGGTTTAACCTCGATTCCGAGCGGCTTGGGCTTCCCTCGGTTCGGAAATGCCCCAAAAGAATCCATAGTCATGAAAGATTCTTGTAATTTAATACTCCAAGAAACATGTGTTATAGACATTTGTTAGAATCGCCTCGATGAGGCGATTCTAACAAATGTCTATAACATTTGTTTCTTGAAGTAATTATGTGGAAAATACCCTTTGTAACCTATTATTATCCTAACTTTGGTTCTTTATAACGGCAAATTCATTATAACGACACAATAATAGGGAAGAAATACTGTCGTTATAATGGGGGTCCTCTGTTGTTTGTTTGTTTGTTTGTTTGTTTGTTTGTTTGTTTGTATTGAAGTTTAACGGCCCATACAACACTATTTAGGTCACTTTTGAGCCGGTCAGTTTACCTATCCACACATTTCCTGGGCAAGCTTAAACTTAAGCAGTTAACTAGTACAGTGTGCATTCTTTCGCTAGAAACTGACAACTGCCCTTCTTGAATCAGCAGAATGACCATAGAAAAGATTTCATGATCAATCTCCGCGAAAGAATGTTGTGGACCACCCCTTGTATCGAACCCGCGCCTTCCTGATCACAAGTTAGCCGCCCATCGGACTGAGCTACCGAGGCCGGCATAACACCGTGTGTACAGGGAAATTTTCTTGTAATATTTGTAATAGTTTTCTTATCAATGCTCTAAACATAGGTTTCGGGTGCTTGTTGGAACCGTCTCAATGAGGCGGCTCTAACGAGTACCTACAACTTATATCTTGGAGCAGAATTCAGACAAATAATATACACCCCTGACAACCCCAGTTTACGCTTTATAAAGAGTTCGGTATATCCTAAAAATAATTTACAGTCTCTTTTTGTGAACAGTTGATTAGCTAAACGTCATTACTTAATGTTTGACAAAAATTACGTCACGCATGGTTTCACGTTATTCCAACGTTGGTGACGTCATTTTTTTGCATTTACGCAACGCAAATAATGACAAGCTTAGCAACTGTGGACATTTTTTTTAAATGCAAATTTCAAGTGAATCATTTGATAAATCCGAATTCAGAGCTCTTCTCCAGGTGCAAACCCACAGTTTACACCCAATATTATACCCAGTTAACACGCTGAACATCTCTAAATCGACGCAAAATAGCCCTGAAAAAAAATGCCCTATGTGTTGATTGCTGGCACTTTATAATTACAAAATTACAATTTAAAGTGTGAAAGAAACAAAAATATGTTGTTTTATTCAGTGTAAGATCAAGTTTTATTTCACTCATGAACACCAAAACAAGTATTTACACTCGTAGCTTCGCCACTCGTGAAAACACTTCTTCGGTGTTCGTACAGTGTAATAAAAATCGATCTTACACTGACATTACGAAAACACGCCTATACAAATACATTGTAATCTTTATCGCCGAAAAAATGAAAATTTGAGGTGAGAAATTGTGATATTTTTTCTTATTTCTGCTCACAATATAGATTGTGGGCAATCGTTAGAACCGCCCCATCGAGGTGGTTCTAACGAGTACCCACAATCTATATTTCAGAGCAGGAATAAGAAAAATAAGGTTTACCCCTGTAAACTCCAGTTTTACTATATAAAAGTGGGGTTCAAGGGGGTCAAAATTATGTAGGCGTGTTTTCGTGATGAAAAATCAAATATCCTCTATATATTAGAAGACTAATCTTTACTACATGACGTCGCGTCTGAGAGTGTAATAACGCAATGTAATAAATTCGATAATCCACTAGTGGATTAAATATGCAAATTAGTTAGATACGCTCCGTAACGTTACATGTACGACGTCCTTAGCAATGTCGCGTTTACTAATGGCGGAATATTGACATTTTTGTAAAACAATCGTAAATAAAATGCGTTTTAAATGCCATATGATAAATAGAATCTTGCATTCGTGCTCATGTATTATTGAATTTATTAAACTCGTTGAAGAAAAGAGATAAAATGCTCGGCAAAGCCTCGCATTTTATCCCTTTTCCTCAACTCGTCTAATAAATAATTATTCAATAATACAAGATCCTCTATATACTACATGTAGACAGGTACTTACATAAATGTTAACATCCATCTTCATATTAACCTGGTCCAAGGTCGGAGAAATCGCAAAGACTCTAATCATAACTGTGAAAAAAAGAAATAAATAAGTAAAAAATAACTCTTACCAGGATGCTTACACACACTTCGGGGATGGCGTTGGGATGGGGTTATGGCGGATGAGGTGGCGAGGGGTAAAGCCCTTCAGGGTCGATACATGTAACATGTTTAAAAATGATATCTCCCTTATATCGACGGGGTCTGCCCTAAAAGGAAGGACTTTTCTTGCACACCAGACAAGGAAATCCGTGATTTAACCTTGGGATAGAAATCTATGTTCTGTCCCTGGTGTTCCGACCCAGGTAACTAACATAAATGCGCTTCAGTTTTATTCAACTGCCGGAACAACTTCCGCACTACTTTTATTTTGTAAAAAATATACATGTGCGAGCTGTCAAAACTGACCGGAGGTGTTGTGCAAGAAAAAGAATCCAATATGGGGTTCTGTTGTAGATGGGCGTTTCCAACCCTCCAGATGACCGTGCTGAGCGGAACCTCGGCGTAACCTCGGTTCCGCTCAGTACGGTCATCCCTCGGGTTGGAAACGCTCATCTACAACAGAACCCCAAATCAGATTCTTATATTCTCCCTGTAGCAGATGCTTGTAGTGTCGGCTCATAATATTAATTATCACATTACGTCGTTGATGTTTTTTGTTTGTATTAAAGTTTAACAGCCCAGTTAAGACTATTTAGGTATTTTTTGAGCCGATCTGTTCACCTATCCACAATTTCCTGGGCAGGCTTATACGTAAGCGGTTAACCAGTACAGTGTCCATGCTTTCACCATAAACTCATTACAAAAACAAGACTATACAAATACATTGTAAACTTAATCGCCGAAGAAAAGCAATTTATTTTGAAAACTGCGGCGTCTCATCAGGGTCTGCTCTGTTTGCCACTGATCCAGCTATTTTAGGCACAACTTTGGGTAGTCAATTGCACGTATCAAATAATCGATTACAAGCAAATCAGTACTGATAATCATTGTTGTGGAATTACTCGATCGATTAATCGATTATCAAATTTATCGTGCCAGTCTTACATATGGACGTGTCTCTTCCCAAAGCTATATGATGTATCCACTCCCCTGCTATGCCTGACCAGGTTCAAATGAACCAATTTATGTCTGTGTTGCATGGGATTTTATGAACAACCACTCATTTAGTACATATACTACAACTCATATAGCCGGTCCCCGCCCGTCGGGGCTTGAAGAAATAGATGTTCTGCATGATGGTTTCACGCAGAGCTGACTGACTGCAAACGAGTACTGGTAAACCTGCCCCGGCAAGGCGGTGTGAATCGGAACGTCCATGCTTATAAATCCTATTTGTTTCATTGGGCGACAGGGCTTGAGATCTGATTTCATCAATGTCGGGTAAAAGTCCGAAAAAAATGGAAGCAACGCCTCCAAAATGACCTATACACTGTTGACGGGGGCGTTAAACCTCAAACAAACGAACAAACAAACAAACCACTTATTTAGTACAGGTGATCCTTCCTCCCTTCATATAAACCCTTTTCGTATGTTTGGGCTGCAGGGCTTAAGATGTCATCATTCCATCTCAATGTCGGGTACAAGTACCAAAAATTGGAAGTTACATCTCCAAAATTACCGAAATGTGTTGACGGGGACGTGAAACCTGAATTCAAACAAAACGGCTACCCCCACAAAACGGCTACCCCCTCCTCAAAACACACACATGCACGCACACACGCACGCAGGCACCCGCACATCACTGTTGGCACCGCATACACAAACACGATTATCCTAGCACTAGCACGTTTGGCACGGTAAAACATTCGATTGTCCTTACTTATGCACGATTTCACCAGCACACAGACGAATACTCACCTGTGTCCCCGGGTGTATAGATCGCCTTGTCACTTTGTACCAATACATGAATTGATTTACGTCGTACGTTTACATACGTTTCATTTTCGAACTTCACGCCGCAAGTCCCGTCTACCTTAAGAATATATGACCAGCCCGGGAGGTTACCAGGCACCTGTAGATTATAACAATATAAGTAATTTGGAAACATGCTTTACCTTTATTGCGGAGCCCCCGTCCATCGGGGCCTGGAGAAATAGATGGGCTGCATTATGCTTCCACGGAGAGCTGAAACCGACCCACACACGAGTACTGATAAACCGCTTAGAGGATCTAAGCCTGCCCAGGCAAAGCGGTGCGAGTCGTACCAGACCGTCCATGCTTATAAACCCTATTGGTTTGATTGGTCGACAGGGCTTGAGATGTAATTTCATCTCAATATCGGGTAAAAGTCTCTCACAACTGGAAGCAACGTCTCCAAAATGACCTATACTGTGTTGATGACGGGGACGTTAAACCTCAAATCAAACAAAACAAAATCTTTGTTGCGGTATTTCTTTTCTTCCGAGCATAATGTAAAGCGAGGTGTCTAGGGCCGAGTGTCCATGGGTCGAGATGGCAGTTGCAACGGGGTGTCTGCAATATGATTCAAAGCACTGAAGTCCTTTTTTTCAGAACCTTTTCGTCTTCCATTAGGAGATAGAAAACGGGTAAACCATTAAGATAAAACGATCCGTGTTATTTTGTAATGCTTACTAAGACTCCAAACATAGTTTGTGGGTTCATGTTAGAACTGCCTCAATGCGGCAGTTCGAACGAGTACCACCCTTAAGTTTTGTTATGTATAGGGACAGAAATATGACAGTTCAAAAGTAACAATGTCGTTAGTTAACGTATCGTTAAAACTTTGACCATTTAATATGACAAATATGCAAAAAATAACAAATTCGTAGACATTGTAGATACTATAACAGTTAACAGTATGATCACTAACGACCTAGTGAGGTTAACCAGGCTGTGAACAGTTGTATGGGGCGCCGTTTTACTATTTAATCCGTATTTATAGATATCCATAAATCGAATTATGGATAGCCATAATTCGATTTATGGATATCCATAAATCAGCCGAATAATGGATATCCATAATTCGAATTATGAATATCCATAAATAATTATGGATATCTATAAATACGGATTAAATAGTAAAACGGCACCACATACAACTGGGCCCTGATGTATGTCACTGTAGACCCCAGTTTTCTCCACCTAATGCGAGGTTTATGCTGTTCACATCACATGACTTTTTGACTCGACGCAACTGTTTTACGCCAACTCCTCGACGTGATAATGGTCTGTTAGTATTGTAATATTGGTCTTATCATTACAGAAACACACCAATACAAATGTATTGAAAGTTTCATCACCAAAGTAAACGAAAAGTTCCAGTATAAAACTTAGAAGCCTCCGTGATGTAGTGGTTACGCTACTCGCCTTGTAAACCAGGGGTCGCAGGATCGATCCCGGGCTTCTTCAGACTTTCGGATGAGTCTTTAAACCGAGGTCCCGTCTCCGTAACCCAAACACTCACTCACTCAGTATAAAACTTTGACAGTTTTCATATTTTTTACTCCAAAAAAGGTTGCGTGTTTTCGTTAGAACCGCCTTATTGTGGTGGTTCTAACGAGTACCCACAACCTATGTCTTGGTTCAAAAATAAGAAAAATACTGTATACCCCTATTTTTATTTTGTGTGTGTGTCTTGTCGGTGGGGGTGAGCTGGACGGGGTTTGTAGGGCTCTTTTAAGCATATTTCGTGCCGATCGCTTATAAGAGTCGGACGAAAAACCGGAATAACCGTGAAAAGACCACCTGACCATCCGTTGCATAACTTGGCGTTTCACAAGTGACCCGAGCTAGGCTGTATCCCACAGCTGTGAAGGACCTAATGAATCAGGGACAGCGCTCTTACCACAAGACAACGGAGGCCCGTCATAAAGAGAATAACTGAACAAAATGCAATGTACATACCGGTAGCTTGAGAACTAGGTCTGGGTTACCTGAAAAGCAAAATGCGACACAAAATGAATGAAAAAATAAATCTGTCCTGTGTCGTATTTAACACGCAAAACATCATCAACAACAACAAAAAATTGGCCCCGCCCATCGGGCCTTGAAGAAATAGATGGGCTACATGTTGCTTTCACGCAGAGCTGAAACCGACCCGCACACGAGTACTGGTAAACCGCTTAGAGGATCTAAGCCTACCCAGGCAAAGCGGTGCGAGTCGGTCCGGGTCCATCCATGCTTATAAACGCTATTGGTTTCATTGGGCGACAGGGCTTGAGATGTCATTTCATCTCAATGTCGGGTAAAAGTCCCACGAAACTGTAAGCAACGTCTCCAAAATGACCTATACATTGTTGACGGGGACGTTAAACCTCAAATCAAACAAACAAACAACAACAACAAAAGGCCATGTAGAAACCTCCTAGAAAAAGTTGAGAAAACCTTGTCCACAGTTACTATTTCAAGCTATCCGTATGTCAGATATAATATCATTATTACTCTACACCTTAGTTTAATTGATATACTGTATATTTAAATTAAATTAAGAGCTATTTGCGTGTTTTTTTTTTTTTGTTTTTTTTTTTTTATTTTATTTTATTTTATTTATTTTTTTTTTGTTGCTGTTTTTTGGTTGTTGTTGTTTTTTTTGTTTTTTTTGGTTTTGTTTTTTTTGTTTTGTTGTGTATATTCTTTTCTTCCTGATTCCCTTTCTCAACCCACTGATTTTTTTTGTTTACTCTTAGTCCATTAGGAAAACATGTCCGTATGGAATAATGGCGTCCAACATGGTGTCAGAAGTGACAAATTTTAGGTAAAAATGACAACGTCTTTCTTATTTCTGTTTTCAACATACATTGTTGGTGCTCGTTAGAACCGCATCAATGAGGCGGTTCTAACGAGTACCCACAATCTATGTTTTGAGCAAAAATAAGGCAGAGTATATATACCCCCGTAAACCCAACTTTTCTCTATTTAAACGGACTTGTTATCGCGATGCATATTGCGAAAGAAGGATCTGAAAATGAGTCGGTGAATATAAAAAAATGGTAAATGTTTTTTTCTTTTTTTTTTTACAAGAAACGGGATTATGGATTAACACAGATCCTTCTAGATCACATTATTTTTAGCATATGAGCAAATTTTTGGAAACTTCACCGAGTCCTTATAAGGAAAACGCTTTCCTTCAGTTCAGTTTGGACGTTTCACAAATACATTGCCACTTTATCGCCGAAAAATATGAAAATTTTATCGGAAACCCCAGTTTTACTATATAAAAGTGGGGTTAGAGGGGATCAAAATTATATAGACGTGTTTTCCTGATTAATAAATTGCATTCTAAATTCTATGTTGGATTACTTAAGGAATATTATTCATTTTGGACTTAATACACATACTGTCTATACAGTGTTGACGGGGACGTCAAACCTCAAATCAAACAAACAAACGCATACAGGGAGATTTTAAAGACATTTAAAATCAAAGCAAAGTACAGTTACATGCACGTTCATTGAGACATTGAGATGAAATGTCATCTCAAGCACTGCCGCCCAGTGAAACCAGATAGGGTTTATGAGCATGGAGGTTCGACTTGCACACTTAATAGTTTGTTAAAATTGGAGATTTAACGTCCCCCTTTACACTATATACACCCGCGGACACAAAAGCGTTCAAACTTTGATGAGCTTCATTTCATTTTGACTTGAAACATCATTCAATATATCCTAACATCCTATATATCAGTCAACTGCCAGACAGAACACAAGGTGGTGTACATTTCATTGCTGACTCCGGCACTGTCCAATCAAAATACATCTCAAATGCCAATCAGAATGTGTTGGCCAAAATGAGACCAATCAATTGCTTGATCTGGTTTTAGAATTCTTTGATGAATGACATTTGCTTGTCAAACTGACTTGATGCAAAGAAATTTATTGAAAGTTATGAGTTTGAACGCTTTTGTGTCCACAGGTGTAGGTTATTTTGGAGATGTTGCTTCCAATTGTGGGGCTTTTACCAGACATTGAAATGAAGTGACCTCTCATCCCTTTTATAAAGCAAGGCTTACAGAGATAGGTTGCAAAATTGATTATTAAACTGAAAAACAAATCAAACATACAAAAGTATCCTAATCAGCATATCATTGTAACATCAGAAGCGAATATGCATAAAACTTATACATTTTTCCTGATACCTTTTTCCTACCTAAAACTTATACTTTTTTTGCCGATACTTTTATCCTGATACTTTCTTTCCGATTACCGTTTATTACAGCTCAAACATTTCAACAGTAAATTGTGATATTATTTTAAAGACTTGTTTGACGCCTGGCATGTTAGAGTATCAACCGAATCTAAAAGAAGCCTATTCTTTTCACTGAAATGATTTTTCTGATGAAAATGTGTGATATTTGTCTTATACTCCAAAAAGGTTGAGTGTGCCGTTAGAGAATTGGTTATGGATATCCGTTAGAACTGCCTAAATGACGTGGTTCTAACGTGTCCCACAGCCTATGTTTTTGAGCAACAATAAGAAAGGGCGGCAGGGAGTGAGATACCCTTTCATCTCAATGTCGGGTAAAAGTCCCACAAAAATGGAAGCAACGTCTCCAAAATGACCTTTACAGTGTTGACGGGGACGAAAAAGCTAAAATCAACCAACCAACCAACAATAAGAAAAAATGCATAGCCCAGTAAAACCCAGCTGCCTTTATATAAAGTGGGTTTAGAGAAGTGTTCATTGCCATTACGAAAACACGCCTATACAAATACATTGTAAATTTTAACGCCGAAGAAACAACACTTTTTAGATGAAAAACTGTGATATGTTTCTTATTTCAACTCAAAATATAGGTTGTGGGTACACGTTAGAACCGCCTCATCGAGGCGGTTCTAACGAATACCTACAATCTATATTTTAGAGCAGAAACTAGTAAGAAAAATAAGGTTTACCCCTGTAAACCCCAGTTTGACTATAACTGAGCCAGCGCATGACAAAACCTACAATAAGACATGTGCGCCCAACGAAGGCTCAGATCAGCCTGCGCATCCGCGCAGTCTGATCAGAGTCTTCGTTGTGCGTTCTAAGGATAGTTAAGGGCCCAATGCTCCTCCATGCAGCAAGAGAAGTCTTTGCTTAGACTATATGGATGCGCAGGCTGATCTGAGTCTTCGATTGGAGCACATGTCTTATTGAAGGTTTTGTCGTGCGCTGTCTCATATATAAGTGGGGTTCAAGGGAGTAGGCATTTTATACATGATAGCCGTGTTTTCGAGATGAATTACGTGTTAATAGGATGGAAGTGCACTTGAGCTTGTGGACAAAGAAAGAAAACATTAGGAAAAAATGTCCGAAAGAAATAATGGCGTCCAACATGGTGTCAGAAAATGATACATATTAGGTAAAAATGATAACACCATTACTATTTCTGCTATCAACATAGATTGTGGGTGCTCGTTAGAACCGCCTCAATGAGGCGGTTCTAACGAGTAGCCACATTCTATGTTTTTGAGCAAAAAATAATGCAAACAACGTAAACCCCACTTTTCTCTATATAAAGTGGGGTTTTGGGGGTCTTCCTTTCACGGACTTGTTATCATGATGGAAAGAAAGAAAAAAAAGAAAGAAAGAAAGAAAGAAAGAAAGAAATGCTTACTTTGGGTTGCGTGGCCTTGTACTTCTGACACCATATTACGTTCCTTTGTTGTATCAAGCAGCTGCGCCTTCACATTGACTGCTCCTGGCAGTGGATCGGCCAGTATATTTACCGTGATAGCGAGATCCTCATCGGGGATGACATTCCTCGGTGTAACGACCAAGTAAGTCCTGAAAGTAAGCAAAACGTAAACAAAATAAAGAAACTTCATATAGAAACAAACAAGTGCACAAGCAAGAAAAAACATAATAATAACAATAATAATAATAATGGGTCGATTGTCGGTGTGTGTAAGTTAGGCAAACAGTCCTGAACTGAGAGCTGAAGTGTTCGTTTAACCGTTGAATTTAAGTATTTTAAGCAAGCGGTGTAGCCCTGATCGGACACGCGTTATGTGGCGTCTGATTAGGTATCCACGGTTTGCCAGTGCCCACGTGATTGAGCTTAATCCAGAATTTACTCTGACGTCAAAGAGAGGCAACTATCGATACTATAAACACCCTGTACCTGTATTTTGTACAGGGTCAGCGACATTGAGTAAAAAAACACAATCTGGAAGCTTATGTACTTAGTAACTTTGGGTCGATTGAAAAGCCAACGCCCCGTACACCAGCTCAGCCAAGATTTTACCTTCTACACAGCCCACTGACTAGCACATGGCGGAGACTAGCACTGCTACAAATAACCGGTACCTGTGTTTTGAGTGAGTGAGTGTTTGAGTTTTACGCCCCACCAACAGCTATGGTCATACGGAGACGGGACCTCGGTTTAAAGACTCATCCGAAAGTCTGGAGAAGCCCGGGATCGATCCTGCGACCCCTGATTTTCAAGGCGAGTAGCGTAACCACTACACCACGGAGGCTTCTACCTGTGTTTTGAACATGGTCAGTCACGTGGACAACAGCAAGCGAAAAGTGCTCTGCTTTTATACGTAGACTGTGGGTAATCGTTCAAAGGATTCATAATAATATTAACAAGAGGGTCCAATGGCCCTATATCGCTCACCTGTTTGGACCCCAGGTGCATGATTGGCAGGAATTATGTAGGTGACCACTTGCCGTCGCTACATGCCAAATATCTAAGCTCTGGGCCCTGTGGTTTCAAATAAGAAGATTTTTTAATCTTTTTTCCATTATAAGTCTATGGGAGCTAAGGGGCCCCGGGGCGTGGCCCATTTGGACCCCACGGGCATGATTGGCAGGATTTATGTAGATATGTCAACACTTGCCATTGCTACATGCTAAATATCTAAGCTCTGGGCCCTGTGGTTTCAGAGAAGAAGATTTTTGAAGCTTTTTTTTTCCATTATGTGTCTATAGGAGCTATGGGGCCCCGGGGTGTGGCCCTTTTGGACCCCAGGGGCATGATTGGCAGGAATTATATAGGTGACCACTTGCCGTTGCTACGTACTATATATCTAAGCTCTGGGCGCTGTGATTTCAGAGAAGAAGATTTTTTAAGCTTTTTTCCATTATGAGTCTATAGGAGCTAAAGGGCCCCGGGGCGTGGCCCGTTTGGAACCCAGGGGCATGAGTGGCAGGAATTATGTAGGTGACCACTTGCCGTTGCTACATGCCAATTATCTAAACTCTGGGCCCTGTGGTTTCAGAGAAGAAGATTTTTGAATCTTTTTTCCATTCTGAGTCTATGGGAGCTAAGGGGCCCCGGGGCGTGGCTCATTTGGACCCCACGGGCATGATTGGCAGGATTTATGTAGGTGACCACTTGCCATTGCTACATGCTAAATATCTAAGCTCTGGGCCCTGTGGTTTCAGAGAAGAAGACTTTTGAAGCTTTTTTTCCATTATGAGTCTAAAGGAGCTAAGGGGCCCCGGGGCATGGCCCTTTTGGACCCAAGGGGCATGATTGGCAGGAATTATATAGGTGACCATTTGCCGTTGCTACGTACTAAATATCTAAGCTCTGGGCCCTGTGGTTTCAGAGAAGAAAATTTTTGAAGCTTTTTTCCATTATGAGTCTAAAGGAGTTAAAGGGCCCCGGGGTGTTGCCCGTTTGGACCCAAGGGGCATGATTGGCAGGAATTATGTAGGTGACCACTTGCCGTTGCTACATGCTAAATATCTAAGCTCTGGACCCTGTGGTTTCCGAGAAGAAGATTTTTGAAGCTTTTTGTTCCATTATGAGTCTATGGGAGCAAAGGGGCCCGGGGCGTGGCCCATTTGGAACCCAGGGGCATGATTGGTAGGAATTATGTAGGTGACCACTGGCCGTTACTACATTCTAAATATCTAAGCTCTGGGCCCTGTGGTTTCAGAGAAGAAAATTTTTAAGCTTTTTTTCCATTATGAGTCTATGGGAGCTAAGGGGCCCCGGGGTGTGGCCAATTTGGACCCCAGGGGCATGATTGGCAGGAATTATGTAGGTGACCACTTGCCGTTGATACATGCCAAATACATGTATCTCAGCTCTGGGCCCTGTGGTTTCAGAGAAGAAGATTTTTGAAGCTTTTTTCCATTATGAGTCTATAGGAGCTAAAGGGCCCCAGGGCGTAGCCCGTTTTTACCCCAGAGGCATGATTGGCAGGAATTATATAGGTGACCACTTGTTGTTGCTACATGCTAAATATCTAAGCTCTGGGCCCTGTGGTTTCTGAGAAGAAGATTTTTGAAGCTTTTTGTTCCATTATGAGTCTATGGGAGCGAAGGGGCCCCGGGGTGTGGCCAATTTGGACCCCAGGGGCATGATTGGCAGGAATTATGTAGCTGACCATTGGCTGTTAATACATGCTTAATATCTAAGCTCTGGGCCCTGTGGTTTCAGAGAAGAAGATATTTTATTTTTTTCCCATTGATAGTCTATTGGAGCTTTATGTTGCCATGGCAACCAGAATCCCAATCTGACCACCCCAAAAACCTTATGCAGCCTTTCCCCTTACCTGATGATGCTTCCCATGAAATTTGATCAAGATTGACCATGGGGTATTAGAGATATACTTATTTGAAATTGTTTACGGTCGGACGGACGCACGGACGCATGCACGACGGACGACGGACAAAAAGTGATCACAATAGCTCACCTTGTCACTACGTGACAGGTGAGCTAAAAAGTATATTCAGTACAGATTTTGTCTGAAAAAAGGACGTTCTTGGTGTTGCACTGGTAGCCGTTTCCGTAAAAGTTTTATGGTTTGTCTTTGCATGAATATATTGCTTATATCGTTTTGTTTTGGATAGCCTTTTGGCCATTTTGTTGGAAAGTGGCTGTCCGTCTGGCTTTCCGATTGATTTATACGTTTATTTTTCTTTCCTTTGGAGGTGTGAGGTTATTTTGTCGAGTTCTGCTCATGGCCTTCAAGTTTTTTCCAAAACATTACGATCACACATTCAGGCATTTTTTTCTGATGAAAATATGTGATATGTTTCTTATTTATTCTCCAAACATAGGTTTGGGGTGCTCGTTAGAACCGCCTCATTGACGCAGTTCTAACAAGTACCCACAACCAATGTCTTGGAACAGAAATAAGGAAAATAATGTTTACCCCCGTAAACCCCCGTTTTCTCTATAAAACTGGGGTTTATGGGGGTCTTTATTTCACGGACTTGTTCACGTGATGACCAAACAAGGAACCAGAGAAGAGTAAAAGAATGATTCAGATGTGTGGTCGGGAATATTTCATGATTGATGATGTAAAAGAGGACACAGGTCTGCATTTTGTTGGCGCAAAGAAATCGACTGCTGAGCATCCACCCAGCAGGCACATGACGTGAATGCGACGTCAGATTGTCGTGCATCATGTAACGTTATAACCTTATAACAAAGTCACATCAACGTCAGTGCAACGTCATGTTATGCAACGTCACAACTACATCGGTGCAACTTAATGATGTTGCACCGACCTTGATATGACGTTGCCCTAGCGACAAGTGCCAGTTGGTCGGTCCCAATTTAACCTGAAAACGAGATAATGTAAAAATATTTCAAATACAAAATTGGACAAAAATTTATTTATCAGCGATGGTTGCTTCCAATACCAATGTCGAATCAACATCGGAACAACATTGCACCGACGTAGATGTGACGTTTCATTAACGTCATGACGTTGTACCGACGTTTTTCATCAACGTTAATGGCAAATAGCAATGTCATGATTGGTTTGGTTTTACGACCCTTTCATGATCATTTCACTTATATCGAGACACTCGATAATCAGAGGTGAGCGAAACCCGAAGTACCCGGAACAAAATAAAAGGGCCGCATGATGCTTCTACGCAGAACTTAAACCGACCGCACACGAGTACTGGTAAACCGCTTAGAGGATCTAAGCCTGTCCAGGCAAAGCGGTGCGAGTCGGTCCGTCCATGCATATAAACCCTATTGGTTTCATTGGGCGTCAAGGCTTGAGATGACATTTCATCTTAATGTCGGATAAAAGTCCCACAAAATTGGAAACAAAGTCTTCAAATTGACCTATACAGTGTTGATGGGGACGTTAAACCTCAAATCAATCAAACAAAACCCTGACCATCCGTTACAAAACTTGGCGGCTCACATGTGGCCCGAGCGAGGTTCGAATCCACAGTGATGAGAGACCTAATGATTAAGGGTCTGTGCTCGTTTCCACTAGCCCACGGATTCCCGTAAAGAGAGGGGGTACGGGGGCCTCTCTCTCTCTCTCTCTCTCTCTCTCTCTCTCTCTCTCTCTCTCTCTCTTTCACACACACACACACACACACACACACACACACACCCTATTTCAGTCCCAACCCCTGCCGAGCCACCTGCATACCTGCTCCGGAAAGACAAGGGATCTGACACACAGCCCCTTCATCATAATTTAAAAAAAGGAGTTCATACACATCTACTATCGGTGAATGTGTTCTAAAATGATGCTCTATGTATGGCGAAAATGTCGACTCTGATTAGACGCGATGTTCTATGTGTCCGATCTGGGTCTACGCTCTTGTAAATGTCTGTATGTCCAAAATTCTTTGGGTTATTACGATACATGTACCTTCATGTTTGCTCTTCTGCTTGAAATCATTAGGTGTACATTACGAAAACCCACCTATACAAATACAGTGTGAACTTTACCGCCGAAAAACATGCAATTTTAAGCTGAAAAATTGCGATATTTTTTCTTATTTCTACTCAAAATATAGATTGTGGGTACTCGTTAGAACCGCCTCATCGAGGTGAGCGAAACCCGAAGTACCCGGAACAAAATAAAAGGGCCGCATGATGCAGGTACCCATGATGCGGGTTCTAACGAGTACCCACAATTTATATTTTAGAGCAGAAATAAGAAAAAATATCGCAATTTTTCATCTTAAAATTTCTTCATCGAGGCGGTTCTAACGAGTACCCACAATTTTTATTTTAGAGCAGAAATAAGAAAAATAAGGTTTAACCCTGTAAACCCCAGTTTTACTATATAACAGTGGGGCTCAAGGGGATCAAAATTATATAGCCGTGTTTTCGTGATGCATGCCATTTTTAACGAAGGTGTCCTGACCGCGTTGGCTATATACATGTAGTAAATACATGGTTAGTGTCTTTATTAATAAAATAAAATCGGCGAGCCTTAGACAATTTTATTGGGGCGAGCTGTAGTGAGCCCCTATAAAATTGTCGGGATAACCGATTATGACACTATCCATGTATTTAGTTTATTACGCAATCCAAAACAATCAATGGGCTTTGCAATAATTTAGCAAACTTAAGAACAAAAAGGGAGCAGACACTGTGGCATGTTAAACGGCATTCATTGCCATGGCGTGCACACGTAGTATATCGTGACATCAACGAGTCCAAAGTTTCTGACGTCACCGTGCCACAAAGACGTAGGAAACAACACGGGCGCTCGAACAAAAGTTTCTTAGCGCTTCACTTTCTGTTTGAAAGTCTGCAAATAAATAGTTTATTTTAACTTTAAAAAATATTTTCGAGGTTGAGACGCAACTGCAGTAGCAGTGCGTAGTTATTCCAACAGGCCATTCAAACCAGGAAAAGTCGTGAATGGAATGATTTAGCTGAAATTTCTGAAAATCTGTTTAAATACATGTAAATATTGCAAGGATTTTAACCTGCAATTTCGTTGTTTTCCCATGTATGAATGTATGAAAAATAGGTCCGGTCTATAAACGGTCACTAGACGTATTATAGGTCAGTAGAACTACCGATTATAGCGTGCGGTTATTCGACCCCCTTTTTTAGGTTGCTAGAATGCCTGATTGCGGTATAAATTTAGTTAAACTGACCCTTACTAAGACTTATACTATTTCGTTCACTCTTAAATGCCAGTATTTAAGCAAACAGTGTAGACCTGAGCAGCCGCCTTAGCAGACCCCACAATCTGCTGCGTCTGATCTGCAAGCATAGCTTATAACATAAATTTGAAAAATAAGGTTTGTCTCCGTATACATAAAGCGGAGTTTTCATTACATGGACTTGTTAATGTGATGACTTAATTTATGTTCTATCACCAAAACACACATATATAATTTTGACTCCCTTTAACCCCACTCTTATACAGCAAATTGGGGTTTAAAGCGGGATAAATTAGTTTTCTTACTTCTGCTTAAACATAGATTGTGGGTACTCGTTAGAACCGCCTAGATGAGGCGGTTCTAACGTGTACCCACAATCTATATCTTAAGCAGAAATATGAAAATGTCAATTTTTTTTAATCAGAATAGTTTCATTTTTGTGCTGTTAACATTGTCAATCTATTTGGACGCCCCCCCCCCCCCCCCCCCCATCGGGGCTTGAAGTAATAAATTGGCTGCATGTTGCTTCTACGCAGAGCTGAAACCGACCCGCACACAAGCACTGGACCGTCCATGCTTATGAAACCTATTGGTTTAATTGGGCGGCAGGGCTTGAGATGTCATTTCATCTCAATGTCAGGTAAAAGTCCCACAACATTGGAAGCTACGTCTCCAGAATGACCTTTACAGTGTTGACGGGACGTTAAACCTCAAATCCAACAAATCAAACAAAACTGCTAAAACATAGATTGTGGGTACCCGTTAGAACCGCCTCGATGAGGCGGCGCGGTTCTAACGTGTACCCACAATCTATGTCTTAATCAGAAATAAGAAAATATCAGATTTTTTATCAGAAATTTTTCATTTTTTTGTGGTGGTAAAATTGTCAATATATTTTGATAGGCGCATTTTCGTAATGCGCATAACAATTACATGTACTTACTGTGCCTCAATGTTCAGGCCGAACGATAGCACTATTAACACTAAGATCGTTGGGTCCATGATTTCCTTGAGAAAGAGAAAAAGCACAATAAATAAATACCTATTAACACTAAGATCGTTGGGTCCATGACTTCCTTGAGAAAGAGAAAAAAAGCACAATGAATAAATAAATGGCAATTGCACTGAATATAATTATGTATTTAATAATGTTATGTTTTAGCGAGTAGATAGCCCAGTGGTTAGCGCACCTGCCTCTGATGCTAGAGGTCCCGGGTTCGATCCCCGGCAGCGGCGATAAAATTTCGGTGTCCGAACACGCTCCATTGGCATCATTTGCAGGGATGAATGTCATAAAGTGCACCGTCCTTCGGATCTGGACGTTAACTGGACCCCCCACTGTCCTGTGCAGGGAGAACCATCCCCTGTGCAAGTTAAAGAACCCTACCGTAATTACATGGTCACTGTGTAGGCTTTCATCCTGCAAAACCTGGGGTGTATGTAATGCACACCTGCGAGTAATGGCCAAATGTGACCGAACGCAGTATCAGTAGAAAAAAAGAAAGGAATATAAAAATATAGAGTCTTTAATCCATTCACATATATGCAGAACTACAACAGAAAACGGATCTCTGGAAGCTTCATTTTTGGTAGCATATGTATTATTAATGCCACTTGTCAGAAACAACCACAATTTACCAAATGGGCATAATCATTCATATCATACGTTTATTTTATTTTTGGTAATTCATTTTATTTCATGCTAAAAGGCAATAAGAGATTGTCGTAAGATATTTTTGCTATAACCATTTTTTTTTTTTTTTTTTTTGGTTTTGGTTTTACGGCCCTTTCAAGATTATTTCACTCATATCGAGCCGATCGTTAATCAGAGGTGGGCGAAAACCGGAGTACCCGGAGAAAAACCACCTGACCTTCCGTTGCAGAACTTGGCGTCTCACATGTGACCCGAGCGAGGCTCGAACCACGGCTGTGAGAGACCTAATGATCAAGAGTCAGCGCTCTTAACCACTAGGCCACGGAGGCCCGTGCTATAACCATTTAACTGGCAATAGCGAATTTACGTTAAACTTGCTATTGCCAGTTAATGGGCAATAGCAATTTTAACGTAAAACCACTATTGTCAGTTAAATGACAATAGCCACTTCGACAAATAAATAAATAAATAAATAAACAGATAAATAAATAAATAAATAAGAGTTTGTCACAAGACAAAATCGCTCGCCTTTTGGGACCAAAGTTGGAGGAGGGCAAGTTATCTAAAATGATTTTTTCTTCTGCAAAACAGTCCAACAGACTGCAGCAATCAAATAAATGAGAATCAGATCATCACGATAACAAGTCCCCCTTAACCCCAACGAAGACCCCCTTAACCCCAGTTTATATAGAGAAAAGTGGGGTTTACGGGGGTATTAATTATTTTTCTTATTTCTGCTCCAAGACATAGGTTGTGGGTACTCGTTAGAACCGCCTCAATGAGGCGGTTCTTACGAGCACCCACAACCTATGTTTGAAGTACAAATAAGAAAATTATCACAGATTTTCATCAGAAAAGTAGCCATTTTTGGAGATGTAAATATGCACTATGTCGCACGGGTGTGTTATCGTAATGTGTTGCTCCCAGAAGAAAACTTGTTCTAAGCGTTTAAGTGTGTTTTTTATGTAACGGCAGCAAATGAAAGAGAACCAAGAAAGTACCCATAAGAACAACTGGACAAGACATCCTCTTTTCATGAATTTTCACTATAAAAAACTAAATAAATAAATCATACACGAAATCTTTATTTGAAAAAAAAAAATCTTCCAAGTAATAATAACTGTTTATGCGTTTTTAGAAAGACAAAAAAAAAGGAAAAGAAATCCTCAATCGAGATTAGAACCCACGACCCTTTGTATCAGAGTCCTAGCTCTGTCCACTACACCACATGTACAGAGATGGCAGGTATACTTTAACCAAGGGAAATAAGGGAGGTAATGCAGAGGAATAATTAACATCTGAAAAAAAGTCCAAATTTAAGCCCCCCCCCCCCCCCCCCTTCCAAAAAATAAATAAATAAATAAAAAAATGGGGAATGAAGTAACTTTAAAAGAATATGTAAAATGTTATTTTTCATCAATAGTCGACTATATTTGAAAATAAATTTGTAAAACATCACAAATACATGTAAGAGCTTGCAGGTAAACTTTAACCAAATGCGGACGCCGACGCGGACGCTGACGCGACGGCGAACGCCGGGTATAGCACTGTCACCCCCTTACTTTCGTAAGGCGACCTAATAACTTAATTGAAAAAAAAATAATAAAGCAACATAAATAAACATCATGTTAATAAGTCCGTGTAATGAGCACCCATGTAAACCCCGCTTTAGATTTATATACAGAAAACTGGGGCTTATACGGGTATTCGTTATTTCTTATTTCTGCCCCAAGACATAGGTTGTGGGTATTTGATGGAACCGCCTCAACGAGTAATGTAAATAAACATCACGAAAACACGCCTATATAATTTATACCCCCTTGAACCCCACTTTTATATAGTGTAACTGGGGTTTCCAGGGGTATACCTTATTTTCTTATTTCTGCTCTAAAATATAGATTGTGGGTACTCGTTAGAACCGCCTCGATGAGGCGGTTCTAACGAGTGCCCGAAATCTATATTTGGAGCAGGAATTACATAAAATGGCACAATTTTTCATCATAAAATTTTCATTTTTTCGGCGATAAAGGTGGCAATGTATTTGTATAGGCGTGTTTGCGTAATGGTGGGTTATATAGTGTGATCTCCCAGAGAAACATTACGACAACACGCCTATACAAATGCATTGTAAACACTACCGCCGAAAAAACGAAATTTTTAAGATGAAAAATTGTGATACTTTTCTTATTTCTGCTCAAAATATAGATTGTGGGTACTCGTTAGGACCGCCTCGTCCAGAGCAGAAATAAGAAAAATCAGGTTTACCCCTGACAACCCCAGTTTTACAATATAAACGTAGGGTTCAAGGGGGTCAAAATTATATAGGCGTGTTTTCATGATGAGGAGAGAAAAGAGATAGCATACAGAGACAGTAGATAGAATGAAAATGAGGGATAGTGGAGAAGGGCAAAAATAAATGGGTGTGTAGAAACATAAGAAATAATAACACCCTATACTCCGCCTATCGGGGCTTGGAGGAAATACATGGGCTACATGGTGCTTCCACGCAGCGCTGAAACCGACCCGCAAACGAGTACTGGCAAACCGCTTTGAAGATCTAAGCCTGCCCAGATAAAGCGGTGCAAGTCGGGCCATCCATGCTTATAAACCCTATTGGTTTCATTGGGCGACAGGGCTTGAGATGTCATTTCATCTCATTATCCGGTAAAAGTCCCACAAAATAGGAGGCAACGTCTCCAAAATGATCTTTACAGTGTTGCTAGGGACGTAAAACCTCAAATCAAACAAAACAGAATAATAACACTCCCCCTCAACCCTCACTTGTTTCAAGGACAGTAGGCCTTGTCCTACTGTAAGCCAATATCAGTTGGACGCCAAAATGACCATTACGAAAACACGCATACACAAACGCATAGTAAACTTTACCGCAAAAAAAAAAAAAAAAAAAAAAACACGAAATTTTAAAATGAAAATTTGTGATATTTTTCTAATCTCTGCTCCAAGTATAGATTGTTTGTACTCGTTAGAACCGCCTCGTCAAAACGGTTCTAACGAGTACCCACAATCTATATTTTAGATTAGAAATAAGAAAAATAAGGGTTACCCCTGAAAATCCCAGTTTTACTATAAAAAATGGGATTCAAGGGGGTCAAATTATATAGGCGTGCTTTCGTGATATCAATAAACACGTCACCTTTTCCACCACGAAAACACACCTGTATAATTCCTCGAACCCCTTTCTTATAAAGTAAAACTGGGGTTTACAGGGGTAAACCTTATTTTACTTATTTCTGCTCTAAAATATAGATTGTGGGTACTCGTGCATGTATGTGTGTGCGGAGTGCTTAGACCTAAGCTGTTTACTCAAGTTCGGTAGGTTTCAGCTCTGCGCGGATGCCGCGCTGTGCAGCCCAATTCATTTCTCCAGGCCCCGATAGACGGGGGCGATTCGAGTCATTATCATGCGTATTTGATACCTTTGAAGACCAAACCATACATAAAGAAAATTGGGGATTAACAAGGGTATACTTTATTTTTGTCAAGTCTGCTCCAAAACATAGATTGTGGGTACTAAAAAAAAAAAAAAACTCCGTTCAGAAAATCTGAATCATCGATTTTTTCGTTTCTTCCTTTTAATACTCATTTTAGCCCATACATCACTATGGGAAAGTTTTAGACCTCACCCTCCGCCGATTTCTCCTGCAAGTCGTATGCCTCTGCGACAGTCAGGAAAGGCTGTGATTATTTGGAGAAATTTGCAAAACAAAGAAATGAAGGCACAGACTAAGTCCATTTGACGATGATTGTCAGGTAAGATAATAAATATTCAAATCCATGTGACGCACTTTATAAATAGATATGCAATTGCGACACACCTTATATTCGAATGGCTAGATAGAGGCTCACTAGGAAGGGGGAGTCACTAGCGCGATGTGCTGTCAACAGTCGTCAAAAAGAATTATACCGATATCAGAAGTGGTGTCACAGCTAATGATTTTCCATGGAGTGTTCGTGCAAATAAAACATAGACGCCCTTGTAATGTACAAGAGCAGTAACCACTTCTATATATGGTTTAAAAGGGTGTGTCGAACCTGTCAGAATGTCTTAGTCTGTGAAAGAAAATACAGATTTTGCAATTTTCTCCAAATAATCACAGCCCTTCCTAGCCGTCGCAGAGGCATACGACTTGCTGGAGAAATCGGCGGAGTGTGAGGTCTAAAACTTTCCCATAGTGATGTATGGGCAAAATGAGTATTAAAAGGAAGAAACGAAAAAATCGATGATTCAGATTTTCTGAACGGAGTTTAACAATCTATGTTTTCAGCAAAAATACTCGTAAGGAAAATAATGTATACCCCAATAAACCATAGTTTCAAAAAATGGGGGTCAAACATATATAGGTGTGTTTTCTTGATGCTTCAACATTGTATATCTGGAACTAAACCCCACATGATAATCTGTGTAAATAAATAAATAAATGACAGGAAAGTAAATGCAAAACATTTTATTACACTCTTAGTTAAATTTTAGTATACAATGTATCAACTCAGACAGATTATCCCGTGATTTTTTTCAAGGGTGCAATAAACGCTCTTGATGCTCATTAAAATTGAAATTATTGAGTGTTTACACAGCATGAACTGGACAGGTATATCAAAGACGCCGCAAGAAAGATAAGAGCTTTATCCAGCTTTTTTTAAACTAAACATTGTTGGTAATGATTTTTATTTATTTATTTATTTATTTATTTGCCCGTTTTTTCACATTTAATCATCTTGTGCATAAAGTAAAGACTATTAAATTGAAGATATTTCATAAATGCCAAACAAAAATGTGGATATGTAATCGTTATTTTGATTGGATAATTGGAAAATAAGGAATAGCGGTCCACTTGCAATTTACGGGTAGACCTGCATTTTACGGGTACACTCCTATTTTTTACAGGTATACTCGCATTTTAAGATGCGGGTACACCCGTAAATTTAGGGGTGTGCCCGCAAATATAGGGGTGTTCCCGTAAAATGCAGGTGTACTTGCAAAATGCAGGTAGACCGCTAAATGCGGATGTACTGCAAATTTACGGGTACACCCGTATTTAAAATAGGAGTGTACCTGCAAATTTAGGGGTGTACCTGCTATTTACGGGTGTACCCGTTTATCTGAAATGCGGGTAGACCGGTATCGGTCATTTTGACCCTTTTGGTACACCATACCGGAAACACCATTGTTCTGTATGCCACTGAAATCAGGGTTTAAAGGAGAGGCCTGTGCTATGCAGTTTTGTTAAGCTAAGAATGCCGTTAGTTTATACATCGGTAAAAGTTAAATCAATGGGGATGGCAAACATGGCATTATTATTATTATTATTATTATTATTATTATTATTATTATTATTATTATCATTATTATTATCATTATTATTATTATTGAAAAAAAATGTGAGAAAACTACCCGGTTTGAAGATATTTAAGAATGCATTATGTCACATGGGTGTGTTAAATACTGAAGCTAAACATTGCTTGTGCTTGCTGCTTATAGCCGCACACATACATGTATATGATAACATTTCAATTAAAATAATTAAACACCTTTCGGTTTCAGGGAAAATAACTGACATCCTACTAAACCCGAATTTTTGTGTAATTAAAGTAGCACTATTACAAAAACACGTCAGTACAAATACATTGTAAATTTTACAGCCGAAAATAATGTAAAAAAAATATTTGAAAAATTGTTATATTTTTCTTATTTATGCGCCAAATATAGATTGTGAGTACACGTAAGAACCGCCTCATGGTTGCATGTACAAAGATATACTGAATATGTTAAGAAATTATTGCAAAAAGCAGGAAAGGGGAAAGACAGCAACTTTACCTGAATAACAATCTTTTCAGTTGTGTTTCAAGACATCAAATGATGTAAGTTGTAACAGGTTGTCTGGCTGCGTGCATGATGACGTAATTGAACCATGTCGTAAGAAAACATATGTTTGCCATTGCAAACAACGGAGTTGCAGAGATCAGCCTGCGCAAGCGTGCATGCTTATTATCAACTATAATTTTAATGCATGGACAGGAAAATACATTGCGAAAACGTGACTATGCAAATATATTGAAAATTTTACCACCAAAAATGAATTTTTTTGACAAAAAAACCATTTGATATTTTTAATATTTCTTTAACACAGATTGTCCGTACTCGTTGAAAACGCCTCGACGAGGCGGTTCTAACGATTGACCACAAGCTATGTTTTTTACCCCCCAAAAAGAGAAAACATGCATACCTCTGTAAACCCTAGTTTTACAATAAAAAAGTGGGGTGTAAGGATGGCATAAGGGCATGTTTTTGTCATGAGTATCCATAACTAAAATGTCAAGACTCTTACAAGGCTGTGCAACTGACCAGACTGGCCTGTGCGTTACCTGGTAGTATATCCCAAAGACATTTTTTTTTCATGTGACCGGACTTAATCAAGAAATGACGATTCACATCACGTGAACAAGTCCGTAAAATTAAGGCCCCAATCCCCTTAACCCCATTTCATATAGAGAAAACTGGAGTTTATGGGGGTAAACATCCTTTTCATTATTTCTGCTCCAAGAAATAGGCTATGAGTACTCGTTAGAGCCGCCTCACTGAGTCGGTTATAACGAGCAACCAAAACCTATGTTTGGAGCATAAATAAGACAGATAACACAAATTTTCATCAAACAAATGCCTGTTCTGGCGATACGATAGACGCGATTTAACCCATCGTATGCTAGTGGATTCTTCCATTGCTATTTGATGGACAAGTCCATTTGTCATATAAGGGGTGTCATGCTGTTTATTTTTTTTCTTATTTTTTCCTTTGTTGGCGGAAAATTTTGTTAGCAACTCTGTTACGAGATGGAATAGGAAACCTCTCTGGTGCTTATGCACATCTAAATTATTTTAGTAGATATATGGTAGGGCGGTGCGAGTGAAATATTTTAGGTGAAATATGGTAGGCAAAATGTGCTGCTCCATGCACAAGTCATGCACATATCATACGATGTATGCATGAGTGGTTTGTGGAGATCTGTTTTTGCAATACAGGGGGCCGCTATAAGGCTGAGTTCTATAAAATTTGCCTAAAATCGCCAACCGCCAAATTGTGCCATATATGATTTCCATTCCCTTCACGTGTTGTGTGGGTGTTCGTTTTGACAGGAGTCATGGCATTGATTTATAGGGTCTTTTCATCAATTTTTCCTATGGGAAATATACTATTTGAACGCAAATCCATTATCTACTCGATTTTTGCTATCTAGCTTCAATTGTGGACGGTATCTCCACTTCGCCACGATTTTAGCAAGCTAATATGAGTATGCATGATTTTCCGGTAGTATTCATAGATGTAA